>LTAT01000006.1:30986713-31012620 GCA_003286495.1 Chlorodrepanis virens
AAACAAAAACAAAAAAAAAAAATCAAACAAAAACCAAACCAAAACTTACACATAAAAAAAATCTAATAAATTCTTCATCAGTTTTTATCCTTTAATCTGGCAATTTCCCATTCTCCACTCCCCAAAAGTCGTAAACTGATTTTCCAAGAGAGGAGATTTTCTTTAATGTACACTTAGCATAAAGTTATCAGTCAAATCTGAGTGTTCTTGTTCTTGAGCTCCTGCTATGCAAACAGTGTGATGCTTGTTAAGGGCTTGGTTCCATGGCTCCACAGTTTGAGCACTTGTGATATGGGAACCAAACACAATTGACCAGGCACTGCAAGTTGTCCATACACACTGATTTCTCAAAATAAGCACATATAAATTGCTATAATCTATTGCAATTTCAAAATTGCCATGGAGATCTAGATACTTTGGGGCACTGCTCCTGTAAAAGAAAAATCTGTACAGCTCCACTGACTTTAGGGGACCCAGAGCATTTCCATTGTTAAAGAACGTGATCCACTGTAATTTGAAACGCAAACACAGACACAATAAAATTTAATGTAGCTTGGAAAGGATCTATTCTAGAAACAGCTTGTAAGCATCAGATAATTACTCTCTTCAGATAGTTACAAGGGTGGATTAATTTTACATCTTGCTCATTTCCATTTAGTATGATGCAGATGAATCAATGCTACAAGAGGAAAAAATGCAGGAATGTTTATCAAAATGTGTAAACATGTTTACAGTCTTTTGCTGTATGTTCAATCCATCTCATTTTTACTTAATTACAGATAATCTTCAGAAGTAATAAAGAAAGCTTCTGAAAGAACCCCTTCCTATAACTACAAAATTACCAAAAAATGGCAAAAAGCCTAGTTCTTCTGTAGGGACTAACTCTACAAAGGTCAACGCTGATCTCATGAGGGTATCTATGCCTTTTTTTCCCCCCTCAGTTATATAAATTGGTTTATTTTTAAAAGATCTTTTAGAGTTGCATGACTTTGAGTGGTCAAAAAACCTAAGAAATTTGTCAAATACATTGCACTGAGAGAAGAGATACAAGAGAAAATTGCCTTTAGTTTCCAGAACCCTGGGTTTTAGCTTTATTCTATGAAAACTGTTTTATGACTTATCAGTTCTGCTGGTTAGAAGGATTCCATGGTAGAACATTTGGTATTCTCCATTTTCCACCCCTCTAAATAGGTTTTTACTTCTAGTGACATCATTTATATTCAGAATACCTAAAGAGAGGTAGTCAGGTCTTTCTACAGGACTGAAGAAAATCTTTCTAGTTCCAAGATCTTCTCCCTTATAAAGGGTTCCTTACTCAGTCTTAAAAGAAATCATTAAAGTAATTCAAGAGCTTTAGACAAGAACTGTTTTGCTCTCCATCAAATCTATTAAATAAGTGCGGTACTTTGAAAATGGAAATTGCTATACAAGAGCTAAATACTATTGCCATTAATGCATTGCCAAGGGACAGCTGCTATTAAGGTCATTCTCTGTGGAATTATTAATTTAGCATTTTCCATGATGCATCCTGCTTTGCATTATTCTAACCAAGCCAAAATTTGAGCATTTGGGCTGCAATATTGTTTTTCATTTTTGCCCTTTAAAAAATTTAACAATGATCATGTTATGCTTTGTCCAATAACATATACAAAATCCAATGGCTTAAAAGGTTTTTTACATCTTTCCTATTATTTCTGGAGCATTCTTGTTACCATAAATATAAAGAATGTCTCCAGCACGCTTGCTTGAAACCTGACTGGGTGGAGGATTCCTTTTGCAACTACATAGGTAACTTTTTCTGGCAATAATTTCTCCAGCACTACTCAGTGTAAAAATAATAATTAAAAAATACATATTCAACATAGATTTTATTGACTCTATGTTTCCACTTCAATAAGCATGCCTCACAACCAGGAAGACTATAGACCACAAAAGGATTAATGTCTCCCCATGCCCAATTGCTTTTCCTGAAGGACATTATGGGAGGAAATCTAGAATTGACCTTTGCATTTCCTCATTGCTATTCCAGGATTTTTCTTGTCCAGACATAATAAAGGAGAAAGTGTCCTACTGGTGAGACAAAGTGGTTAGGAGCCATAAAGGAAATAATAGAACACTGGCAGCTTTGATCAGCCAAGACTTATATGAGGAATAGACTGAAATTCTTGCACCTAGGTGCGGTTCTACTGCATGAGAAGGGACTGATTGTATGACAGAGGATGGGCCAGAAAGACATAGAATCTGAAGAGCCAATAATCATATATTGAGCTGCCATTTTTACTTTGACATTCTAGGAAAATCTATGAAACTTATGGACAAATATGTCCTTTATTCTTCCTAAGTGATGGGTTATATTGCACTGTCTCTTCAGCTCTGAGCATGCAGAAGAAATGCCCTTCATTCACCTGAGAAATCCAGCCCAGCTACAGAGAAGCAACATGGTAACACACATTAACTGGTCCTAGTTTATTTCTTAAAAAAGAAATAAAATGTTTAAAATATTAAAAACGTAGATAAACTATTAAGGATGTCATAAAGTTTAAGTGTAAGTGTAAGCTAATGTTACTTGGTTTGAACTTAATTTGACTTCAGTGGACATAACCAAATACTGTATTAAAGGAACAAGTGCTAATCCATGTCATTAAGTCTGCAACACAGAGAGTGCTCAGGGAAAAAAGTGCTCAGGCTCAAACAAATGGTTAGCACCTCTGACTCAGCATAATATATTAAAGACTTTTACAACTTCAGATAAAAATCAGGACACTGTACTTGGAAGGCATTTTATAGGGTATTTTCCTTTCCTGAGCTGGCTTTTCAACATTGCCTTCTCTCCACCTATCCCCACGAAAGGTTGAAGAATTAGTGGTGAGGGGAAGAAGAAAGGAGAGCTCATTATTCTCACAGGAAAGTGTCCAAGTAGAGATTTCTAGACTAGACTACCCACTTACCTGTAACTAAACATCTTATACCTTGGAAAGTCTTATGTGTGTATCTTCAGTCATGAAAAATGAAGTTATATTCTGAATGAATGACTACTTAGAGCCTTGAACACTATATTCTGCATATTATGAGAGGGGACATACAACACAGGTTAGAGAGGAAGTATTCATGGCCTATTTTCCTAGAACTGGTTCAAGCATATGCTTGTTCACTTTACAGAATGAGATCTAAAAAAATATGTTCTGTCATTAGTACCAAACCCAGCCTAGTTTGGTAGGCTGCAATTAATACTATGAGAAAGTAGTGTTAGAAAGCAATAAAACATGCTCATTTCAAAAAGGAGGGGTAAAAAACTGTGTCAATCCACAGGGAAGAAAACAGTCATTCAATTTTGAAATATGATTTTGGATTGAATTTCCTTGTTATTCAGAGGAGCACAGAGAAAAGGTAAACAAAGCCATCTAACAAATGAAGACTTTTCCTATTTCAGTGAGTGATTTAGCACAGTTACAAAGTTAATTTAGACTTATTAGAATTCATAAGGGAGGAAAATCTCAACAATCTGCACTCAAAAGAGTTTTAAGACACGGTGTGCATTGAACAGTGAAAGGACCCTTCTAGGATGATATACAGAACTTTACTAGGCCTAGTACTCAGCATCCTCAGTAGTAAACTAGAAGATTCAATAATTAATCAGCTGAAGAAATACATAAATCACACCAGAGATAAAGCAATATCAATGAGACAAAGATTTTCACAACACAACCTGAAGGTAATGAAATTGCATTATACTGGGAAAAATAATTTGGAAAAGTTTTTTAGAAAAAGGAAAAAAAATTAGAGAAAAACAAAATCAGGAGAGTTAAGAAAAACAATATATTTTACTGATGTGAACTGATTGCAAAATGCCTTTGCTGCACTAGGCTGTGCATATCAAAAGATACATACAACAGTGTTTCAGCACTTGGTATCCTGCACTTCCACAGTTGCTTCTGGAACAGCATATTCAGTTCTGGGCATATCACCAGGAAATTAAAAAAAGATCTGAAGAACAGCAAAGAGCTTTAACGCCTGAGGGAACTTTATGTTACAAGATTTAGGCAAACCAAATATGAACTACTGTCCTCAGCAAGGACCAAAAAGACCCAAAGAATACAAATACAAGAGTAAGGTTAAATTATATTGTTGAAGAAGATTTAATCACCATATGAAAAAAAAAAAAAAATCCCAACATTAAAGCTTAAAAAAATCAAACAATTAATTGAATGGGAAAATATTCTAAGACTAGAGTAAAAGTACTTGATGCAATTATCTCTCTGTGACACTGAGAAAAGCTTCTCTGGAAAATTTAAAGCTAGGATAGTCCAGGACTTTAAACTTAAAGAAGCCAAGAGGCACACAGGACAGGGACAAAATTAGGATATAGCAGGAAATAGTGATGCATTAATGCCTGAGAAAAGGAAACCACTGCAAAAAGCTGAGAGCATGAATACTAGAAATTCCTGAACAAAGGCATCAATTGAAGTGCTGAGAAATGGTATCTCAGGACTTCTGCTGTTTAGTATTTTGTGTCTGTAGCACTTATTTCTACAAAATATGTTTTTCAACAGCAGGTGTATATTTGAGGGTATTCTGACAAGAAATTCCACTATCAGTAATAGCAAATATTTATAATAAACTGTAAATGAGAACAGAACTAGAATAAATAATCAAAATTATTACAAACTAAACCCACTTGATTCTGTAAGTAATTAGCTCATCTGGACTCAAATGTACATATACAAAAAACATACTTCAGAGAGAACTGACTTAAACAAAAACTCGCCATGAAAAGAATAAAAAAGTCTCTACTGCAGAATAAAATAAGCAAAAAAGTCATTCTGATACACTCACACTTCAAGAGCCTCTCAGGCATGAAAGATGAGAATTTTTAAAAGGTTAATTTCAGCTCTCAGGTATGCCTGACTAAAGGCAGATTACAATAAGAAATTGTTTTAATTATGGCAAGCCAGCAAACTGTATCCCTAAAGTTTTTAACTTTAATAGCCATAGTTAAGGAATTTTGAGAGACTTTATCATAACCAACACATTTATATCAAAGCACATTTGGGACCATATTTTGCCCTTAGTTACACCATTTCAAATCAGTATTGAATTCTTCAAATTAATGTAGATTCTGTTTACAAAAGCCCTTAGAGTCACAAAGCATCCAGAAATGGAGTGCAGCTTTAAGAAATAAAACAGTGGGGAATAGTTCTTACAACTGAGACATTCACAGATGTAGGGAAAAAAATTAAAAACTTGAAACTTTCTTTAGACAAAATATTCTCTCTACGATGCCACACTAAGATTCCTCAGCTATGAGAATTGACAGTATTATGAAAAATCTATCTTCCTCCTCAGTTGAACTTCTGTAGCTTAAAACAGTGCCTGGAATAAGGATTAGGATGTGATCCTCCCACATTAGTGCTCCAGCTAGCAACCTGGAGACTATTTCTGACCCAATGACAGTCACAATGGCTTTGTAAGAGAATAGGTCAACCCTCAAACTTAACAAATGTTGTGAGCTACAATTCTTGGGGTAGTCTACACCCCAAATGAAGCAGAAGGGGCACCTGATTCTTGTTCCCCACCACGTGATGAATCCAAGGGGGACACCAACATCTCCATTTCAATAAAACTTATAGCTGCTTCAACAGAGCTCTGAATACATATAGCAGAAACCATCCCTACAGGTGAAATACACAGAAAATCAAAATTCTGAAAATCAAAATTCTATGCCAGGCAGATTCCAAGCAATTTAACTCAGGATATTTGTGACAGTCACATACTTTGGCAGCAAAAAGCTCTTAGATCCTCTCTAAAGAAATGCACATACTTATTTTTTGCACTGAAATGTTAAACTACAATTCTAGAGGAACAGTGAAATAAAACAAACAAAGAACTCAGTCCTTACTCTCTAAGGGATTGGGGTGGAATTGGCAGGGATTGGAGGAAATGTGTGGTTACTGTGAGGGTCACTATGCAATTGTCTGTTTCTTGTTGGTCTACCTACACCTCATACCTTGAGTATTTTTTGATTTTCATGCCTCATCAATACCTTTTCTTCTACCATTATTTGTCTGAATGAATCTTTCCAACACACTTCTGCTATCACCATAGATTTTAAACTTATACTACTTCCTGTTGTTGTTTAAATGTAATTTTCCACAATTATTCATGGAAATCTATCTAAAACACCAAAATAAACACCAGAATCAAAATCCTATGTGACAGCATTTCTCTATTAGGAAAGAGAACCAGGATATTTACTTTGAAAATAATGTACATATCTTACCCAAGTCCCATAGAGTTTGATATGCTGAAGCTAATTACTACACAATGGTGGATTAATATGAATTAAAAAAATAAAGGAGAATAGCAACAGTAAGACAAGTAAAACAGATCCAATTAGATGTATTCTGAGAGGGCCATTTCCCAGGGTATATTAGACAATTTTTTAATGCAAGATTTGGCATAGAAAAAGTATTTCAGTAGCCTGAAAATCCCCAATGATGAGGAGTCTAGCCATGCCATGAATTAAAAGCCAAGATAGTCCAGGTCTATAAAAGGACTATATAAATTTTCTAATCAGTAAATTTAAAATCCAAAAGGAAGACTTTTCCATATATGGCACAATTCCATTTAAAAATTCTTTTTTTATAGAATGTTTTATAAAACAAAAGCATCAAATGGATTAGCTTCAGAACGGGCCAGCTTGGAGTTCCCAGTCCTTAAATTCCTAATGACCAGAATCTGGGAAGAGATACTTGTGAGAATGACACAATCCATCTTCTATTTCCTGCTTCTTTTTCAGAAGTATTCACTATTATCAAACTACGTATAATCTGACTTAATTGATCTTACCACATTATATGCCAAGAATAACGTGCATACAGCAAATCAGTGAGGTATGTGCCATAGCACCCACACATCCAGCAAAAGAGCCAAGCCATGGGACAGCATTAAAAAAAAATAAAGAACCATTTGAAAGTGTGCGCCTTCTCAGACTCAGCAATTACAGTTTTGTGCTTCTCAGCACTGAAGGTTCACTGCTACTTTAGATTGTGTCCAGATTTGAAAAAAATAGAAGATGACATTAAGCCAAATGAAAAAGAAAAAAGCTACCCAGGCATGAAAGTTAACTGAAAAAGAGCAAAGATAAAAATTTGTGAATAAAGTATATTTTTCATTGATGAATCATGTAAAACTGAATGGACAAAGAAA
This sequence comes from Chlorodrepanis virens, assembly GCA_003286495.1. NCBI lineage: Eukaryota > Metazoa > Chordata > Aves > Passeriformes > Fringillidae > Chlorodrepanis > Chlorodrepanis virens. Next base: position 30,993,920 of record LTAT01000006.1, read on the forward strand.
TATGCCAGGGAAATGAAGAAGAAATTAAAGAAAAATAAAAGTCAAAACAGCCAAGGAGACTAACTGAATAAGTGCATAGAGGAATAAAACCAATCTCTCCCTGCCCCCAGCATGCGGTTTTACTTTGAAAAATAGTACTAATATGTAATGCTCAATAAAAGAGAAGGGGAGCTATAAAATCACGACAATTGAGTAGATTGCTTGGAATCTCAAGAATCATAGCTATGAAAGAATGTGTGGGAGAGAAATAAAAATGTGATTAAAAAACTTAAGTTTTCAGTTGCCATCCTTAAATTTCTGTGTAAAATTATAATAAGTAAATTAATACATCTAATAGCTGGGTAGCTACACAGGTATATACTAAGAAAGTATCCGAAGCATAGGTTATGTGGTAAGCTTTGAGAGGGATGGCTGTATTAAAGCAAGACAAAATAATAAATATCTCAGCCAAAGTAAGTGTTGATTGTTTCTATATTTGCGAGCTACTACCTATGCAAGTTTTGGAACTTGAAACTGTTGAAGCAAAACAACATTCACGATTTGTTATCTTTTCATCTGATGACAGATATGCATAAAAAACCTCTAAATAAGACAAAATAGATTAGTTTGTTGCAAATTATATTTTTGATAATTCCCAAGAAGTTTTTCAGTTGTTTCAATGTTTAAAATAAAATCAACTATTAATTTCAGTGTCAATAAGCATTTTATTAAAGTCAGAAGTGAAACAACATTCCATCATGCCAATTCTAAAGAACTTCTTTGTTCCTAAGAATTTACTAGTTTATGACATTCAACATATAGCTGCACGTGGCTAGAAATAAATAACTTGCAGTGAAGTTTATATACAGTCAGTGTTCCTGCTAGTCAATGTTTTTTGATGAAAAACTCTGCTCAAAATGAACTGAAAAAAATCCAAACCATAAAAAAATTGATGGAGGGCAACTTCATTGCAAATATTACAAGGCTATTATAACAAAATACTACTTACTTGCAAGAGTTTTCTGAGCCAATATCAATTAAAAAGTTAATAAATACTATTTTTCTACCCCCTCACACAAACCCTTGCCACCAAAGCCATAGTCTCTGCCCAGAAAACACACAGTAATTTCAAAAATAGTTTCCTCCAACACCGGAGATTAGATTTAAGTCATAAAGATGTAATTTCAACTCCTGCAAACTGATGATGTAAGATAAGGCCATAAAATGCATTAAATCCTTTTGAAGTGATGCCAATTGACATTGAAACAAGTGATGTGATACCTGGTATTACTTTGGCCTCCTTACAACTTCTTTCCTTCTGTCTGTGATGAAATTTACCGGCCATAACAAAGCCAATGAGGAAACACTCAGTGACTTCAGCTGAGTCAGCTTTCTGTGACTCCTACTGCAAGCCAGGAGACAGAGCCAACAGACTGGTAAATCCCACTGCAGCGATGGGTCCGTTACGGGAGAGATTCAGATTTATTCAGATAAATTTTGGGTAGTCTAAAAAATCTATCAGTAATATTTACACGTTTGACGACAGCAAACCTATAGACCTACTGTCTAAAACCCCAAAAATCACATTTAGGACACTTGAAATGAAGAACTTACATGCTGAACTATTTTTATACTACTGAAATTCTTATGTGTGTTTTGACTAAAAAAAAGAACATGAACTTGTCTTACAGCCAGTGGTTACTTCTTAACACAAAGTAATTAATAAAAAAAAAAAATCCAACAACTAATTCCTTACACTCTTAACTTCCATAGATTTTATGATATATTTGTAAGTTGCAAATTTTAAAGTATAAAATTTTTGAAATATAATTAGAAAAATGTATTAAAGAATTACAATCTTTAAACCCAGAATATGGAGCAGACTAACATTCTATCTAGTTGATACTAAGAGAAATTGAATGCCTACTCTCATAGGACAGACACATATGACACTCATAGGACAGTGTACAGAGCAGCTGTCATTGCAAGCTAGTTTTCCCAAGCACATTAGTAGAAAAACAGGAGGAAAAACAAACAAAATCAACCAACCAACCAACCAAAAAAAAAAACCCAAGCCAAAAAGCAACCCACCAAAAAGCCAACACCACGATATTTTAAATAGCCATTATTAAAGGAACATCAACTGGATGACTTTCGAAATGTATACATATTTCCTTGTACAGATATTTTAATGGGATTATACCCATACAAGGAAAAATAAAAAAAAAACAACAAACCTAGACATGAGAAATTTGTCACTGAGGATGGGGATTTATCAGAATTATTAATGTTGTATCTATTTTAGCCATCATATTGAAAGGATTACTTGCAAATGATATGGTATTTATAGAAATTATAGAAAAGGACTTTGTATACAGCCAGATAGTGACAAGAAAAAGGAGAATGGTTTTAAACTGTGATGACTGGTTTAGATTGGAGGAAGAAATTATCCACTGTGATTGTTAGGAAGAAATTATCCACTGTGAATTCTCCACTATGGTGAAGCACTGAGCAGGTTGTGCAGAGGTTGTGAAGGGCCCATCCCTGGATGTACAGACAGGCTGGGGTCTGGGAGGCTGAAGGGCAGCACTGCAGGAAGGGTCCCAGTGGTCTGGGTCAAAAGCAAGTTGAACATGAGTCATTGTGCCCTGGCAGCCAGGAGGGCCAACCCTGTCCTTGGGGACATCAGGCACAGCATGGCCAGCCAGACAAGGGAAGGGATTGTCCCGCTCTGCTCTGCACTCATCCTCAATCCTGTGTGCAGTTTTAGGCACCACAGTATAAAAAGGTCTTTAGACTATTAAAGAATGTGCAAAGAAGGGCAACAATAATGGTGCAGGGCCTTGAAGGCAAGCCCAGTGAGAGGTGTCTGAGGTCACTCAGTCTGTTCATCTGGGAGGAGATTGAGGCAGGACCTCATCCCAGTCTACAACTTCCTCGTGAAGGGAGGGGGAAAGGCAGGCACTGATCTCTTCTCTGTGTGACCAGTGACAGGACAAGAAGGAATGGCCCGAAGTTCTGCCAGAGGAGGTTTAGGTTAAATATTAGAAAAGGTTTTTCACCCAAAGGGTGGTTAGGCACTGGAACAAGCTCCCCAGGGCCTGGTCACAGAGACAAGATTGATGTTGCTTAAGAAATGTCTGGACAACATTCTCAGACACGTGGTGTGATTCCTGGAGCAGTCCCATGCAGGGCCAGGAGTTAGACTTTGATGAACATTGTGAGTCTCTTCCAACTCAGCACATTCTGTGATCCTGTGTTTAGGGCCAAGTTGGATGGGGTCCTGAGCAACCTGGTCTCATGAATGGCATCCTTCCCATGGCAGGGCAGTTGGAACCTGTCAATCTTAAAATCCCTTCCCACCCAAAACCTTCTATAATTCTATATTGCTGAGTAGCAGCACGGGTACCTACTCCTTTGTTCTCTAATTAAATTCCAGCAGGAACTTAGTAAAAAAATAGATATCTGTGCAAAATTTCCATGTCTGCTTTTCAGCACATTCTGTTCAGATTAAATCTTTGGAGCTTATCTTGTGCCAAATTTAACTTCCACTAAGCAAGCAACAGCACAAATTAACCAATAGGTTCAGACAAAACTGAGCAAATTTTTGAAAAGGACAAAAAAAATGCACACTGTACACAAAATTCAAAGCTTTCTTTCTAAAGCATAAAAATGACAGATAACAGGTATAACAATGTGTCTGAAATAGTAAGGTAGACTGTATTGTTAAGCAGAAAACACAGAATTAAACTACCTATGCAATGCTATTCCTATAGCTATCTGCAAACACATTTTATAATCTCTTTGTGACTTAATCACATAACCCATGCACATTCATTTTTCAACCTTCTTTAGAATCAGTAAGTCTGCTGTGATGAAAAAAATATATTCCATATGGAAACATCAGCTAAGTAATATTCTTCAGGTCATAAACCTCTAAGCAAGCAAAAGCCAAGCATCTGATCACCAGTTCAAGTCAAATAGTACCTTCAAATTTATAAAATGAAACTTCAGCCAACTCATCGTGGGTATTTGCAGCTCATAAACGATTTAGAAATTATGAGAATCATTAACTTGAACTACAAAAGTTAACAGTTTCACCTTGCATAATGTACCACAAAATATGAAATGGATGTTGGCAAAATATTCTTTGCATATCTTGCACTTATGAGTCAAATATTTGTCATAAATTTGTCTATTTCCTGAAAACAAGTCTAACAATATTTTCCCATGCATAAAATTAAAATTCTTACAAAAAAGGTCAGCCTAGTATTTGGTATGCTTGAACAACAGTAGCTTCCACATAAAAATTATTCAACAATTGTGACCACACATACCTCTCCCTTGTCTAAACTACAGTGAAAAGCTGCATTTCACTTTCTAAGTCTGTTTTGCCATCAAGCATCAAACCAGCGCTGCACAAAAGCAGACTATACTTTCAGAAATTCTTTATGTTAAATGTGGTAGAAACAGAAGGGAGTTTAATCTAATTAATTTTTTGAAAGAATCACTAGCACATACATTACAAATTCCAGTTTAAGGATTATGGTAGTGTACAGAGAGTAACTGGCTATTCAATTAAAGATCTCATGTAATTTTCCTGCAATTGCTTTTGCTCTTAGATCTTATATTCATTGATCTGCCAAGGGACATCTTGGATACCTCCATCATTACTGCTGTCAGCTATTTAGTCAAAATAGCATTGTTCCTTCTTTTTGAAAGATCATGTGAAGGATTCAGAGTTCAGAAACAGATCTTTCAAAGATCTGTTTTAAATATAGAGCAACTCTCTATATAAATCACAAGCTATAGTATAAGACAACATTTTTCCTGAGAATCCAAAATTCCTTTCCCTGCTCAAGGCGTGGATGCTGTGTTCATAGAACAAACTGTACTGCAGGTTGCAATCAGCTTACCTGACATTATTTGCTTTGTAACATCTTACTTCCCTATTTTTCTGAGTTTAAAGATTATGCTTTTTTTTCCTTCCTTCATATTGATTTACAGAGATATATTATTTTACAACTACTTGCATTAGAATTGCCTAAGTCACAGGTTCATCCATTCCTCCTGATAGAACTCTGATTATATTTCTTATGGGATTTTTCCTCTCATCCATCACTGACACTCATTCTCAGACTTCATTTTCAGTCTCTTTTCCCCCTGCAGGATATTGTTCTCACTATGGCTAGAGAGGTATTAATCCTTTCTTCTTAGAACATGTGAGTACTCTACTGTGCTGACTACCTGTCTCATCAAAAAATGCTCAAAATTAAGGCTTTTTTTTTTTTAACAAGTACAAACTTACTACTTCCAAACCAGAAATCATTTAGTAGTTCCATTAGAATTCCATATAGTGCACAGCAAAACTGATTTTTCCTGCACACTTCTTCAGACAATTTCAGATAGTTAATGTGGCTTATGTATTTAAATGGCATTTGTAACCCCATTATGGAAAAATGCACACTGGTAAAAAACAGGAACCTGATGGCCTCATGCTCATTCTGTAGAGGTGGTTGGTAGCTGCTATCTGATTAAGCAACTACAGGAAGACTACCCTCAGCAGTGGAGTTTGTAGGATATAAAGTGTGCTCCACAGAGGGAAAGAAAAAAAGCAGACCTGCTTAGTGACGCAAGGACATGACACCCATCTGCCATCAGAAGTGCCCAAGGTCATGCTGGATGGAGCTTTGAGTAACCCAATCTAGTGTGTGGCACCCCTGCCCTGGGCAGGAGGGTTGGAACAAGACAAGCTCTAAGGTCCCTTCCAACCCAAACCATTCTGTGATTCTATGAAAGGGGGAGAAAGGGAGAGGAAGAAAGAGGGAGAGTGAGTTCACACACACACACACTCCCCCAGCAACTTTGTCTTTTGTTGGCCATGCTACATGCCTCTTCTACTGACTTCTAATAACTCCACCAGATAAGTACAATTTCCATATTCTCTATATTAGTAAGTAAAGTAGAACAGAAACATAATAGTGATGTTACTTCAGGCAGAAAGTTACTTCAGACCATTGAATGCAGTTCCCATTCCCAGCAGAAGAAATCGAGTTGAAAGAAATAGTGCGCCTTCATAAAAATTGCATGAGTTATTCTGCACTGGCAAATGCAAGGGATTTTGTTTCCATGACACAGCAGCAGTTTTCTACAGAGCTTATTTCTTGCCTGACCCTTGGTACACAATGTCCAGCTCAATCCTACAGGTTCAGGAATTGATGATAGGAGGTAAAGTTCACTCAGCCATTTAAACTGGCCAGTGTTCTTAGTTGGTAAACACCATGTTCTTAGTTGGTTAACACAATGTTGAGTTGCTCAAGTACCTACTGAAGTCAGCTGAAAGACTGCCATGGCTCTCATATGAGGCCTTATATCAGAAATGCCACACTGTCCTGTCCCTGTCAGAAGTAGCACTGTACGTGCATCTATAGAGAAACTTTGTCTTACCTTAGCCACAGATCTCTTACGACTTTTATGTACCAGATAATTTACCAGAAACATAACATTTTTACTTTTTTTTTTAATATCAACTGAATTAAAATTAAAACATTTTTGGATTTGCAATCAAAAGCAAATTATTGTGCACTCTCAAAGTATAGTAGGACAGCAAAAGGCCTACAGATAGGTATACAAATTTATGAATTAGCCCATAAAAACTGTGGAAGACTGTGTAAAGACATTGTTTTTAAATTGTGAATAAAGAAAAGAATTGTATATTTATTAGACTGTCCCAATTGCTATGACTGTCATAATGGTATGAGATGTATTTGAGAGTTGATACTAGATGTCAGTGGAGGAAATTGAAAATAGTTCAGTTGATAAGCTTCTACCTTTAAAAAAATGGTGCTATTAAGAAAATGGTGCTATTGCCTGCAAATGCAGTTAAAACACTATTAAATGCCTGTACTTTGAAATGTATCCCAAGGCTACTTGATGTCTCTTCCTGCATCTTATTAGCAGTCAAAAAAATTCAGATCACCAGAACATTTAAAAATGCTGCCCAGAGCAGAACAATTTTTATTATCAGCAGAGAAGATTATCAAGTAATCAGGGAACTTTTTCCCATAGGCAAGTCTGAACTGGTCATTTAGTGTTCATACTGATGAAAATACTCCCTGCAGAGATTCAAAACAGATGATAACTCAGTCTCAGCAGCACAAAGAAAACCCATCAAGGTTTCTTTAAATAAATCCTTCGTTTGGAAAGTTACTTTTTTAACAAACAGATATTTAGAATTCCTTCTACAGACACTGAGATATGATGGAGACAAGAAATACAAGTTCAACCTTAAAAAACCATTGACCAAGGACACTTGAAGAAAGACCAAGCAGATTCAGAATACTTAATAACAGAACACTGAAAGGTGTGACGGCAATTTGTCTCAACTGTCACACCTGTCACGTAAAAGAGGAAAAAAATCTCAGTGATGCAGTTTTCAAAATGCAAAACAAAGCAGAACAACAAAATTGCCAGACTCAGTGAGTACGTCTTCTGTATTTTATTATCTAAAATACAAAGGAAGATGGAGGTCTCACATAATAGATGTGCATCCTCTTTAGAGAGAAAATAAATCCCTCTGAGTCATTCATGCAGAAAAATTCTCCAAGTTAGGATGGTCTTACAGGAGGCAAAACCCACAAAATATTCCTACCCAAAAAATACCAGTAGACTGAGACAAATAAAGTCAACAGGAAATGGAATTCCTCAGGAAATCTCTATCCCTGTGTTGAACAACAAACTAGTATTAGCTCAACCAGAGCCTACACACTCTGCTGAACACCACTATTCCTCCATTACCAATAAGCACAAGAATTTAAAGGGAAGAACACAATTCACTTCTCTGGCAATTGTAATAGAGTCTACATTTCAGTGGCCCAAGACATTATTCTCAGAGTCACATTTAGGAGTATTTAAAGAGTTCACACAGTAAAAATTTAATGTCAGGAATGTGCTAATTTGAACTTCAAAACATAGTGATTTGTTGAAATAAGCACACCAGATTGTGTATAGCCTCATCTCAGCATTCAGAAATACTTTTAGAGTATTCAGAAAGAGTTGTGCTTTCAATAATAGATGAAAGTCAATTGGTTGAGGTACATTGCATCAAGTTAAGAGAATCTTCCTACTTTGCTGAAGTTAGGAAAGCAGTAAGTGAGAAATGCAATCAAAATAATGAGACAATTGTACAGGCTTTTACTTGCACACTGATAACTTTCTATTTTTTTGACACCTCAGATCAGAGATCTTTATAACATGTCTGAGTACCACTGATCTCCAAAGAGAGACTGGAGACAAGGCCAGCCAATTCACAGACTGGAGTGGCCAACATTTGTATGCTAAGGAAAACGGTGAAATGCCTGTAGAATCAATTTTTTACAATTTATTTTGACAGGAATTCCAGCCTGACAGCTTCTTTTTTTTGTTGAGTGTTCTTGTGTTGGTGGTTTTGTTTTGTTGATTAGTTCTGATTTTTTTTCAAGAACTCACTCTACTCCTATTTCCATTTTAGTATCTCAGTTTCTCAGTCTTTCAGCAATTTCAAGTAAGTAAAAAGAAGTAAAAATTGTTGCAAATAACTTGGAATATAAAAAATTATAACACTTTTTTTTAAAAATCACACACACTACAACACTGCAGGTGACCAAAAAACCTAGCAGTGTACAACAAAGCAAGAGGTAAAGAAGAGTAACTTAGAAGAGAAAATCCAAGTGATTCACCCTATTTTCTTTTCACCACAGCTTGTTTTTCATAAGTTTATCAAAAAGTTTATCTCCATCTTGATTGGTCAAAATTGTGATTGAACTATATCACCTGCATAATAACTCTTTTGGTTTAATGAAAGAGACAGATCTCTCAACTCTACATACTTAGCTTTTATAGAGACTCTTCTTTTTTTGTGAACAAGCTTTTCTCTTTTTTTTTTTTTACCTCCTCATAAATAAAGACTGTAAATAAATTTAAACTGATGTCATTTCTGAGAAGCTACTAGGCCTTATTCTACATTTTGGAGGGATTAATCATCATGGCTATGTACTCTTGCATCTACTCAGATCTACACAAAGAAAAGCTTCGTCCATCCATTTTCTACCACTTTTACATTTAGAAAAGAATAACTGGCATTTAACATATTTTTTAAAAAGTAAAAATGGAAGAATTTTCCAAGAATATTCCTGTTAGTTTTTACTTCCACAAGTAATTTCTGTTACATTTGCATTTAACTTCCTGCAAACTGAACCTCCTCTTTTTCACCAGTCGAAGCAAGTAAAAAGGGTTACCATTTTAAAATGAAGTTATCTCTCACCTTCTCTTGTAATCTTATATACAATCACTCACTGTTATAAGAGATAGAGAATTAAGATCCTTTCTTGTTTGATTTATCCTGTGGCTTTTAGAAATAATAATACTTTATACAATATTCTGCACTGAAAATTCAAGTCCTTAAATTATGTATTATTAAAGAGTACTTAAATACTGCAACTACCAAAGCTTCATCAGATGAACTCTGCATGAATGTTTTGTGTTGTCAGATTATCATGCGCCACCATTCACACTTCAAAAATTTCTTTAACTTCAAGCAAGGTCCAGAAAGTTTTGTGAAAATTTGTATATAACTCAGGAAAATATACTTAGCACATGTAGACTGAAAATGGATCTACAATGCATCCTAGTGCCACAGCCCTTCGATCATCTAAACAATAGCATTGCTCAGGAAAAGAACCCTTTTTAGCCTACATAAGAAAACAGATTTTACATACCCAGATTTTCATCTTCCAGAAGAAGCAAGCATGCAAAACAGGCACCACAGACTGGCCCCATCCACACATCATTCATGGTATGAAAAAGAAATATTACGATGCATGCCCACATCCCACGAGGCTGAAAAATGCCTTCATTGCCCCCATCACCACTAATACTTGATTGTATAGTTGTTTAGAGAAAAACTATGTAAAACATCACTAGTAGCTGTTTAGAGTAAAACAACTAAAGAAATGAAGCAATGATTTTCTTTTTTTTTTTTCCCAACACTTTTTTTGGAGTGAAGTGGGAGATTTTTTTAATTGGAGTCAAAGTAAAATATGATTGTTTAGGTTGGTTATGCAAAGAGAATATCAAGATTACTCTAATGGCTATACATATTGCACCTAGACTTACATTCATTTGTCTGTGAACCACAAACATGAAAAAACTTCATGAATAAATAAGAAGTGTTAAGACCAAAAAAATCAAACAAAAACCCCAAACCATCACGTGCACATGAAATGTCATAGGAGTCTCTTCTGATCTCTCCTTTTTTTTCAACTACCTATTCTCTACAAGTACTGGACATAAGCAAAGCATGTGTAGCTCTACTTAAAAAAAAAAAAATTCTTTTTAAAAGAATTTCAGACTACTTCTAAACTTTTTAATATTTTAAAGGAGTCATAAAAGAAAATCATAAAAAAATTAAACTGTGAGGTAAATTTCCATAACATACAGAGTAGGTAAACCCCATCAAATATAAGTGAGGAACTGCCACCAGTTGTGACGTTTGCCAAATCAACTGGATTTATGTTTCAGGCAAATCCTGAACAACAGAACAACATTCAAGTGTACATCACACTATTTGTATAAACTGTGTGTTTTCAACAGGATTTTTTCACATTTTGGTGGGGGGAGGGGTGTATGTGTGGTCTTTGTTGATTTTTTATGTTTTATTTATTTCAAACTTCTAACCCAGTATTCTCTTCCTTGGGCTCCCTTTTATTTCTTTCATGCTTGCAATATAACAAATATTCATCAATTGACTGATTTCAATGAACCTATTGTTCATTAAACTCAGTAGGGAGGATTGAATTAAATCCTGAGATTACTGAAATGATAGTGTTAGAGAAACTCCCATATAAACTAGAAGATTTTCCCTTTCCCACAGTTATCCTTAGTACTTGAGGATTTTTTTGTAAATGAAAATCTGAAACACATAATTTTTAATTTCCTTTAAAAAATTAATTATAAAATACTGTAAAAATGAAAGAAAGCATTAACACTCATATATTGTATGTGTCATTTGTGCTCACTCAACTATCTAATTTATACCAATTTCATGTACTCAGTATTATTCAGGGCTTTTTAATCTTTTACCAGTTTTTTCCCCCACAAGATTTATCACAAAAGTATGTTTTTCCAACTACCATAGCTAAAATGTCTGCTTTAAAACTTCACCATACAGTAAAGAAGATAGATATATTCCCAGTGTGGCCATTCACCACCTGCTTAAGCAAATACACTTCAGGATGCTTCTACAATTGTGATAAAGTGACAGCAAATTTAAGAGCACACAGAGCTCATATTCTAAAATGATGATTGTACAACTATAGTTTGCATCATAAGGGACCAATAAAGATCTTTATGTTCTGTTTGAATGGCAAGGACTTGTATAAAAGAGAAGATGGAATAGGAAAATAACAAAGAACTGATGCATTCAGCAGTTGTCTTAAATTTAGAAGCACTAATGAAACTTCTTGACCATAATTAGTACTTAACACTGCAAGGATATTTTTCCCTCTTTCAGATTTTATTTTTAGTGATATACAAGGCTCGCCATTTTACTAGATCCCAGGAGTGCTTTTTTCTCATTTTCCAGGTGGGATTAAGAGTATGGAGTGCTCATGATTAACAACACTTCTGCTATTCTCCATGCATTTAGATTTTTATTCTTCTAATTATCAAAGTGATGACTGGGAAATGCTAATTCATAGCTTCCTCCTTGCACAGTGAAATATCCTGACAAAAAGGCTGAATACTAAGTGAAAACTTGCAGTTTTATTAGTCAATAGCACTTTTTGTATTCTGTAAAACAAACATTATTAGACAGATATCAAATCTGTATTAAAACACTGCTAATAGCAAAACTTGAATGCACTGCCTGTTTACCAGGATTCTTAGCAATAACCTTCTAGGGAATACAGCTAAGAATTCTACTGCTTTAAGGCCAACATCAGCAGTTTTCTTTGGCATAAATACTTTTTCTTGTAGAGATTCAGCAGACTTGGTCTCTAAATGGTGAGAAAGAGGAAAAAAAAGAACCTCCACCATCTGTTCCAGCCCTGAGGGAAACAAACTTTCCTGGCAGTATATAGTTCAGGATTTAATTGCACCCAAAGCCAATACAAATACATGCAAAAATATAAAGCATCACTCTTAGTGAGTGGAAGTTTTGTATAATTTTATTTTAGCTTATTTCTTAGGGCTATAGTTTAACTTATTTTTGCTATAATCTGTTTATTTCTGTTGTTTGCTTTCAACAATTTTAAATTAAATCCACATTATGATTCCAGATAAAGAGAAAGCTAAAGGATCTAATCAGATTTCACCACCTAGTTCATCAAATTTTATTTACTCTCTGCATGAATGTCAGGAGAAGTACATTTGCTAAGGCCAATGAGAAAGACTAGGTTCTGCATGAAAAGTGTATTTGAATTTGTATTCAAATAATACAAATTTTAGAAATTTCATATAAATTATTTTAAATTATCAGTAGCAAAGATCTGGTTTCAATGACAGCAAAAGGGAGAAGTTCAGAGCCAAAAAAGAAGAAAAATAAATTAGAATGAAGCAAAAATTAACTATTTTGATTTTCTGAAATTAAGCTTTTAAAATCAGTTTCAGATGGAGGATTCTTTGGGCCATTCTATATAAATTTAAATATGAGCCACACTTTTTTTCATTTCAGGATAAAGTCTGATTATATTAACTAATTTAATTGCAGTTTATGTCAAAAGGAGCACTGTATAATCAACAATTCCATGACAAAAAGTGCTGTAATTGAATCACTAATTATATGTCTCTGTCAAACTTTAAATTATTATCTTTTGCTTGCAATGTTCTCTGTTACAGAAGTAACAGTATAAACTCTGGTTACAGTGGTATAAATACTTTTTTTTTCTTTTTAAACTAAGGTATATGAAAGCCATTTATTCCTGTCAGTAAATACAATATATACAGTATTCACCAAAATCATGTTACTTTATTCATTTTATTTTCCTGTCTGTGACACAATTGAAAGAGTATACTGCCCAAGTCTTCTTTTTTAGAAAGTGCTTATGGCTACTTATTGTCTGGTTGCTTCTAATATACTTTCATACTATAACTTTAAAAATTAAAAGCATAATAATAACATGATAGCTGCCATCACAAGCATGGTGGCATGAAACTTTCTTTGTTTTCTTGTCACAAGATGAGACAAATCAAAGGGAAAAACGAAGTCACCTAGGTAGCAATCTACTAAGAAATGTAATCTGGAAACATCTGACTGTTGCATTTTATTACTTATATTCTGCACAATTAGATTCCAAGAAAGTTGAAAAAAATATGCAGTTGAAAAATATTTACAGATATTGACAATTTGCCTAAACTAGCTACTCTCACATGAGTAGATTAAGTTTAACTTTCTTTAAACCAGTTTCATTTCTCAGGTTTCACTAGGATGCTACAGACTACAAACAAGCTAATAAGCCTGAAAAGGCAATGCTACATTTCTAGTTTAGTTTCCTGCAAACCACACCAACCATTCTATATTAAAAGAGACTAAATGGCAAACCACAAGAGAAAGCTTTCAACTTGCAGGTTTTATCCACTGTAAATTTACTTACTCCATCTTTTATTAGCTACTAGAGTCTGAAATGGAAATTAAATATCATTTTTACATGCTTACTTTTCTTCAAAATATTCAGATTTTGTAAAAGAAGCTATGGCTTTTTTTAAGTTGGTATACCATATACTAGCCAACTTGAATTACAAATATCATGCCAATGCCTTGTATATGGATCCAATTGCTAATGATTTTTAAAGGCCAACAATATGTTCCATTAGAAAAATTTCCCACAAGTCCTAATGGTAATTCTGACATTATATTTAATTAAAACTTTTTAAAGTTTCCACGAGACCAACCAGTGTTCAGTAGTTTAAGACTTTGTAGTCCTCTAAACTTAAAAAATTATGTTTCTCACTTAAATGTCTTCCTGAGTACAAGACTTCCTTTATTTACTATAAATTTATGACAAAACATTTAGTTTGATTTATTGTATAATAATTTTCAATATCCCATACCACAAATTTGATAGAAAAAATAATTCTTTAATTATTTTGAAGTACAAGCAGCCATTCTGTCACTACACTATGCACTACTATTACCAGTTTTCTTCCAGTTTTAAAAATATTTGCTATCTTCAGTACTAGGCACTACCAATATTTATTTTAGAATGTCACCAAAAAAAGGAGTGTGGTGGTTCTATTTTGCCTTTTCCCAAAATTTTTATAAAGGCTATTTGAGCACAGAAATTGAGACGTGATTTGAACCATACCTGTACAATCCTTGTACTGCTAGCAACACATCAACAATTCTCTGACAGTACCGAAAAAGCAGGAGAGCAATGAATATTCTATCCTGCGAGTAGCACTGCCCTGTCCACAGGCCCAAGTTACAATGTTTGAAAGGAGGTCACTAGCAGAACTCTATCCACTGATTACACTTTGCCAGAACTCTGTTTCTGTTTCTCCTCCTCTGATCTCGCCAGTTCCTTCTCTAAAGTACCAGAAACTACTGGCTGAATTTTAGCAACATGAGCTACATTCTGTTTCTTCAAAATCAGGCTGAATGTGTATAAGTAAGGATGTTTTTTTCAGAGACATTTATCCCCAGAATGGTTGAGGTTGAAGGAAACCATAAGAAATTATCTGGTGCTGCTCTCCTGCTCAAGAAGGGCCACCTAGAGCTGTTTGCCCAGGACCATATCCAGTCAGATTTTTAGTATCTCCAAGGAAGAAGACTTTACAATGTCGGTTGTCTGATTCAGTGACTTTGCAGAGACTTGAGAATGCGTCTTTCAGGTTAATACAGCTTCTTTGAACAGATTCAACATCATTACTGGAAAAACTGGAAGTTTTTAAATTTTCTACCAGTGAAAATCTGTGATGTCCATGGACTCGTTTCATTATGTGGTGTCAAATGGCAATGATGACCTCACAAGAAATTTTAAACCTCATTATGTTTGTACAGACATTAGCTAGAGAACACTAATTCTTCATCACTATGTGAATGTAGAATATATAATAGGTTAGAGCTGATCAATAGATTTATCCCAGAATTGCAGGCATTGATATACAAAGATTGGGACTGTTCCAGACACGGAAAGTAAAGGATGTCTTTGCAGTATATCTTTAGCCAGGCAATAAAAGCCAAGTCTATATTCATAACTTGTTTCAGGAGTTGCCCCATTGTCATTGCCCTGTCCAACATTTCAGATGTCTGAGAGGTTTGAATTCAATGCAAAGAAGGAAAGAGAGTAGAGTTCAAGACTTTAGCTGAAAAGATATATGATATCTCCAAGTGAGGGAAGCAGGGAATGGTGAATGTTCAGTTTTTAAATTAAGTTTCTTATATGCATGTTCTCATAAACACCTTGAATTTAGCTTCACTCTGCAGATCTAGTAGAAGATATTACATATGTTGGACTCGCCTGCCAGTTAGTTTAAGCAATTTAAGGTAACACTAGGGAATTTAAGAGAGATATTTGAGAGAACTCTTGCATAGATATTGGAGGAAAACCAGCAGTTTTCCAAATCTCATGAGCAATGCAACTCAGGAAAATGAACTGTGTGGGGAAAGCAGAGTAGAGGAAGAGTGCTAAAATTTAGTATGGTTTCAAAAGGTATTAAAAAGATCCAGCTTTCTATTGGTTAGAGCATCACTTTCCAACAAAGTGCTGAAAGTGGCACACTGGCCATTAACAGGGATTTTTACCACTCTGTGAACGTGCAATTACTAATGTTGTCTCTGCATGAACTCAGGATTTTTTATTGATTTCTTAAATGCTGCAGGAAAGGGAAGACATGTAGATCATAGGCTGGATTAGTAATCTAAGTCTAATAATTCCTATGCACTATCAAATCTTTCAAGATCAAGCAGAAACTTCTAGTTCTGAAAGATTTTTTCAGATTTCTTTTCACAATACAGCTTGTGTTGAACATACTTTTGGAGTGATAACTGAAGCTTGACACTTTATTGGCAGCAACATTAAGGGTGGCGTTATATGCAGAAATCCAGGCTTTTAGAAAGAGTGTAATAATGATGTTTTTGAGACCTTCAACAGAGAAGCCAACTGAGAGCCAAAGTAATAAAGCAAATACATCTTAAAAAAAGTTCTTTTGCAATGAGAATGCTGGATTGATATTCAGATTAACATACCCTAATTTCTTTTGAAAGATGGTTAATGATCTAACTTAAATAATGTGTTTAAGATTTATATAAAAGACAAGATTAAATATTCCAAGAAGTGAAACTTGTAAAATGACAGAGACTTATATGCTTGCTTTTGAAGTATACGAACATCAGGTAAGATTAAATAAATGTCAGTATTTCTAAATTAATGTGCCAATATTTTAAGAACAAATTTAAGATCACCTGGGGCACAAATCAAACACAAACAAAAATTTTTAAAGTACAATCTTTGAACTAATCCTGTGGAAGTCACTGTAGAGGTTAGATAGGCATCCTAGATCTTTTCTGTGGGATAGTTAGTATTTAGCTCACTTTAACTAATTCTCCAGCCCTCTTTGAAAAGAAAGAAAGCCTAAAGGCTTTTTCCTAGTATTTACAGTTGGCTGCTGAAATCCTATGTAGCTTTTACTCACAGGATCTGCTGTATGTCAAACACAAAAGGTTGCTCTGAATTTGTTCCTGCTTTCTTATTTCATAATTTTTATTTCTTTTCTTGGAATACAATGCAGCCTATTCACATCCACTCTTAGGCTGCCCTGATGATTTTGTAAGATGCCTCCATGTCTTTTTTAAGCTATTTACTACTTTTGGTCATTGCTGCTAATGTTTTCTGAACTTTTTCCAGTTTCCTCATACTTTCTTTGAATAAGTAATTTGAAAGTCAGTTTCACAGCCAGCTCTTATCCTCTTCCCTGAACAGCTTAGTACTGGGAGCAAGCTTTCCAATCTATGTTTCTGCTTTGTCTTTCAGGAACACTCAGGGGAAAAGCAAATGTCATAGCAATCTTTAGATATCTAGATATTTTAGTAATAGTAGTAAGAAATCTGAAGCTCAGAAACTTTTTAACAGATTAAAATATTCACCAAGTGAAAATGAGACCAAAAGAAAAAAAAAAAAGAGTTTAAAATAATGTAATATCATAAGGATGTCACAGAAGCTACATATAAGTAAAAAGCTTACATATGAAGTAAACTTTATTCTACAAATATTCTATAAAATTCAAAGTACATAGGAGCATTTGCTACATTCCTGAAGATTCAAAGCAAACTGCCATTTGCCATAATGACCAAGTGTATCACTGTATGGAAATAAATATAATGTAAAATATACAAGAAACTCAGGGTGCATAGAAAATACAAGATGAATTTGTCATGGAAAGTTTTTAATCTCTTATTAGAATAATCTTAAATATTTTACATTTTTTAGATCATTCAGGCTTGAGAGCTCCTCTGAAAGTGATTGCAGAATTTTCATTCTCTAACATCCAGTTACAGGATACTGGACTTTATATGAGGGAAATAGAGGACTCTACAGGTATACAAAATATTTCTAATTTAAATTCATAGAAAATGGGATTATAAGTAATTAGCTTCTCTTTAGAATTCATTTTGCATCTATATGAGAATAAATTGAGACAGTTTATTGACTCACTCTCAGGGTCACAGCTGGCATCTAAATATCTAACCAAGCCAGTAGGAAAAATCATTCAGTGTCTGATGCATCACGACACGTCAATAAGTAACTGAGGGAATAATTACAGGAGTGGAGGAAAAGTAATTTCTAATTTAGTATGGCCATTATCTTGATCCGTGTGAAAAATGTAACATTTGCATAACAGTCTCAATCATCAAGGAAACACTTTCAACGTCAATTACTGTTTTGCATGTGTTCCGCCCATATTTCAGAAAAAGGTGTGATTTAATTTGATGTGAAGAAATAAAGAGAGCAAGTGAAAAGGAAAAAAAGGGAAAAAGGAAGTAGTCCAATGAATCTGGAAGTAAATAAGCTACAATATAAAGCACATAATGCATCAGAATTTGAAGTTTTAGTTTGAAAAAATAGCATGTCAGCAGAGTACAGCTTTGACACAGCTTTCACTATCTCAAAATGTATTTATCAAATGTTTCAGAAATTGCTCTCTCTGAAGGCCTTCATGCTTTTTGTCTGTGTTCTATGCACAGCTTAGCTAAGGCACACATTCCTCAGTGATTTTAATGGAGTTTCAACATATAAGCCAAAGATCTCTTTTATTTAGCAAGGCAATCTTTAAATTCCACTTAGCATGTAAGTGTTTAAAAGGGCAATTTTCAAACCATTACATAGAACTCATGATGTTTGAGATCAACTATAAATCATTTGGTTACAAGATGTATTATTCAAATAACTATAGCTACCTAGCTACTATTATAATGTTAATTGGGTATACCGAACATTACCTTCTAAAATTTTGTTCTCCAGACACAGAGTACTAGTGTTTGCTGGTAGGCTTACTCATTTAAATAAGGTGTCTTTCTCAGCTCCTCTCATCTTGAGCTC
The DNA here is from genome assembly GCA_003286495.1 of Chlorodrepanis virens. NCBI lineage: Eukaryota > Metazoa > Chordata > Aves > Passeriformes > Fringillidae > Chlorodrepanis > Chlorodrepanis virens. The sequence goes on from LTAT01000006.1 coordinate 31,012,471, forward strand.
CATACCCAATCTAAAACTTAAAACTTCTGGATCAAGAAATATTTCCCCCTGAAGAGGGGAGAACAGAGAACCCAGTATGAGGATTTGAAGCACAAATACCTCAAAGCATGGCCTTGTTAGAGATAAAATGCAAAAAAAAAAAAAAAAAAA
>LTAT01000006.1:31012630-31047460 GCA_003286495.1 Chlorodrepanis virens
AAAAAAAAAAAAAAAAAAAAAAAGCTAAGTACACAGTAGATTGATCTGAAAATCAATGATTAGCAATGAACCAGAAATTAAAAATACTTAACTGCTGTCTTCATATAGTCATTGTTGACAGTGACCATCCTATCATCTAACAATCTAACAGCATCTTGCAGGCACTCCTTCCCCTCACACCCTGCCCCAGTCCAGACCAGCCTCTTCTAAAGGATTTTGTGAAAGCCTAAACAAAGCACTCAGAATATGTATTCTGATCTTCTTTGAATTTTTATGGTCTCAGAAGCAGCTCCTTGAAATGAGATCACTTCTGCTGGAGGATGTCAGCTAAACTAACAAGGAGGACATGTGGCAGTGCCCTTCTGACACCATCAGTAATGATGGGGTTCACCCTCTCTATCCAGGAGGAGCACTCTTAAGGGGTTTTTCCTATTAGCTTTTCAATATTTTTGACCTGTAATGGCAGGACCTTCAGGATTATTGAAGGAAATCTACTAGTGGTTAGCTTAGAAATGTTTTGTAAAAGAAAGAAATCATATAAAAATAGCTGACATCTTCTGCCTCCATTGCCATATAGATACTGTGTATGTTGGAAGATATTTACAAAAGATAGGAGATGTTGGAAGGTAGTCACAAAAGGCAACAGTGTTTTAACAGCACGGTGCTCTACTATACCAATGAAGCAGGTGAAGTTAACATAGAAGAAACTGAGATTGATAAGGCCCATATATATGAAATAAGCCAAAGAAAAATAACTGTTCCCATCTCATACGTTTAACACTACTGGAGTCAACATAAGATGAGAAAGAAGAAGGAAAATGAAATTAATTTACATTATATTTAGGCATGTAGTTATAGCCCAAACTAGAGAACTTGAGTATCTTGATAAATAACAGGTTTCAGAAGGCATCTCAGACAAAGTCAGTCAGATACCACAGCTCTTTGCTAAAGACTTCAATTGACTAAAGGAAAAACCTACTTTTAAACTTTTTAAATCCAGCATCTAAATTAGGTGTCTGAAGTTGAACATCATTCAGATACTTCACTGTCCACAAAAACAAGTGTTGAAAGAAGCATGGTGAATTTAAAATATAAAGATGAGCTGACAAAACTCAAGGCAAACTTTGGATTATATTTCTACCTGAAGTACTGTCTCATTTCCAAAAATAAATCTCTTTTTCTAAGATGAAAAAATGTAGCAATGCTATAATTTTTTCCCACACACGCTCTGAAATTATTTCTGTTGTACACAACATACTAAAGAACTGAAATTAGCCCCCTAAATTTGAACATTCTGTGGTTTTCTACTGTCATTTCTTCTACCAGAGTACCACATCATCAAAGCTGTTTTTTTTTTTTTTAAGAGATTGTGACTTTTAGGATGGAAGCATTCATGTTTTGTTGTTAATGCACAAACCATTCCCTACAAGCACTATATGTGATACTCCTAGAATTCCATTTTCATTTTCCACTACTTCAAAACACATGCTACGTACTTAAGGCCTACATATTGTGATGCTATATCAATTTTATACAGTATCCGCAGTTAGTTTTGAATAAAGTTAAACTTTCGCTATTACTTATATATGGATTCCTGTTAGAAGATTTCCACACCCCCAGTTTAACCTATGGATACCTGTACCTCAGCATCTTTTGATGAACTTGCTGAGCTTATCATGTTTTCAGGAAACATTAAAAAGACTAATAAAAAAGGGTCTTATTAAAAAAAAATTCCCCTCCCACCAAAGCCATCCATGTTTTTTTAACCAGTGAAAACACACTCAAAATCTGTCAAAATAGTCACAAATATTGAAAGTCTGCACTGGCAGAGTTCCAGAAACCTGCAAGGTGTGCTCAAATTACACAAAAAAAGACATGTTGAAATTGTTGACATTGTCAGCATAAAATGCTTAGCATAAGGTGTAGCTCTCAGAATTCAGGCTGGCATCTCAGCATTCAAAAGATTAAAAAGTAACTAATCTTGCATGCTTTGATGAGTACACAAGTAAACTTCTCATTCTCCAAATTCAAAGCAAGAAAGACCCATTTAGCCATGAACAAGTTGCTGATCTATCAACTTCAACACCAAATATGAGCACAGTTGCTGCAACCTTCCAAAACTCCTCTGAAATACTAAATTTTGTTTTTCCTGCAACAAAGATTAACATCCTTCAGGCTTTAGGATATAAGTACATTTATATGAATGAGGTCAGCAACCACATTTGTAAGGCAAGCTGCCATAGATTAGTTTCTAAGAGACAACTGGTTTATTCAGGTTAAATGCCTAGAGCACTGAGTATAAACAAAAGGAAAAAAAATCCATAAGGTATCTCTGGAGTGCAATACTTACTGTATTAATATTTCAAGTCATTTATTCACTGTACACTCAGTGCAGATGCTATAGCGATTTAATTGAACAGCTTGAAAACACATACCCGATAGCAATATTCCAGATATTGTTCAGCCATGCTTACCTTTAAAGAAACAATCGTCATTGTGTACAATGGTGATCTTTTGCTTTTTCAGACAGGCAGCTCTGTGCACTTCACAGTGGTTTTCATAGAATTCTCCATCAGAGCCACACACAGGTTTGTAATGTGGCTTGCAGTGCTCCATGCACAGGCACTCGGCTTGGCCAGTCTTCCCATTCACAACGCAGTGCCTGCCCAGACCACAGTACTTGTTCTCACATGATCCAAAATGGCCATCCTGACCAAAATACCCTTAAAAAAAGGGAAAAAAGAAGGTTTCTATTTAATAACTACATTTTGCTTAATTGCATGCAAGATACAAAAAGGACTGATTTGAGTAAATGAAGTGAGACTATGCCTTTTGTTACATCCTTGACTAATATTAAATATAGGTCAGCCTGATGTTAAAAAATTTACTCTCCTTATCATGACTTTTATACTTTTAGTCATTGTCATAGGCTAACTGTAATTAGAGCAAGATCTAGTAACAAGAGCTACTCTTCATTAAAAAAATCACAGCAAATCATTACTTTTTTAATGTATACTGAAGTTTGTCACCCTAAGATTGCTATATTGTTGCATGCAATAGAATAATGTATTCTCTAGAATTTAGACCATAGGATGTCTCAAACTGGAAGAGACCCACAAGGATTGAATCTAACTCTGTGCTCCTTGCAGGACTACCTGAATCTAAACCATGTGATTAATAGCATCTTCCAGAAACTCCACAAACTCTGACAGGCAGATAAAATAGAAACTTACACACTGAGACTGATCTATGAGAATAACTAAAGCAGAATCAGGGCTCTGGATCAATATGGAGAATTTAAAAACAAAAAATGACAAGACCTCTGTGGTGACATTACAATGACATTTCAAGAAACAGAGCATGGAAGAGCAGGACTGATATATCAAGTGAATGGTGGCTAGAAGGAGTCACATGAACCTCTAAGTGGTATTTCAATGATGACAAATGTGATTTGGATGGCAAACAGAGCTTTAAGACTGCTGCAGTAGAAAGAGGGGAGTTTCTGCTTGCCACAACTTTCAGATCCTTCTGCTCCTAAAATAAGGAAATTGATTGTCTGCATTAGGCTACCAAAGCCATCTGTCTGCTTTCTATCCTAAATGTGCTGCCACCATGTAAGATAAGCACTGTTGTCAGTAGCAGACCTCTTGGTGAAAGGGGAAGTTCAGTGCACAATAATATTTCCTAATTATATGCCCAGTTTCCATTTTGACTGCCATAGAACTAACTATGGCTTCTTGGCAAGAGAAAGTGTATGATGTGAAAATGATGTGAATATGCAAGCAGAATTGTAATTGCAATTATCAATAAATAAGTATTCTGGTAATTGCAATTGCGTCATAAAATATGTATAAAAATACTAAAATGCCTCCAAATGCCAGAATAGACACTGCCCTTCACAGTTACTTAATTTTATTCTCTCACTTTGTACTCCTAATGTCCCAAACAAACACCTGTTATTATAATTCCTTGCAATGCTTTCATCACATCCTAGCTGAATCCATCCTTGGCTAACCCATATAAAAACAGCAAGAAGAAGCAAATCACAATGCATAATTTGGTAGTAAATTGATCATTCTAGATTCATTTTCCATAGCTAAATGCTTACATGTCAGTACAATACCTTGAAGCACATTACTTCAAGCCACTGAGAATTTATGTTCTTCACTTCAGTGGCAGATATAAAAATCTCACCACTTTTTCTTCTGAAGCCTTTGAGTCTATTAGAACAACCATGCTTTGATTTCTTGCTTTCTCACACAGCACAAATTTTTTAGACAAATGTACTACAGAAAGCACACAACTATGAAATTTGGCTCTAATGACATGCTTTCACTATATTACTTGATAACAATTTCAGCACAAAGTTGAGAGGACCACATATTCACCTCAGGTGTTGTATGGCTAATATAACTAAGCCACAGTGATTTTTACACACATGTAAAGACCCAACTGATGGTGGGTTTACCTGCTCATGCACCAAAATGACTTGAAACAGGAAAATCCAATTCAACGTTAAATTTTTCCCATAAGCTTTGGAAAGTCTTCCTCCTCATGCCAATGTATTCACCACTATGCATGAGCAACAGACATCAACTGACAGAAATTAATGTAAACCAAATTTCCCTATTTTCTTATACAAAAGCTAAGCTCGAGTAAAGCTTTGGAATACCCAAGAGTGCTTTACAGCACAGGTCATGTATTCACATAACAAAATGTAAGAACTTCTTTGAAGTGTCAGAATTGTTAGAGTTTGAGGACAAAGTACACAAACCATTATTATTTATGTTTTCTGAACTGAAGATAAAGATCTTAGAACTCCATCTGACAACTGCTCTGAATTATTGAGAGGTGTGTGGTGACTCAAAAATGTACTGTGCTGTATGTTATGAAAATAGAACTCATTTAAGACTTCTCTTGGGACTTCATCTTAGCACTATAATTGAATCTGATGCCTGAATGCAAAACACCTTCTTTCAGATAAGGGAGAATAATTTACATTACATATACTGATATTTATAATATTGTATAATATGTTTGTCAACATATACCAATTACGTACTGCAATAAACAAGCAACTTTTCTGCCTTAATGAAAAACTGTATTTATTATGAAATGTTTCATATATGTCTTCATTTTACACCATTAAATGCTCCAAAACAATACATAAATTTGCATACATCACTGCATATGCAACTCCTTCAACTGAAGTCTGTGGTAAAATTCCCACTGGCCTCAAGAGAAGCAGGATTCTTTCTCCAGATACAATCTAAAGCCTTCAGTCAGCATTATGTTACAGCCATAAGTTTTAGCATGTTTAACAGGCATTGTTCTGCACTGAGAAGGACCAGCTACATGGTGTTTACAGCACATATTTAAGAAAAAACAGAAATATTCTGAAGCACTCCACCGAACTGTGGTTACCAGATTACCAGATCACTCACAGCAAAGAAATAAATTAAATCCATGCAGTTCCAAAACAGGTGACAAAATGCTCAGAATCATAAATTTGAAATAAACATGCACCCAATTATGAAAATGTAAACAAATCAATCAACCTAAAGAGGTACTGAGTTTAGATATGAGTTAAACTCAGGAAAGTAGTTTAGATATAAGTTAAAAAAACAAATTAAGAACCAAACCCCAGCTTAAGTAAAACCAGTTTCTGCTGCTTTTCACTGCTCAAGGCCAGATTGCAAAAATCACTATATTTGGCAAATCCTTCAATTTATTTTTTGTTTCCAAGAAAGGTACTTCCATAATTTTATTCTTGGAATAGGAACTGCTACTAAGCTACAGGAATCTTGCCATTAACAAAAAAGAAACCAAAACATTTTAAACCAATGTGGACTGTGACATGCAGCCCATTCATGAATGGCTGGCTATTTCAGTCCCCATCAGGAAATTGACACTATTACTATTCATCCCTGGATATATTATTATTATTGGAGATATACTTCTGATACCTTGATAACGGATGAGGTTTCTTTCCATTTGTTGGGGTTTTTTAGGGGATTTTTTTGGTTGTTTGGTTGGGTTTCTTGAAGGTCAGTGTAGCTAAGTCTCCTGGCATGAATTGCTTAGGGTGCAGCACCCATTCATAAAACCACCATCATCATCACAAACACAGTGTTTCAGAAGGATGTTGTTCTATCTAAGCACATGTTTTAGAAAGCAAATCAGTCTGAGAAGAACTTAGGATGTCATATTTAGATATAATTCAGTAATTCAGCTGAAGGTAAGCAGCATATTCAATAATAAGAGACTGAAAGCCATTAATTTGGTATGAGAAATAATCTATCCATGAATGCAAATATTTTTACAGCAATTGTTATTGCTTATGTGATGATAGGCAAGTCTACATTAATCAAATGCACAACAACACAAAAACAGGCATGTACCCATATGAGCTATGAACTCTGAATTTTCAGCTAAAAAAAGTATTATATTTTCACATTTTGAGAGGATCTAAAGTACTACAGGAAACAAATTGTACTTTTTTCCATCTTAAAATAAGTCAAGAAACATTCAAATTATCACAGGCTGAAGTTAAAAAACAGAAAAAAATCTCACTTTAAGAACTATCACTAAAAATATATTACACCCAAAACAGTCAAAGCAGTCCCATAGATTTTTCAGATCCTCTTGAAATTTAAACTCTAAACAGATACCAAATGGAAGGGCAGAAGTTTTTATTTTTAGATACTAGAGAAAGTAAAATAGTTTTGACTTAAAAAGAAATAAAATTAATAAATACTGTTTCAAGTTTTCAGTTGGGATTCCTCATGCAGGCTGCCTATTTAAAGGATACTTCAACAGCATCCATAGCTGAGCAAGTTGTAGGTCACAGTTTAAATCATTTACATCTGGGAATTAAGCTGATGTTTTAGCATGCTGAAGACTCACAGAAATACTACAGATACTTTATCCTTTAATCTAATCAGTTTAGAGCAACATTGCACAGTGAAACTTTGGAAATTCATGGGAGTATGAATCACCATGTTCTACAGTTGGCCCGGGGCTGGAACACACACACACACAGGGTTTCTGTGTGCTGAGCATTCTCTCACAAACTCAGACTGTTTTCTTACTGCCCTAACAACATAATTTACATTCATGGCTTCTATCCTAACTTGCTGCATCGCCCACGTGTCATGAAAAACAAAGTGGTAGCTGCTTTTCAAGACAATGCAGTGATATTTTGTGTGCAACTAACTAATGGTAATTTCTGGGGTCAAAAGACCTGTCGTCCCATTCCCCCCTCTTCTACTTAAAACCATTCTGTAAATTACAATTCCACCTCTACAGCTGTATCTTTGCTTAATATACTACCTATGAAAGGCCCAACCAAGACTGCAGTGCTTATTTTAGTAAGTGCTCAGTGTAGTCTCAGGTTTTGGTAGCAAATAAGATTTATCAACACCTACCATTAAGACTTGTAGGGCATTAACACTGAGCAGGACCCCAGTATGACCTGTGAGAATCTGCTCATAAATATTAAAGCTCTAGACTTTTTCTATATTTCAACTGTAGCATTTTAGCAACAGCTCTTATTCATTACAGTAATGAATTTCCACCACATAATGGTGCATATCTTCACAAACTGAAGAGAACTAGTGGCTCAAAGATGGGAGGGTGGGAAGCAAGGACAAACAAAAGCCCCACAGCCACGCAGGGGCAGGAGGAGGAGCTGCAGCCCACAGCCTTCAGAAACAGCCCCTTGCAGCTCACAGCCTCAGCCCTGCTCCTACCTGCAGGAGTGAAAGAAAATCATACACTTGGCTCACCATCCTCTGGCTCTGGCATGGTTTTCTTTCAGCACCAGGCAAGTAAGGTCCAGTGCTTTTTACAAAAGTCTATTCTGTGTGGAAAGTAAGTTTTTGGCTGGGTCTTGTACTGTCCTTTCCTTCCTTCTTTGCTGCCTTCCCCCTCTGCCCTCAGACATACATCTACCTTTCCTCTTTCCTTCCCAGCAGGGACACTGGAAGTATTGTAAAGATTTACCCTGCCATAGAAGATGATTGAGATCTTCTGGTGGACTCAGTATTTATCACTGAGGACCAACTAACAGAAATTGACACTGGCATTATGACTGTACGGGATTTTTTCAACCTTAAAAATCAAGCCTAAATACACTTGGGAGAATAAGAGCTCTATATTCAAATAAAGTGACTTTCTTATTGCCCTAAAAAGGTAAATTGGAACAAATTAGGAGAAAGAGCTACACTTTTAAAGGAAATAATTTGCAAACCTACAGTAAGAAAAAGGAGAACAGAATAATACCAAGTAATACCGGGGAGATCTGTAAATGCTGAATTGCCTAGCTATTAACCTGAAATATTGAAACCTCCCACAAAAGTGCATCTGTCAGCCAGAAACAGTCAGGTTAGCATCTTTGATCATATGAATTTGTTTTTCTTGCCAGCACTGAGAAGCCATCTCCAGCAAAATTCACAGAATTTAGTTTCCTCAGAAAAAAGAAAAATCAAATCCTACCTCCTTTACTTGAATGAAATTGAAGACCAAGAACAAAAACGCCACATAAGAAAATGAGGAGTTACAATACAACCAGAACTACACAAAAACCTCTTTTGCTTATTAGGCAGAAACTTTTCCCCCTTTCCAGAGCCTTCACCTGCTCTCCTCTCATCCTTGTAGCAACCCCTTTATAGGCTTGCTCCACTCCAGGTGCCCACATCAGAGGGCTCAGCAGCTGCCTGACCCTTGCCTTCTGCAATTACAAAGGCTTTCCATGTGTTCCTGCCTCTGGAAAATTTCTTGCTCTCTAACAGGGCTGTGAAACACCAGTTTGATATCAGAGCAAATGCCTGTGACAACTCCACCACAGAGCCTTTCCTCCTCTGAGGTGCCTGCTCAGATTTCTGCCTGTACCAAATTCAATTTCACCATGCCATTGGAGCTGAGCAGTGCTCTGGCCCTGTGTGCCACCTCACCTGCCAGATCCCTCTCCCGGCAAGCACAGCCCTCATGCTCATGGGAACCAAGAAGGAGCTGCCCAATGCTCTCTCACTGCTAGGAGGTGACTCTTGGGCACAACATTGAACCCAGTAAAAATCTCCTTCATTAATCATCCTCCTTACATTTGACCAGTGACCATCAAATTTATAAAATGGTCTGTGGGCTCCAGACATGCTACTTGCCTTACACGAGGGGAATGGAAAATGCACTCAGGTCTGACACAAACAGCTGAATGGATTTGGATTAAGAGCACTCTGCCTCTAAGTGTAAATATAGACTGATGTCTTTTGAGCAGTTTCGAGCCAGCAATTCATTACTTTCAATTAAATCCTCAGCTCTGATTAGCATTAGCTGTGTTTGTCTTTCTCACATATTATCTTTATTTTGAAAAATGTTTATAATTCATTTAACATCAAACCAGTGGCAAAAAGATTTTCTTTAACACAAAGCAGGAAACAAATTACACGTTTGCCTCATCACAGATACATGGACCCTTATTCAAATGGTTGATTGCTTTTCAATTGCAGCACAGCAGGCAATCCTCTGTTCTGCCAAACACATCACCCAATGTCAGGAAGAGCAGGAAATGTGCATCATAGCGACAGCAGTTTTGAAAAGGTCATAGTCTGAACAACCTTTCACACATTTTAATGCTTATTTGAAATAAGGCTTTATGAATATCACAAAGGGCTAGCTTAGTTCTCAGTCAGACAAAACAACCTTTCTTTTTTTGTTATTCTAAGGCTAAACTGATTAGTTTTAGAAACAATGATCAAAACAATCAAAAGTTTGATTAAATTATTGACTAGAATTCTCCTTTTACTTAGTTAAAATTAGGAAGGCTGTTAGGATTTGGTTGCAAGAAACAAGGTTTAACTGCCCTATCACATAATAATATTAACTGCTTCTCTTTGGCAAACTTTTCACATGAAGAACACATTTGTCCATTTTGAGCTAATAGTATAATAAAAAACTATTGTTTTCTTGATAGCTATATATGGCTTTCCCTGGGATAAAATATGTTTCTGTATGAAACAACATTACAAAGAGAAATTTAACTCATCCCTGATCAAGTAGTTGTCATGAAATAGGTAATTCAATTATCCATGGTAAAAACTAGCATACCATAATCCAGATATTATTCTATTCCTGTGTTAGACATTGAAATAACACTTTTTTGTTGGAGTTTTTAACTTCAAAGCCCTTCTTACAGATAAATCTGTGATGTCTTTCTACTACCTTCCCCAGGGACCTGTACTTGAAAAAGTAGCACACACATTGAGCAGCATTTAAACCATATGGTTAAAGTGCAGCATCATTGCTGTTCAAGGAAAGCTAAAATAGAAATGTCAAGTATTTTCAGTTTTACTGATGTGAAAAATTTGCTCCTAATAAATTTTACACTGTCCATTTTTCCCCAGTTGTTACTAAGGAACTGTGGTGGGTTGGCCCTCTGGTATAGCATGTACTGCCCACCCGATTGCTTGCTCACTCTCACAGGAATACAGAAGGAATTCAATAAGGAATTCATTCATTAATTTCCACTGGCAGGCAGATGCCCAGCCATCTTTAGGAAAGCAGCAGAAGTGACAGGGCCATGTCTTAACCACCAGTATTTCTTCCCCCCCAGCCCGTCCTCCTCCTTTTGCCCAGCTGTTATCACTGAGCAGGATGTTTTATGGATGGGATGCCCCTTTGGCAGTCTGGGCCAGCTCCACCAGCCATGTCTTCTCCCAGCTTCCTGCTTCCAGAGGGGCAGAGTGGGAATAGAAAAGGCCTTTATGTTAATTCAAGAATGTTCAGGGTCAAACTCAGCACTGTTGTAGCCACCAATGAGAGCATTATGTGGGCTGCTTCCATGACAGAAAGACTCAGTACGGGAACACTGTGGGAGCTTTGAAAGATTTTCCAGGCATTAATAATCCAGCACAGGGCATGTGGGTGAGTGCACTGTAATCCAAATTGTTAATCAGTGGCACGTCTTAGAAAAAAATATATTTAGAAGAATATCATGATATTTTTGTTATATGGAATTTCTCATTCAATTTATTCTAGAAAAGCAGTCAGATACTAATAATTTCCATCTCCTTGACATGTGTGAATCATAAACACAGGAAAGTTAAAGATTATAAGGTGAGATACAATCTTTACAAGCCCTTCAGAAAGAACAGTGAAACACTACACACTTGTATATATGAGTATAGCTCTCTGAGACACTTAGCTAACAAACTTGGACACCCATGACCCATGAGTGGAATTCCAAAAGGAAAACAAAACAAAACAAAACACAACACCAACAGACCAAAAAAACCCTAAAAGTCCCAAAAATCCCCAACCTACAAAAGGTAAATATTTTAGAGATAATAGGGAGTTTTAAAAATGTTTCTATAAATGATATTTCCCTCTTGACTTTGCTAAAAGAAAATAATCTTAATTATGCTTGAACTTTCCTGACTTAATTTTGCCATTTTAAGGAAGCTAAATGTGATGCAGAGCTCCATGCACTGTGTAGACATGTTTTGGTTTTGTTTTTTTTTCCAGAGCAGGACTGATCCTATCTGCTCCATATATCCAGCAAAGTTGTGGGTTTTTTTCTGAAGATGTTAGAATTAACCCAAAATATCTAAAAATGTGAAAAGTCACATTGAAATCTAGGTGGTATTAACACAAAAATGCAAAATTCTTTTCCAGACCTCTTTAAGAAGAGAATATTGCTCTATGGAAAAAAAAAAGAAAAAAAGAAAAGAAAAAGTAAAAGTAAAGTATCAAAAATCTTTATCTTGACATACAGGAATAGTCTACCTGAACAATCCATTTAAAATTACTTCTACATCTATGTAAGTCTATTTAAAATACCTGAAAAACCAGAGATGTCCACTCAAATAAATATATGACTACTTTCACAGAAAATAATGCCCAAGTGAGGTGATTCAGTCAAGCAATGTGACTACTGAAAAATTTTTCTGTGCTTAGACTAAAGATATTTTCTGTGATATATAATTCCTAGGGAAAAAAAAGAGAATAAAGTATAGTTTTCCTGATAACCTGAGAAACACAGTTTCAATTTTATATGCAGTAGTCTTTATGGAAATAGTTTGTTATCAAATCGATTATTCTCTTCTAATAAATATGTAAAAGCAAACTGAAGACAAAATACAAACAGTCCAATCGCCTACTTCATGGAAAATCAATCTTATGAGAAAACCATATATATATATTTACGAATGAGAAAGCATTTAGCTTTCAACAGAAAGAAAAATTCTAGTCAGATATTTCAACAGTCATGTATTTTGTATTAGTGGATATAACTTCTGTCTAGTGACAAATTGCCCTTCTAAACATTGAAAAAATACAACTTCTTTCAAAGATAATATTAGAATTTGATAAAAACCACCAGCATTCTACATAAGAATCAATCTAGGGGTATAGCAATAGATAATCATTATTATGCATTTAAGAAATACAAGCTACAGAACTAATTGTACAAAAACATAAAAGATAATTTTAAACTTCTTTTCAATGGAGTGCTGTCTACAAGAACATTTCTAGTGATGCATAACTTGCACACACCTGGTTCATCTGTCACATTTCTTCCCACCAGAAAATGGCAGAGTGTTAAACTGAAACCTCTGGCCACCACAGCTACCAAGCCCTGTCTGTTGTTTAGTGGTTTAGCTACTGAAGTGCAGAAATATTTCAAATTAATGAAAACGAAAATCCTGTTATAATACTTGTTGTATATGGAGTTTCTAAAAGTAAGACTAACTTTCAAGCCCATTAATAAAGCTTAAGAGTTTGCTGAACATCATACTTTCTCTGGTAATTTCAAGAAATTCACAATTTATATACACAGATATAAATTTACTCTTTATAACTAGAAAAATAAACTTTGCCATGGGAATAACTATTTTAAGTGACTATATTTTTTTATTTATTAAACTGGATTGAAAGTCATTTCAGTTCACCAAAGCCTGCTTATGCTTGGCAACCCTAAATTATTAATTGAAGCAGAAATAAATATTTAATCACAAATCCTTTGAAAGTAGCAATGCTTTTGTAACTAATTTTTTACAATTGTTTTAGTCATAAACAGTTTAGTTGAATGACTGAAATTATAATCCACAATAGATTTTCCTCTATTCTTAAATGCTGCCTTCACAGTATTTTGCAAACTGTCAAACAAACCTATATGAGATCTGTGTGAAATGACTCATTAGGTGCAAGTTGCTGGAATGACCCGCATAACTGGCTTTGTTTGCCATAAAGCACTCACCTCTTGACACTATAAATTTATCCTTTATGCACAATCATGACTGAATTATAACTGTATGATTTTCTTTTCAACACTGCATTGTAAGGTAACATTCATATAATCCATTTTAAGTCATGGCAGAACTTATTTTACTTTCTTAATTTCATTTTGTATGCACATGAACTAGCACAGTATTACAGTCTAGGGGAAAAAAAAATACAAGTAGGAATAAGAATAATGACTTTTAAAGCAGTTTAATCCATTAACTGCCATAGCTATTTCTGAAGAATTTAAGCCTTAGTGTACTTCCAGTCATACTGCCTAAGACAAACTTCTTGTTGAGTCTTTAAACCTATTCTTTAGCTCATACAGAATTTAACCTGGACCACTTTTTTAATGTTCAACTAAAGCTAAAAGACATTTTAACAGCATTGCTACACATGTATTTCTAAACGAATTTCACTGAATTCTGTTTGCAATACAATTACTAGAAGACAGAAAAATTATGAATAATGTTTTTGTAAAGCTTTCTGGAGCTCTTGCATCTTTTTTGAAAAGGAGGTGGAAAGCCCAGGACCTTGAAAAAATGCTACGTATTTCCTTTATAGTTATTTTAAATTTTCCTCCTGAATTTAATAGGCAGTTTAAACAATATTTATCAGTATATATGCCCTATTTTTTTTCAAACACAAGTTTATTGGAGTGATTTTGTCTGGGCATGTATGCTTGACAATGTGCAGGTACTGAATTTCTATCTTCCTCTTCTCATCCCCACAAGAATTATATTACCTTCCTTCCCACATTTCCCTTCTTGAAGAACTTTTTTGAATAGACAGAAGTCTCAATAGTAATATTCTGCTCACAAGAGCACAACAAATTAACTCAGCAAGTAAAAAAAGTTCCTTGGATTCTGCATTGCAGTCAAGTCAAACTGTTTTTTCAGAACCAGGCACACTTTCCTCTAACTTGATACCTGTGTGCTATGATAAAAGAGAAACTGAAGATTTCCAAGGCAGTGATGCCAGCTGAAACAGATAAAAATGTGCAAATGATTTAGCAAAGTGTTAAGTGCACCATCTGAAGTTGTGTCAGTACCAGTACAGTGAAATTCCTGCAGCTAACACAGAAAGCATTCCAAGTGCTAATGACTAAATTCTTTAGACTTTCAAGGTCTGGGTTTTACTTGGTTTGTTTCAGTTCCTTTTTATCCCCTTCTCAGTGGACTATTTGCCATTTTATTTTGGCATTTGCTTGAGTACTGTAAAACTGAGAAGTCATGCCATCATACTGAATAAATGTATAACAAAACTACTGACAAAAAGTGTTCAGTAAATAATTTTTCTAAGATATTATCTATTATTATTGTGCATTAATAAAAAGGATACCTCTTTCTTGAAAATTTCTCAGGGATTATTTAGTGAATTTTATTTTAAAATAATTTGCAATCTCATAACAATATCCAACAGACACCTTAAAAGACAATACACACCATAAGAAACAGCAGATGAATAAACTATTACTTTTTTTCCCAATTTTCAGTTTTAGAATCTACTGGTCAACAGCAACAGCCATACTCCTATTCTCACATCTGAATTCATATTTAAGATAATTCTGGCTAACTTCAGTTTATTTTCTTTATTCCAATATGTGAGAGGGAGGAAGAATCTTCAGTCCAATTTAGACTTCTAGAGAGATAATCACCAGTTTAGAAAAAGCAGACAGTGTAATGCTTTTAAAAATCAATTTTCCATAGAATCATTGAATCATTAAGGTTAGAAAAGGCTTTTAGGATCATTGAGGCCAACTGTTAACCCCGCAGTGCCATCTTCAACAATAAACCACGTCCTCCAGTGCCACATCTATGTTTGTTGAGCACTATCAGGTATGATGACTCTACCACTTTGCTGGACAGCCTGTTCCAATGACTGCTCTTTCAGTGAAGTAATTTTTCCTAATATCCAATCTAACACGCACACACATCAATGCAACTTGAAGCCTTTCCCTCTTTTCCTATTGCTTTTTACTTGGAAGAAACCAATCCCCACTTGCAACATTCTTTCAGGCAGCTGTAGAGAGCGATAAGGTCCCCTCTGAACCTCCTTTTCTCCAGGCTAAACAACCCCAACTCCCTCAGCCAATTCTCATCAGACTTCTGCTCCATTACCTTTTCTGCACACACTGCAGAACCTTAGAGTGTTTCTTGTAGCGAGGGGCTCAAAACTAAACACAGGATTTGAGGTGTGCCCTCACCAGTTCTGAGTCTGGGGGATGATCACTGGTCTGGTCCTGCTGGCCACAGTATTCTTGATACAAGCCAAGATGCCACTGGCCTTCTTTGGCCACCTGGGCACACACTGGCTCAGGTTCAGCTGGTCAACCAGCACCCCCAGCTCCTTTTCTGCTGGGCATTTTTACAGCCATTCTGCCACAAGCCTGTAGCACTGCACGGGGCTGTTGTGACACAAGCACAGGACCCTGCACTTGGCCTTCTTAAGTCTTGGCCTCTGTACGAGCCTTCCTGCCCTCCCAGCACGATCAACACCCACCCACCCACCCACCCTCGGTGTCACCTGCAAACTGGCTGACGGTGCGCTCAGTGCTCTCATCCAGATCATCAATAAAGGTACTAAACAGGTCTGGGCCAAATACTGAGCTCTGGAGAATCCCACCAGTGACCAATCCACCACCTGGATGCAACTCCATTCACCATCACTCTCCAAGCCTGGCCATACAGACAGCTTATTACCCAGTGAAGAAAATACCTGTCCAAGCCATGGGAAGCCAGTTCTCCAGTCATGAACTTATATTTGATGGAAGACACAGCGACAGGAAAAAAAATTAATGAAAAATCTTAAGCATGTGATTTTGGTTCCTAACTTTGCATCTAAGGAAATACACAAAACATAGCTAAAAAAATAAAAACCCGAAATCTTCAGGTTTCATTTGTTTACTTGACTCACTCAAAGCATTTGGAAAAAAGACGTGTCTGTGCTATGATTTCAAATGTGGTAATAATCTGCATGTCCACCATGACTTGTTTTCAATACCAAGATATTAGAAATGTTTTCCAATGGTAAGAATATCCTACTATGCATAAGACACAGCATTTCTTTGCCAATAACTTAAACATAAGAACGGGGAAATAACTGAAGACGAAAACATCAACCATTCATACTTTAACCTGCTGTTACTTCAAACATTCATCTGTTCTAGACTTCAACTGAACTCTCCACTTTGGTTTGTGTTACTCAAAGGTTCTGTGTGGACTTGATTTAAGCATTCAGCAATCATGCAGAAAATAGTTCAACTTCTGATTTTTGTATGAAAATGAGAAAGCTAAATAAGGTAAGCAGTTTTCAAAACAAAACCCAGAGGCCTTGTATTGAACAACAGGGTTTTCCTCTTCAGTACCTAAATAAATAAATAAATAAATTTACCAATGTAAAGTAAAGCAAGGATGTGTGTTTTCATTACTGCTTCTCCACTAGAGCCTTATTTTACATAGTTTTCCTAACATATTCCATGAAAATCCAATTTGGCACTCATTCAGTCAGGTGTAAATTCTGGGTCTTGAATAGCCTGAATTCCTACACTAAGAAAAAAAAAAAAGGTAATCATAAGGGATTTGGCAATTGTTTCTTGAGATCATGAAATTTTGTAAGCAAGATGAATTCCCTCAAGCATGGTAGCTCTTAAAAGAAACACTAGGGATTAGGACTGGAATGTGCAAAAAGACTATAATTTCTACATTCCCCCTAGAATAAGAGCAACATTAGAAAATAGTCATCTAAACAAACTCACTGTTTATTTTTCTGATACTATTGTTGAACTATTCTGAAACAATCTTGTTGAAAAAGTAGCTTCCCTGAAGAACAGATGTAAAAACAAAGCAGAAAAGCTGTTACAGGCCTGTGAAGAAATGGGAGGAAAATAGAAGGTCTATAGACCCTAAGCTGAAGTCAAAAACAGTAGAACACCCCAACGCCATGACAATTCAAGTGTTAAATAAAACTATGAAATGAAATAAAATAAAAGAAATCTAAACTCTAAAAGACACCATTGCAAGTATGCATAAAATAATGCATAATTCATCTTATGTAATGTCTCATAAAATGAACTCCAGTAGCATTAAAAACTAGATTTACTTTAATACTGGTGCTGACACAGACTCTCAAGGATAAACATCAACACAATCTGAGGCTAAACTGAAAAAATGCTTTTTTTGAATAGGTTTGATAACATCTATCATCAGGCATATAACTATATCACAATTTAGTATTCATATCTGTTTTATAAACTGTGAATTCCCAGCTATTACACAACTAAATTTATGAAATAGTGACATGAACTGTGTTCTGAGTACAAAATCCATAGCTAGGCATGTAATTCTGAAGAAGAGAAAACAAAGGAAAGCATATGAGGTGAAACGAGCTGTTATTGACAACTATTTTTCAAGAATGTTTTTAATATAATATACATAGCTTGTCCTTAAACAGGGAAGCATAAAGAGCAAAGGACATCTGCATTCTTCTCTGTAATGGAAAAGTAAGATGTTATTCTGGAACCCTCTGATTGCTTTTCCTAATACTGCTATACTTTCTGAAAAATAAAATGGAAATGTAGCAGGGTAAAAATAAATTATTTCCCTCTCATTCCTCAAGAAAATCTGCCTTATTGCTGTGACTGTCACCCATTCTTATAGCTGAAAAAGTGCTTCTGTCATTACAGAGATCTAAAATCTTTTCACATGTTCTATTATTGAGCCCAGAATTCCAACACTTTTGGTTGGATATCAAATGCTGCTGTAACTTTGCAATGCAACAAAAGTAGAAAAAAAAATAGTGATATTTTAGCATTTAAAAAAACCCAATCCTCCAGTAATATCTAAATTACTCTTGTGCCCATTAGGGTCTTCTTCTCATTATTAAGTCAACCTTTTTTTGACAGTACTTGACAAATACTCATAGATTCTTCTTTAAATCAGAAGGGAGGAAATATCATAATTCACCATATTTTAATAGTTGGTATATTCATCAGGTAAATCCTATCTCTGTATAATGGTTTTTTTAATGCTGCCTTCAAGTGAGCAACATGCCTGAAGATTAAATATAAATAATAACTAAAGGTTAAAAACAAAGTAAAAGAGTTGTAAGTTGTCTACAAGGTATTGTTAATCTTTTTTTATGTTCCCCATGCATGGTATGATAATCCCATGAACAATTCTATAAATAAGAGGTCAACTTTAGAGTAACTGTTAATAAAATCAGCAATATCTCAATATGGAAAAAGAGTATAAGAAACTGATTTACAAAGAGAAGTAACTAAAAAGGTGGGGAAGAATAAAATGTGTTACTTAAAAAGGCTCAATCACATCTTTAATAGTAAAGCTAAATATTTCATTATGACAAGTGATTCCACAAAATCAAAATTGAAGCTGTGATGAAGATATATATTGCACTCAGCAACATGAAGGAATAAGCAAATTCTGTCCAAAAATCAACTCTTCGTTTTCATAGGCATTCTGATAAAGAACATTACAAAAATCATTATGCTGTTTTATGCTTTTGCTAAGTATTTTATAAAAATCAAAGGAAATGAACTAAATTATTAAGGAATAAACAATTCTGGTGATCAGTTAAGGAAAATACAGTCTTCTCTTAGAGAGAACTTTACCTTCAGATTTTAAAGTCACACTGCAAGTTTTCCTGCATGTGATAAAATCACAAAATACAGCAAAAGTCATCTCAGTTGCTTTCTTTACTATTCAGTACACTTCAGGGTCACAGATGAGTTTAAAATGCAGTAGTAAGCATTTTGATGCTAAAGCTCTTGAGAGAATAACGATTGCATGGAATGAAGCTGACTGGAATCGCTGTTCTAGCAAGAATCAGATAATGTAACACAGATTTTTATTAGAAAATATAAATTTTTTGGGAAAAATTCTCCATGGGAAGATATTCACCTGAAAAAAATTGACCAGGTAAAGTGGTTGAGACTGTAATAGACAGTAGCCTGATTTTTGCTGAGGACACAGGTTACTAAAACAGCTCACATTTAAAATACTTGAAGGCAATAAAATTTACTGAGGGTAAAAAGCCCCTTGGCTCTGAACAAGTTGCAATTCAGAGAAGTCTCAATTCACTGTCACTATAAAATTTTGATTCACTTCTGAAACAGAAGAGGACCATCGACTTTAGTCAAAAATTTGTCCAAGCTTGAGTATACTTTGGATTTTCTCCATACTGGGAAAGTCTTCACCATATGTCTCTGATATAGTGCAGTGCCATAAGGTAAAGTAAAAAAGTCCCTTCACAGCTTGCTTTTCATCAATACTATTCACAGTGATGGTACTCAGTAGTATAAAGCTCCTTAACCCACCTAGAGTTAAGATTTAACTATATAAAAATCTGACAGCACCTAACAGAGTACAGAAGTCTCCTAATCTGTTCAGAGACCTCATCTCTTCCATCCTCATAGAGTGAAATGAGTATTCTTTCTGGTGAAATTTCAGGAAAGGAAAATGATGAATGATACTCATTCTGCACTAATACTCATGCACATCTCTCTTTTCTACTATCATTTGCAACACTTTAGAACAGAACTTTGTCTTGTTACTCCTGAAGGACAGAACCTAGAACTTCTTTCTTTTATTTTTGTTTTACATTTCTACTTTATATAGATCTTTATATAATTATACCTTCTGAATGCCTCCTGCTATTTCTTCTGAGATAAAGTTTTTAAAAAGTGCAAAAGGTCCTCATCCACCCAAGGATAATTCTAGTAAAGTTAAGAAGGAATTGTAATAGTTTTGCTCCCCACAAAATACCATGGGACTGGAGCTGTTTCTACATAGCAGTACCCCTATAAACAACATTAATGCCACAGAATAACAGTGATGCTTTATAAACAATATAGTGTTATTACAAAGGCACTGTATGCAAACTTACATGGCATGACTTTCTAAAAAGTTTATTTAGTATAGCCAAGCTCCATTTAATATAAATCAGTTAGAAAGCAGAATTAAGCCACTTTAATGCAAACTTATTTCTCTAAACAGTAAGCACTCTCCTGGCCACTGCAGGGAAACAAAGCAATTCACACCACTTTGTGCATCAACAGGAAACTATCCATGCAGGTCATCCATGCTCCAAGGAAGAGGTGGACACCAAAGAGAAAAGACAGACATATTACCCCCTTTTGGTTAATGGTTAATTTGAATCAGGTGTTCAAAGGCCACAAGATTCTCTCCTGAGATATATGAACAAAAAGAGTGTTAAGGTCCACATATCTACTTGCATAAGGGTTAAGATCGATGTCTCAGACACTTTTCTGTTAAAATCCTGAGTACCCTACACCACATCTGAGGTGTTCTCTGTGGAAGACACTCAGTCTTCTCTCTGCAGAAAATTTTTATGATCCACCTTGCTTTCTTCCATGTCTTTTTTGAACTTATGTAATTTTCTTATTGAGGAAATTACAATCATTTGGCTATATCTAGTAAGAACTAAAAATAAAGAGTATAGATTGCTCTTTGAGCCATTAGCCATTAATGAAACTTGTGTTCTCATTGTCTTCTGTCACTCAGCACTGCCTTTGTATTTTTCTGTTTCTTGTCCTAAAATTTTCTCGTATTTTACAGTAATCCATGTCTCCTATAATCCATGTCTCCTACATAGGCTACTAGATAATATAGTGAATAGACCAAATAGACAAAACAACTGACATGCCAGCATGTATACAGAGGTTAGCCTGACAATACTTATTTGCAGCACACCTTGAAAACATCATTTCTCTCTGTGAGATTCTAATTAAGTAGTTAATTTTGCAAAGTTTTTAACTAGGATAAACATGGTAGAACGTATTTCTAAAACTACAGTTTCTATTTCCAAGTTGACTCAACCTGATCAATATGCTTAAAAAATTATTATGAGGGGACTGACAGGAGAAAAAAAGGAAAGGATGACTCAGATGACTCTATAAGCTTACTTTTCTTCATAGCCCAGACTATAAAGAAGAAAAAGAAAAATATAAAGAATAAAATGGCAGCTAATAAATAGTTAATGATGAACTGACTAGGAAGTATTTAATTTACCTTGGGCAGAGCTGATAGTAAGGGTAAGAAAACAACTTACCCTATAACAACAACAGCTAAGTAGAATGACCATCAGGAGATTTATTAAGAGTGAGAGCGACTCAAAATAATTTTAATGTTACCTAAAATTCATCTAGCAGCTAAACTCCTTGTGCTAGGTCTATAAAACATCTTATAAGTAAACACATTCCTGATGCTATTAAACAGTTTCACTGCAGTCATCAAAGGCAGTCAGCATCTTATAAATGCAAGATGAGTTCAAGTTATCGTTGTCACTGGATTTGTTTGCCTATTTGATTGTTAGCTGCATTCACTAGTGCATAAATTTTCTTGTCATTTTTCTCAGTGTTAATCACCAACATCTTTTAAATAGTTCCAAATTCTGTATTAAAAATAAATTCTTTAATTTTACAGACATTTATACACTAACTCACTGCAAGTATGAGAAGGTCAGAGCTACAAAAATACAATCCTCTTAAATATGCAATCCTCTTAAAATAGATTTTTGTCTGTAAATTGTGCTCGAATCACAGATGACTTCTATGTCAATGTTCATTTTATATACATTAATAAGACAGTGAAAGAAAATGAAGCGTTCATGTTCTAAACACTGACATCAAAATTTTGAAGCCTGAAATTGCAGATAGTTTAGATTTGCTGAAAGCTGTACTAAAATTCATGTTCTGTCCTGAAATCTCCTCCATCCCATCTTCAGATTCTTCAGCACACCCACCGAAAACACTTCCAATCTTTGCAATTTCTCCTCAGGGCTAAAAGTGTTCCTTTTTCTCTGTGATGCTGTCATAACCAAGCTTAGAGGTGGATTTCTGCTCTATAATCCCAGGGGAATTAACACCCTACTTACGTACAGACACGGAAGCAAATCCAGAGTTATCAGGGTAAATCACAGAACACAGAGACACCACAGCTAAAATATTGTTTCAGTGATGTGAAAAAAATGCCAGTTGCTCTGTTTTCTCTCCTTTCATTCTTAATTTTGTTGGGTTTTTTCAGAGGCTAGAAAATCTGGTAGCAGACGGACTTTTCAGACTGCTGCCTGTAGCTGTGGGATGCATGAGTGCACTGAACACTTCAAGTAAATCACCATCAACATCCCAGTAGCCATGTTACTGAGGAGTAGAAGCTCCTTTGCTCCTAATTATGACCATAAAGTTTGGCTGCATGGCACCTTGGAATGACCTCTGCTACACAAAGGCTCAGTGGATATTGGAAATGAAAATGTTTTCCTTCTTAGGTTGCAATTTCTTATTTAAAATGCTTTAACTACAAATACTAAGAGCATGCTTGTGTTGAAAACTTACCTAAAGAAATCCCAGTATGAATTAAGGAAGCTCCAGCTCTCAAGTTTCAGGGACTTGAAAAAAACCCTACATTATTATTCTGTAGTAAGGAGATAATGTGAAAATGGGTTTTTTTTCTTCTTTTTTGGTTTTGCCTCATATAGTTTTAAGCATATGCACTTTTCATGATACAGTTTACTCACATTTTCACTATGTTTAACTAAGGAAAAAAAAAAGCAGAAGGGCAACATTTTTTTTAAAAAGCCCAGCACTAACACTCAAGGCACGTGCCTCAGAAAAAATTTTGTCTTCTATGGATGGTGTAGATAGATGGAGAATGAAAGGAAAATTACTTCTAGCATAGCAGATAAAGCATAAAATTCCTATTAACTAGAAAATGTGGCATAGAAAGTTCATTTCCTATTTTGGTGGATAATATGACCAGCTCCCAGAAAAAAAAAAAAAAAGGGTATTAGTACCATATAAACACATATTAACTACTTAAAAGAAAGTTATTGTTATTATTTGCACAATATCCAATCCAATTTTAGCTATAGGAAATTATATTGAACATGATTTGGAAAGAAAATCACTGCTCTCACATCTTCAATTTTTCCCGCTGTTTTTCATACTACTAAAACTTTGAATATCAATAGGCATTATACATATGTTATAGATATGCTTCAGAAACTAGGTTGTCTAAGGTATGAGGTCAGAGATAAGCCAACAGGAGCATGCACCTCATTGTGCTCAGATGCTCTGCATTCACTAAACCAAAATATGTTGTACGTTCTGAAAAGAATTGTTTTTTCATTTCTTATAGCTGTCTCCCTAAAGTCAAGAATATAATGATAAATTGCTAGAAATGTAATCATATTTACAACACCTGAGATAGAATGCAAATATTCAGAATACAAGTTCCTTGTTGTTAGACTCTTGGCACTGCTGTGTGTCAATATCATTACTGTATCTACAAGAATGCCTTTAATTTTCTGAATCTTTCCTCCCTTGCCTGTGTCCTCTAAAGAAATTGACACTTGTATTGTTTTTGGGTTTTTTTTTTTTTGGTGTATATAAATGCACTTCATACACAAAACTAAACTCTGAAAGAGAGAGACTGATATAGGCTTGTTGTCTGATTGTTAACAGAGAAATTCACATCAGAATTTGAACCGTGATCAGTCTGAGTTATATTGTCTTCCACTAGAATTCCAATTTTAAGCTTAGATAATTTGGAGACACATAAAAATTGCCTCTCTTCTCTATCATAGAGTGCCACATTCCAGAACAACAGAAATATTGAAATAGATTCCTGCTACAGAAATGAAAAATAAACAAATATGAGATTCATTTCCTCAAGTTGAAGGCTGTTTGTCATGTTAGGCAACCTCAATATGAATGCAATCATCTTCCTGCCTATTGGCATAAATCTAGTCCATCCTTTGCACATTCACCTGTAGATTGAGCACTAGATTCAGTGAAAATTTAATACCTTAAGCATGTAGTCTTGATTACCTAAGTTTTTGAATATCTGTTCACGTTCCTAAATTTCCAATATTTCTTTTTTTTTTCCTCTCAAGCAGAAACTAGTGATCCCCAGGCAAAATTATAAATAATGTGGCCAAATAATATAAGTTGCACCATTCACAGGCATCTAAAGCTGTAATAGAAATGTTTACCAACAGCACAGGCATTTTCTATTGTAATTAGACATTTCAGCCATGTTCAGCTGAGTCAAGTAAGACAATTTTAAGTAACTAGAGATGTCTTCCTCAAGATCAAACCTAGATTTTCTAAATTGCTTTTTTGGCATTTTTTAAAATATTCTGAATAATAAGCATGAGACCACACCAGCTTTAGACTCTATGGGGGTTCATTCATGCTAGTTAGATTATTTAATGATTAATTTCTATCTTCTACACATTTTTTTTCCGTGTATCTTAACATTGTATCCTCCAAATAAGGAAATATTAAATAGAATTGCCACCCAGTAGGCTTGCCCTAGATAAACAATAGAAAATCCCTGAACAGATTAGTGGTTTACAAATGCTTTAATGGTTTCCTCTGAGACAAAAGTCTGGACTCCTTTAATGCAAACAAGGATTACAAATGTAATCTCATACTGGGGCTAGCTCTTTAGTTCAAAAATTCTGCGACCAAAACACTAAAATATTTGCTAGGTACAGAAGAATATGACTTGTGACCTACCTTGTGTGTATAAGTCAGTAGGGTGCTTTCCTATATTCCATACATAAAGAAATGTATATATTTCAATAAGAAAAGCTGACAGAAAAAAGTACAGAAGTACTCTGATTAAAGCACTGGAGGACATTAAAGATGTACAGTCAAGGTCTGTGCAGCAAAATATCATTTTTTCAGAGATATGAGAGTTCCCTATGAAAATCTGATTTGATATGCTTCATGTAAAATAAATATGGTCATTTAGTGCCAAAAAAAAAAGACTCAGAAAGTCTGTAACTTTAGTAGAACCCCTGAAGCATGAAGCAGCAGAAGAGTACTGCATGGGCTAATATTAATTTCTGCATCCTTGACTAGATTCTAATACAGATGCTTAGATCATCCATACATGAGGGAATCTTCAGTACACAGATTTATGTGGAATGCTCTAATTTGCTATCCCCCGCATCGGCCAAACGAATCAGCATTCAAGAGTGTATTAAACTAGAGGAATTAATTGTGGCAGCTCACATGTATGAAGGAAGCTCAGTTGTTGTTCTGCTGCCTGAAAGATTTTTTTGTTGCTCTTTCAAGGTATTCTTCAAAAGGTACAGGCTGGCAGCTGCTAAAAAACAAAATATTTGCAGCTGCTCCATGAACTCAACTCCACAGACTTTACAAAAGTTCTGATCAGACCCTGTTGGCAAATAAGACACTTAAGGTTGAGTTAAAACAAAAAAAGTATCTGCTAAACTACAGGGTTAAATTGTCTCTCACAGTCTTGCCCATCTTGTTTAGCTGTGTTCTGATCTAACTTCAATAGTGAAATCAGTAGGATCTGACTCAAACTTAGATCTCTCACATCCTAGAAGAACATTTTAACCTTTACATTACAAACATCAGGGTATAATCTTCATTTCAGAAAGTGACTCCTGCCCACTGTTGGTCAGGGTAGGGGTGGCCAAGTCTTGCTGAGTAATCTACTCAAGACCTCTACCTGTAGCCTTTGATAGGCCCAAGTTTATGATTTTATTGTTAGACTATATAATCAATTTTTTAAAATTTTTAATTAAAACCATAAAATGACCTTTTTCCAATAAGATTAATCAGATTTTTACTTATCTGTGGCTGGTTTACAATTTTACAGACACTTATCTATCTCACTGATGTTTTATTCTATCAAATATTTTTGGTCTCTCACTGCTGCTCCTAAACTGATTGCTATATTTTGACATCATAAATCAAAGTCATGAAAATATTTCAAGCCCAACCAAACTGGAAAGATTTTTTACTCAAGCAACTATTGTAGTGAAAAAGATACAAGTATTTTTCCAAATACACAAAAATAATTTTAATGACTACTACTTGATGTCCTACTGTAATTTTTTAGTGATTTTTTTCATAAGTCTAGTTCTATTTTTAAGATATACACGTTAATCTGTGATGCACATTGTACTCTGCTACTAGTATGTACTGTAATTTGCACACGGACAAAATTTAAGCTCATGGAAAATACAGCTTTTGTTATTAGGTCCTTTCTGGAAGTCTTTGAAAAGTTATGTCACACAAAACAACAAAATAGATCTAAACCACACTATTTTCTCAGTGCTGTTATGAAGATTTTAAAAGCTGAGTGTTACAGATAAAAATTCCATTGGGGCCCATTGAAAACTTCCCCCAACCAGCAATTTAGGTCTTAGCCTTTGCTTTTGAAATGCTAAAGCAAAGGAAGATACTTTCTGCACAACTTTACATACAAAGAATAAAAACATCAGGGTAACCCTTGCATAGATGCTTGAAAATCTATATGCACACAAGTTTTCCTCAGAAAGCTTCCACAGGAACATAAATTCTATCTCCCCTGTAAGTATCTTTCACATTTACAGGAATATGACTTTTGCTTAACTCTCCTAAGGAATGCAATCCTGTTACCTTGGTATCATCTATTAAAAATTGTATTTCCTTGTCATTTGGTACCTTTTTGATTTCTATCACTGTGTCCAAAGCATTAGACAGCACAAAACTCTTTTCAGCAGTGTCAGTAGGGGTGTAAGTTCACCAGTCATTTAGCATCCAAAGTAGCTTCTACACGTTCTGATTTCTCTTTAAGTGTTTCACACGCCCTTAATGTTGAAATGATTTTATTCAATATAAAATTTACATCTCCAAAAAATAAGCTCAGAAAACCAAGTCATGATAATTAAATTCAAATGCATTATTTCCCTAACTTGAATATTTTTTTGAGCATTTATTTTGTTAGTCTGTTAGTCAGTTGTTAAAGCACTTTAACTTTTCACAACTGTTAAAAACGTTGTTAAAAAAGGCCAAAGTTTTCTAGCTCCTCTTTATAACTTTCAAACACAAAAGGTTGTTTGGATTTAAGGGCTTTTATTCAATTATTTTAAACAGGATTTTCATAGTACTGTTCTAAACTTTATAAATTATTAAAGAAAAGAGAAATAAAGGAAAGGAAAACAAGGTTTGCTTGCCTGGCATATAATTGTGAGGTTCTGCATTTCTTATACAACAAGGTCTTGGCTGAAATGGACAAATTTTCATTTATACTAATTTTTTGCTTGTATTTTTAGATTAATAAAATTATTACTTACAGAGGAAAAAAATCCAAACCTACCAAAAAGGTAGAAGTGCTACCGATTTTAGCTCATAGGTTCATCCAAAAATTTATGTCATTTTGATTAAGCTGCAACCATTTTGGCAATAAAGTGATTTCTGAGGTTCTAAAATCACATGAGTTGTGACCAACAGAAGTACAAAATACATTTTTGATGCACTGCATAATTTATGCCAAATCTTTTCAGTGTGATAAGGCCACATTGGAAAAGCTCAGTCAAAATTCCATCCTGAAATTTACAACTAAAGCACACACAACACATTTTTTTAAAGACAACTACTATAAAAGAGAACATCAAGCATTTTGATATCCCTTTAAGACATTTGTATGTAAATCTGCATGTCAGACATATGGCCCTCTTCCAAAACCAGCATATGGTGGTATGTGCAAACTGGAATCAGGGTAACACCAATTTTGTAAGCAATTATTACTAAAAAAGATAGGTAGTGTCATTCTACATATTAATTACAGATCTCTTATTAAAATACAACAGGAAATATATTTTTAGTACCAAGGAATTAGCTAATACATTTTTATCTTTGAAGGAATACCAGTTACTATTCAGACTATCTTTTAAGCAAAAAAGTCAGTCAAAAACTATTACTCCATTGAAAGCCAAAATATATACTTTGATTTTTCTAATTTGTAACATACATGTTTATGAGTTTCAAAGTGAACAGATAAAACATATTCTGCTAAACCTTGTAGTTCTATAGCTAAAGGGGAGAAGCTGATCAAATCCAAATGTATTCCGTATTTTCTGTTACCTGAATAATGTAAAGCCTACAAACTAGTTATCAATTTTTCAGATAACATAAAATAGAATGGTTTATTTTTTCATTACATGAATTTCATTATTTAGTAGAAGAAAATGACTGCTCCATTATTTATCATTTGCTGCTTATTTATTTAGTATAGGGGTAGCCAAACATTTTCGATCCAACAGCCAAAAAAATCAGTTTGATATTGTTCAAGATGACATTGTTTCTAACTGCAGGAAAACATTTCAAAGCGTAAAAGGTGAACAAAAAGAGAACAAGACATAGCCTGTTCTCCCGCTCTTGGGACAACAAAATAGAATCAATCAAGCAGAACTCACATGAAAACAAATATTATGAAACTATGGAATAATTACTAATGAGAAAATAGTTATGAGAGGAATGCACCAAAATTAAGGAATTTCTGTGCGCTTTGTAAAGCTGAATGAAAAATTTCTCCTTATTTAAAATATTTCTGATTTTCCATTGTGAAATTGGCTTTCAGTTTCTGTTTTACACATGACATGACAAAGTTTCCAAAATCAATACACAAGCACTGGCGTTGAAATGAATATAATGTGTATTTCAAGCTCTTGGTCATGAATCTTTGTGGAAAGACTGACAGACTAAAGGCTCTAACAAATTCAATTAGTGCAATTTGAACTTAAGCTCCTGCTTCTGGAAGGCCTAGCTTATACCACAGAGTTCTCAGGAATAAAAGAAACACTAATAACTGATGACATACAGATGCTGCAAATAAAGGTCATTTTCAGTAGCTGGCTGTATTACAATATGCTCCATAACTCTGATAGAACCAAATACTCATATGGCATGAGTACTCCTTCAAATTAGAGGATGTACATCCTATAGACCATTCCAAATTCAACAGTATTCATGCAGCTTGAGTTGTTTTATGTTGTGGCTGATAAACTGCTATTGTTTATTTTTATTTAGAAAATAACAACATATTTAGCCCCTAGGTTCTCCTGCTCACTGAGTTATAGAAGAGCTTTTCTCTCTATTTTTTAAGTGGAAAATCTTACATTCCACAAAGTAGCATTACTACATTACATGTAGAGTGTACATTACAGTCCACTCTGCAACTTAAGTCAGCTTCTCTGGGCCTCCACACCATCTCAAGTTAGAAAACATTCAGGACAGAATAAATAATTAGGTGCCTGCTAGCTTTCCTTGTATGAATGATGTGTGTGATTCACCCACTTGATGAAAAGATCACTAAAGCTCATGAGGCCCAAGTCAAAGACCAAGGAAAAATTAAGACACAATTAACTAAATTGGTTCACTGGTATCCAGCTTTTCTCTCTTATTTTGAGAATGGTGCCAGAAGAAGTGGCCAGGTCTGACTACCTCAAAAACACTTTCCTGGTTGCTCTGAGGTCCAGCTCCATCTTCTGTAGCTACTGTCCCTGATGAGCAGAGGCACAATTAAATTGGCTGGTCAATGTTTGACAGCGGGTATTCCCTTCAAAAGAAAACCTTAAAATGTTTAATATTAAGCAATAAATTGTTTCCATCTGCTGTTGGAAGATTGCAGGGTCTTTTTAGTCCCTGTTTTTGCTAAGCACATCCCACCTCTTCTACCTCAACTTAATGAATTTAGAATTTTTCTGTGCGAGGAAAGTAAGAGCATTTTCATGAACTGAATCACTCTGAAAAGAGATACAAATTTCTAAATGACTGATCTCTGCCCAATATTTCCCAAACCATAACGGAGAAATTTAGTAAATGTATTGTTAAGATGCTTTGATGGTACTCTGAAAAGGAATTTTTTCCTGCATTTTAATTCTTTCAGAATTTTGTGCTCTGATTTACATCTCTGTCTGCCATCAAAATCAAGCACATCTGCAGAATCCCACTGAAGTCAATCAAATTCAATATTTGTATATAAAAATCTACTAGTAGAGAATGTTTTTGATTCTATGGCCTGCAAAAGGCGATTGCACACAAGTTAACAAAATCCTTTTTTTCAACATAGGGTGCTTTTTTATATTCCATCTATTAATTTTTAGGCCATTTAAAATTCATTAATCTATTTTGCACTACTGTTTGCAGGGAAACCAATGTTTTTCAGCAACCAGCATGATTCAAAAGTTCTTGAAAAAGTGATATGCAAACATAACATGAACTACAATAGCTTCTCTGTGTAGACTTAACATTCCATGAGTTAAAGCATTTTTTGACTTTTTTCTTCGAGTTGTCCTTCCAGTGCCCTATCTGAAATTAAAGAACAAAAATGCTAAGCCTGTTTAATTTAGAATAGCAATGAATTAATCCTAATAATGAAATAACTTCAATACAACGTTGTCTTTGAATCATTAGAGGATTTGCAGATAGTATCTTGTGAATGCAAACAAGATAATCACACAAGCACAGATACCAAATAACCCTTTCTCCAAACACTGGTGGGCATGCATATTCAACAAAATGCAAATATTGACTTTTCTGATAGCAACTAGATCAGATTGCTAAGGTGCCTGCTGAGACACTGCAATCCCAGTGTGGGAAACAGTAGTGACCTTCATGCTCTGCATGGCAAGCCTCTAGCTTGCTTGCATTTATGATTCTCCTAAACTCTGAGCGTTTGCCACAACTGCAAGAATAAAGTAGACATGTGGAAAAGGGCAATCTCAGTCAGTACAGAAGAGCCTGAAAGAAAGTAAACAGGTTTCATGTCTCAGGTTGCCTCTCCAGGGAGACAAGGAAAGGAAGAAATGCCATTTGCAACTGACTGCTTATGAAGATCAGTGGGCAAATAAAAAGACTTCTTTTCTTAATAAGCAAGGAGAGGAGATAGCAGGTCACACACCTTGCAAATTCAGCAATCAGTATGTCCAGTGAGTGTGCTAGAACACCGACCTATGAAAAATGCTAATGCTTTAAAGAGCATTCATTCAGAATGAGTGCGTACAGTCACACAGGGTCACATGACATACTTCACCAAAAACCTCCCCAAACACACTATAAAACTCCAATTTTAAAAGAAGAAATATCTATAATATTGTACATTTGAATCTTTATGTTTTAATCTTGAACTACATTACACTTCCAAGTTTTGCCTAATCCAACACTTCAGTTTGAAGTTCAAATAAAGAAATGAATGGGGAAAAGTCCAGCCTTTCCTGCTGCTTTTATTACACTTGATATAGATGACATGATACCTCAAAATGGTTGTTTAAAATATGTATTTAAAGGCTATTAAAGACTCACAAGAAATCCTTTTTTTCCTAGATTCTGATTTTTGTTCTGAGATCCTCTTTCTACACATTTTTAATTGTATGTCTGTCCTGACATTTTATTTGTACGTCTCTGAACACACAGATATATAAGTTTATTAAAATATATTTACACAGGAGTATGCTGAAAGACCTTTAAAAGGCTATGTTTAGGGAATATAAATAGCTTTATATTTGTATCTTTAGCTTTCATAATTCTGTATTACTTCTGCCAATGTATTTCACTTGTGATACTCTTAACTCTCTGTACTGCTTTTATTTTGAGATGTCAGTTACAATTATAAAGAGTAGTAAGATTTTTTAATGTTTCTGGGGAAAGAAAGTCAGATTACTGCTAATTAAACCAGAGTGCAACCTACATACATGATCCTTTGAGCACAGAAATTATGATTCCGATACCAGAATGTTTTTATTGGGTTTTTTCCTCCATTTGTAATGCATTTTTAGTGGGCAATTATCCTTAAGGCTACAAATCACAGCTTTTACATTTTATGAGGAAGAATCGATGTGTGCTTATTACAAAGTTGGTGGCACTTATAATACAAATGGAAATTTTCTATGCCTTTCTATTAGCTAAAATTCTCTAATCTTCCCTTCCTTCTGAGAGCCTTTATTTAATCAGCTCTATGCAGGACTTTAAAATGCTAAGAAAAACGCTTGCTCTAATATTCTTGGATTTATTTATTTCTGAGATAATGAAATGCTTTCTTAAATTTCCATTAAAGTAATGCTGCCATAGATTTTTATAGTCTTTTAAAAGAATGAAAACATCAAGATTTGACGGATTATTGCTAGTGGGCCAGCATTCCCAAATGGATATGTGGGTTTTGTGCATAATTCAAATGAAGAATAATTTGAACCTTATTACTGAGAATTTTTGTTTTGATATCCTGCCAGCATAGCAATCTAAGCCTATGCTTGGGTCTAGACAGGACACCAAATGCTAGAGAAACAAAAATTTATAGCCTGGGTATCATATGTGCAAATAAATTCAACGTGCTACAAAGTCCAGTGAGAGCACAAAGAGAAGAAAGAATCCCACTCTGTCACGTTGCCATTGAATACAAAGACACTTGCTTACAGAATGGTATTTAGATGCGCAACCACTCGTGTCAAATCTCCCAGATTATTTAACCAACCATCAGCCATTACTTTATCAGCCGTGGATTTATCGTTTAACCAACCCCCGTGCAAGAAAATTCTGGTAAGTGTATGAAGAAAAATCTATCCCACTGTATTTCTTTCCCAGGCTGGAAACTCAGATAAACAGCTTTTTTTTTGATCAATAATTGTTGTCTAAACAGCCAAAGGCTTTGCTTTATGTAGTTATGCAGGGCCACACAGGATTACAGTTTGTTGCTGTCACTGCAATGATAGCATATGGATATCCTTTCCACAGCTGAGCAAAACAAAATCTGGCAAACCTTATAGTCAACTGCTACAATTTTGAAAGACAAACTTTTTCTGACAGTTATCTATACATCATATAAAATTAAAGTCTTTAAGAATCAGTCAAAATTTACTCCATTATGATTTCAGATAATATTTTAAAAATTAGAAAATATTCAAATCCCTATTAATTAATAAAATCTCATTATTTTTTGAAGATCCACCAGGCCCTCCAAGATGATGGAAGAATAGTTTACAAAAAATAAGCTTATAAAGACATGATCCTAACTGAATGTTCACCTTAACTGTTTTCACTCAGATCCAAATAGTTCACTCCTTTTCAGAATCTGAAACTGAAAACTATGTGCCCTGTGACTATGAAGAAAGCCAGAAGTTACTTCAAATACTTAATCTCTAAAAACCTTTGTAGATTCAGAGGTATATCCTACCCTTCAACATTCAAGGGAGGTTGCATTTTAAGCCTTACACATATTCTCCCCCAGAGAACACAGATTACTTTCTGCCATGCCAAATCTTGAAAGATATGAATGGCTGGTATGAAAAAGGGAGAGAAAGCTTATGCAAAAAGGAGCACAGGTGGGAAAGAACATGGAAAAATGAGGCTTTAGAGAAAATTATCCAGGCCATGGCTGCACAAATAAAGTTGTATTTGCACAGGTGTGTAAAGGCAAAGAAACAGAGTGCTTTATTATAACCCATAAAATGAAACATTTGACCTTGCCCTGTAAACAGAACACCTTAAATTAGTCTTCCAGATAACAGAAGTCCTGCTTCAATTAAAAGGAGAAGCTGAGTGACTCCTTGTATCATCTCTTTCAGGCAATTTCCTGAGGTTTTTCTTTCATCATGCATTACTTTGCATGAACTCCAATGAATTTATGTACAGGTAAAGCACCAAAATTACTGCTTATTTTCACATAACCAGGAAAAGATGTTTCATTCAATTTTTACTTTATTATTTGCACATGATCACACATACCATTATAATATCATATTAATTCATGCAAAGAAGAGAAAACTGCACATGAAGAAATATCTTGCTGCATGTAACCAGTACTGCCTCTTGTTTAAAATAATTATCATCTACCTAACTTTTCATTTCAGGAGTTCCATGCTTTTTTCAAGCATTTGTATCAACTTTCTTTCAAAGTATTGCATTCTGCTAGGAAAAACAAACTGTGATCTTGAGTTTTAGTTAAAAATACTGTCTGATCACTGGAGTAACTCTTCTCTATACTTGCTTATGATTAAATTAAATTCAATTTAAACATTAATTCCTTCAGTAGTATATTCAGATCTACATCTCAGTAACTCTACTGCCAACTTCTTGCCAAATGAGAGGTCTCCCTTTTTTCTTCCCAGGATGCTGTTATGCATATTTTAAAAAAAGAAAACAAAACCAAACCACCACCTTTTTTTAATAATAGAAATTAATTTTTACATTTCAGCAAATATTTTCAAAGCTGATTTGAAAAATGACCACAAATTTTATTACTAGGAAGAAAGGGTACAAAGCTGTATTCATTCCCTAAGGATGTACACAACGGCAAAATCAAAAAAATTTGTATGCTTTTTGCACTAATCACTTGAACAGTTACAATAGAAACATAATTTTTAATTTTACTCTCTTTAATTTATTTTTAAGCTATAAAATATCTATTATTTGTTTTAATAGAATTAAAATATTTTATTTAAAAAGCTAAGTTCCTTGTTCTATTTTGTGTCATGTAGGAATATACATGAGTAGACCTATATTTATTATTTGATGCATTTGAGTTTACAGCTCATTCATCTAAGGAATTAGCTTTTCAGGTCTTGGGGAGCTACTTTAAATTTGAGGATTAAAAAAGAAATTTATAAAAAAAAGTTTCATATATACACATACATAAATATATACATATACATACATATATATCTATATATATATATCTCTATATATCTATATATATCTATCTATATATATATATATAGATA
>LTAT01000006.1:31047470-31058165 GCA_003286495.1 Chlorodrepanis virens
ATATATATCTATATATCTATATATATCTATATATATATATCTCTATATATCTATATATATCTATCTATATATATATATATAGATAGATATATAATATATATATGTGAATTAAGAAGCAGAAAGACATTTGAGTGACTATGTCCTAGGCTTGCAGGACAACAGGACATACAAACAACATATAGCCAACCCAGGACAGACTTCAACCTCTGGTTTGGATCTGTTCAGAAGAAGATATAATAATTACCCACATTTAAACTGCTAGTTAAAATGGATGCATTCATTCCTTGTAAAGTTTCCTTAGAAACACCAGACTCTTAAGCATAATCTAAACAGACAGCTGGGTCCACCCTCTATGATAATGTGCCATGCAGCTTTATTAATCTGACCTTTGGAAACAAATGAGAAATTTTATACTGCCCCACCATAATTGGTAGTGACAGGCGTTTTAGCAGCCTGTAATTTGCACTCCACTGTAACACCTACTTTAGGTTATGATGTAAACCTTAACAGGATCTGACACCATCAATCATGTTCTGGTGTCTAAGGCAAGTGACAAAAGAGTGTGCTTGCAGTAAACCAGAACACGACCTTAATGATAATGAAACACATCAACCCTTGCTATTCAAAGACAAAGGCAAAAACTGAATACTGTAATTGTCTCAACCAGCATCTGAACGATACACAGTGCTGCAATAATTGGGAGTAAGATTTGAGGTGGAAAATGTGCTCAACAGACTCATTTTTCAAGTTTATATAAGTTCTGATTGTCTGTTAAGTTGCTTGCAAGACTTATTTGAGAAGACAAAATATGTTTTTAATGTATAATCAATAGCATTCTGAGGAACACTATATGAATGCAAAAATTAATTCTGTTTAAGATGGCATGAGTGTGGAAATTTCTTCTATGTAACACAAATGTGTCAGGTTTTCTCTGTATAAATGTTCTTAAAAGTTTATGGCCTATAAACAGCACAGAAAACCTGTATGTAAGTTATGTTGATAGCTGTCAGTGTTATAACTATGCAATAAAAACCAGTGGCCTCATACCTGAATGAAAAAGATTCCTATTTACAGGTATTTATAAAAATATATAAAACTTAAACAGAATTTATTTCTGAAATACCAGTATTTATTCAGATCTTTTGCTTCTGAATGCTATGTATTTCTCCTCAACTTCACTTTTTTCTTTCATGACAACCCTTTCTCAACTTTAAATATTTCTGTATGAATAGCCTAATTGAACTGCTGCCTACATTGGATTTTAAGTTCATATCTAAAAAAATTTATTAGAGAGCATGCAAAGATCTCTGTGGATTTTAAAAATTATCTCTATGTATATATTCTTCAGTGATATAAATATCATAGCCTCCTTTCTGTGCAGTAACAAAGTATCACAGCAGACTATTTTATACAAACATACAGATAATACTGAGATCTACTGATAAAGCAAATGTTATGCTACAGGCAAAAAAAACACAATAAGAGAAGTTGCTTTCTTCTAGTATAAATTCTAATATAAATTTTTAGCCATTACCTTGTATACTTTCTATTTACAAATAAACCACAAGTTTTTCCCTTAATAGCATTAGTATATTTTCTGACACGCACTTTGCTTTTTGAAAATCTATTCTAAAAGGAAAACTTCAAGTTGCTCAGATATGAAGATTGTTTTGCTTCAACAGTCTGTTACCCAAAATGTGAGCTGCACTTTCTGTCATTCTCTTTTGTTTATTTTTGGTCATAAGAATTGCCTGCTACATCACAAGTAGTGTGAAATAGCCTGCTCCCCCTGGCTACTATATGCCAAACTTAACTAAGATATCTGTGGTGCTGATACAAATCATATTTTGCTCTTTGTTCTGAGAATGAAGGCTCTGCAAAGGCATAGGGTACACAGAAAAGGTAGATAATACTCTAAACCAGCTAGGCTTCACAGGAAATGACCCATTTTACATTTGGATTTCCATTGTTAGCGTAATCAAAGGAATATTCACTACATGTGAGAAACATTGCATGCACAGCCTATAGACACTGCACTAATGTCTAAATATCTGTATTAAAGCATCCAAGAATACCTTTCCTGTGAATTTAGTGCAACCCTTCAGCCCTCAAGAGGTAATTCAAATTACCTCATACAGACATCTGTTGTTCGTGTAACTCTTTTAAGATGAAAGAGGTAAATGAAAGCCATTATTGAAAATACACATTGTCTTAAGCACAAAAAAGAATCTAAATATATAAAGCTACAAAGCTTTTAGCATTAATTTTTAACTTTAAAACCTCAACATTATTAATAATAAAAGAACAGACTAAGTTAAAGTCAAGTCACATTAATTAGCTCTTCTCAGCCTACTCCTGAAACAACACAAGAAATTACCCAAAACATTTTCACTATAACATTCAAGTTAAATAGTAGCTACTCTTACATGGAAGCTTAAAAAAAAAATCAAACTGTATTGCTATTCCAAGTCTCTTGTGGGTCACACAACATTAAAATTCAGACTACCAATACATTTAAATTTAAATAACCAAAATTGCTACATTCATCCTCTGAGTGACTTCTTTAAAGATAGCAAAGTCTTAATAGGAATGAATATGTATTGCAGTCAGTACTCAGCACTCCCCTCCCCTGCCAGTGCTGAATCTCTTCTCCACTCTATCTGTTCAAGTTAAGTGTTTGTGCACTACAGAGAGAAACCTCATGAATACCACTGAACTTATTCTCGCTTGTCAAGTTCACAATGTCTGCTTTGAAGTAGATTTAATAATTTAACAGAATGCAACTTAAATTTTAGAAGGACACAGATGAATGTTTTTAACAAACAAAACCAGGATACCAATCTCTTATGTTAGCTCTACTATGCTACTACATGCAGAAATAACCATTGTATCTCTTGTTGGAACAGATACATCGTATTGGAGAAGAGTTCTTGCCTGGAATTTTGACACAGACCATATTTTTCCCTTCCAAATTTCTGAATGTCATGAATATTACATATGAGAAGAAAACCAAACTCAGACGTACATTTTCCTGCTGTAAAGAAAAACCAGAGAAGAAAGAAATTCTTTGTATGTATAATTCTTAAAGCTGCTAACAAGTCAGGCACGAAGAATTTCATCCTTTTATGAATGCAATAGACACAGTTGTAGAATATTTTTGCTTTCATATTTTCTCCACTATCATTATATATACATTAATAAATAACATATATAGGATCATTTATATATAAATGATACATAATAAGTATCAGTAGTTATCTCTGTAATCATTATCAGAATATATAGGCATTCCCCCACATAGTTTTTAAAAAAGGCAATGTAAAGTGGAAATAATAGATAAAAGTGGAAAAAATGGATATGCATTTAAGAAAAATTAAAGATACATCTGATTATTCCACTTGATTTTTTGAATATACACTGACAGCTGTGAATTTTTTTCATAATTAAAAAAATTATTTTTAGTCTCATAGCAGAAATGGACTTGGAAACTTTGCAGCCAAGCAGTATAAAGTTGGAAATAACTCCTCTGTGAGAATGCAGACATAATTTGTAACAAAACACTCAAGAAATTCCATATGATACTGTTCCTCCCCTGACACTAACACAATAAAACTGCAGGCAATCTTTCACTAGTATGGAATGTAGGCCTGGAATTTATCTTAAGGTAAATGCTGCAATTCTGTAAAATATATGCACCATGTTGTATTCACTTGTTATTACTTAAGCTTTTAAAATTATTTCTTGACTAAGATAAAGTGTGTTTACCTCAAGATAACAACTGGTGAGGCCGTATTTGTGCAGTTTACACTGCTTATGTCCATGGCATTACACTGGCAGCAAGTCTGACTAGGTTAGTGTACAAATACTGTGCTGGATTGACAGATAGCAAAATTGGATTTCAGCATTGCCAAATAATGCTTTGCTTAAAAGAAATAAGAAAACATTTTTATAAATCTGTATACACAGTAGAGACCTGGCTCTTAGTATATACAGACTATGTCAGGCAATAACACTGAGATCAAATATACCACCTAGAACTGATATCTGACACTGATTCACACACTTTACTTTCTCAAAATGAGCTTCAAGTCTGCTGAAAAATAAATTCTAAGATTTACCGTTATACTAAAATTATTTTCACACATGCAGAAATTTGTTTCTTTTAAATGCATTTCATAATCTGACTCTGAACTGATTCAGACCTTACCATTGTAATTTCTATAAACGTTCATCATGGCAAAGCCATTCCAATATAATCATAAAGAAAGAACACTCCAAAACATTCAGTTAATAAAACTATGTCTGTAGGTCTTTTGTAAGAAAGGGAAAAGAGACTTATTCAGGTGTAAAACAGAACTCCATTTCTTATGACAATTCTTAAGTAACAAAGAGATTTGAGTTTCAGTTGACCAGGCCTTAGAGGAGAACAGAACAGGATAAAGGAGATAGGATTCGGCACACTTAATTCAAAAATCCTCATAACAACTCTTCAGAGTTTAGTCACTCAGGTAAATTGGAACATAATGACAAAGAAAAGAACTTCAGAACAAAAATTGAAGATAGGTCAGATTGGACAAACATTTACCAACCTTTCGCTGCTACACATATTCTCTGAAATACTACATTTTTTTAATGAAATGTACTGATCTAGTATAGAAGATACCAGAGCATAAGAAACTAAAACATTAGTCAGTTCAGTCCAGGAGGATTGCAGTTCAGATTCTAACCACACAGAATTATTAGAGGTCTGTTGAAAAACAAATTAAGAATAATTTGTTTAATTATTTTATTAGAGTAATTATAATATTCTTCTTATTATATCATACATATTACATACAATATTATAGTATATTTACTTATAATATTAATATAATATTATTCTAATTATTATAATATATTTTAATAATTCTTGAGTAGACAAACTGAATCACTGGATACATTACAGAATGTAATGAACTGTATTTTTTGCCACAGTTAATGGCTTTAACATGGCAAAGGATGCTGGTATCATGTTTTCTGCATCAGAACATGCATAGCTTTGTCCATTACAAAAATAACAGCAAGACATACTGCAGAATAGATCTAACAGTTTGTTCACCCACTGGCATTTGAGAGTGTCTCCAGACACAATTTCACTTTTACAAGTTATTATTCAAATAAGGCCTTACTGATTTTGTCCCTTAAATACCCCAAATTTCAAAATTTCTTAAGCTTTTTTTCCATTTCTTCTTGTCTTACGTTCATGAGTGCATAGAAAAAAGATTACACCAATCTGGGATTTCAGAAAAGACCAGGAATGTTGTGAAGGTATGCTAAGTATTTAAAGAGGAAAAAGCAAATAAGATATTCAGGTGATGCCTATATGATTTCCTCTCTAGTTTTGGTAGCTAAAGATTAAAAAAGGAACAGATGTTTGTTAATGATATCAGAGGAGACTGGCAATATGTTCATAATCATAGATAATTATATTTTTGAAACTAATCTGTGAGTCAATAATGGTTTTGCATTCAGATTATTAAGGTAAGCATAAAGTGAGAAGTATTGAGTACAATTAGAAACTCAAGTTGTAATTAAAATTATGTCTGTCAAAATTCTCTAAATGGTTGAATTTTGAGCATTAGTGATGTTCAAAGCTCATATCAATAGGAGCTAGCAAACATTTTTAAAACATCCTATACAGCTGGTATACTACACCTCTACAGGTGTTCCTAACAAAGTAAAAAATTCTTCAAATTAATATTATTAAAATTCCTTTCATGCTCACTTTGAAAATGTTATTAAAAGTGCATCTTTTCAAAATCTTAGGTGGAGCACTTTTTCTATCTTTCAAAAGGTGTTTTTTAAGTTGCTAGAACTATTAGGCAAAGTTACACTATTGTATCATTGCTCAATATCAACACAACAACCACCTTACTCTTGGCCTAAATTCAGACATTTTTTCTGATTTTGCTGGTGGTTTTTTAGAAAGATATTACACATTGTTTCTCTATACTGAAATCAATTTTTTAATTCTCAAAAAAAATGAATTCTTGTACTGTAATTCAAACTATTACTAAGCTTAGGGACTTATCTGAAACACTACCAGTTAGCTGAAATATTTTTGTGGCTCGTGATTTCCTGTGTTCCAGTGTTTTTTTGGTGAAAAGGAATTGAGATGCCTTTAAGGTTTGGTAAATAGTTAAAATGGGTCAACCTTCTGGTACTTCAGAAGTAAAATTTTTTCAGAATAATATTGTCAGAAACTATTTCTACTTTAAAGTTTATAATATTATTTATTAAAAGCACATTAGTGTCTCCAAAGTCAAATATAGGCTGGAAAGAAAATTCTGCACATTGCTTAAATGTCACACAATTTCTGATGTTTCCAAATCATCACAAAAAAATATCTATTTTATCTTCCACTATAGGTCTGGAAACCAAACATTCTTTTGTCTGAAGGAGTTAACACTGGAAAACAAAGGTAAGGAAGGTCAAATGGGACTTCAAGCTAACAATTAAAAGTTAGCAAGGTTTGGTTGGTAATTGCCTTGTCATTTCTTCCATATTATAGAAGTGTTATAAAACTAATTTCGTTTGTATTTTGCCCTGGTGATAATCATTTTCACATACAAAAAATTTTCAGAAGCATAAGGAAGTTTGCCAACATACATCAAAACTGTAAAATGTTAACATAGTGTTTTACATAAAAGCAGTGTTGCTTTTCTCAAGCAGTGTGGAGAAAGATCTGTTACCTGTTAAGCAAAACAAGAAAAAGAATATCACAGATCAGAAAGGGATGAGACTAGTGTCAGAACAGGGGGTGTTTGAGTATTGGCTTCTACTCTGGTGTGATTGACTTAGAGGCTGAAAACAGAAACAACAGATGGGAAAAACAAACAGTTCAGAAGTGTATCAGGAAAAAAAAAGACTACAGAACAATAAAAACATACTTACTAAAATAAAAATAGGAATCAGATGTGTTTTATAGCAATTTTTTATAAATTAGTTAAAATGAAAAATGCATAGGTAATTATAATGTAATAAAAGTTACAGAATGCTCCTTTATACTAATATATTGATTCTGCTGAAGTCAAAAAGCATTTGACTTGAATTCTGCTGCAATCTTAAAAATACAATCTAATGAAATTATTAATAAAAATTAGGTACTGAACTAATGACTTCAACAGAAGTTATAAGGCACAACAGAGACATCAGCATTTCACTTGGTAACGATGAACTTGCCCTCTGAATTACGAGGACAATATTGCCTCTGAAAGCATCAGAACTGTTAAGAAACCACAGAAAACTTTTTTCCTTTTATCATATGTAGTGGCTAAAATACGTAGAGTGTAAGGAATATTGTTAGAAACCCATCCCAAGAACCTGAGGAAAATTTACCTATCTCAGAAGAACATACACAGAGCACAAAACATTTAGATATTGCATGTGAACAGCAGTTACTTATTGACTAGACAAAAATGCTTATGCTGAAACATCAATTTAGTCTTGTTTCATCTGAACTAACCAGTATTTTAAGTAGAAAGAATTTTAAGATTTATATACTGTAGGTGAAACAAAAATACCTTTCTAAAACTTTGCAATTACATGGATAAAGAACACATGACAACAAATAAATTCAAATAATATGAAAAGAGATCATAAAAAAAACCCAATAATAAACTCACCTCAAAATAGCATTATGCAATAAAGTATATCTGTAGATATCTATATATATGTTTCAAAGACTACCCTGTGCATAATTAGTATTCCAGACCACCAAAACCTTCCAAGTTGAATTGTCAGTTTAGGCAGAGACAAACATATTTTGCAGGAAGTTTAGTAGGTTAAATATTTCCTCAAGTGATGTTACAGATGCAATCACAACAAATTTTGTGCAGCTCAGCACCAATATCACTGCCTAGCTGGAGAGAATGGATGACTCCCTTCAAGTAGAGTTTAATGTGTTCCTTCGTTTGAAGGTGTGGATAACACTTGGCAATCCTTTGAAAATTGTTTCCCTGGTTAGTTCACTAAATTAACAGCTAAAGAATAAGATGGGCACTCCCATCCAGCTCATTACTGTGTTCCTACTTTTACTTGTTGCTCACATACATACCATGATGACCTCCTGGCAACAGCATGGTGTTTAAGAAAGACTGTCAAACATCATATATAACTGACATAAATCATAAAAATCCACAAAGCATGGCCCATTTCAGAATCCTTAGGTATTCACAAATAATTTATTCCTGTAATCTGATCTGAGTTGTCACAGTCTTTTATATAACTGGTATTAAGTCATCAGACAGGAAAGTGTTTTGAACAATACATCATGGATATGCTCACTACCTCTAGAGAAGTTTCACCTTTATATTGTATTACCTCTGAAAAGAAAATTATAAATCACAAATGTGTTGAAAACAGAGGGAATTTTTTGGTTCAATTATTTTTCCCATTCACATTCTTCAAATGAAGGACCATAGGTCGTTCAGATGATGTAAATTATCATATCATTATAAACAATGTAATTGTCCTGACACAACTCCAATCAGCCATCAGCTTTAGCTTGCATTTAGATGCTTGTGTTTATCCTCCATGTGAGAGAAAGGAAGCAAATGGAGATGAATGAGTACTGTGATACAGAAATAGCTGAATTAAGAACAGCTAACTCAGGTGATATGATTACACATTGCTTCCTAAGGTAATAAAAAAGATATAGGTTGGTTTGTCACTTAATTCCATCCTCTCTTTGCAACATTTATCTGGCGCTCTTTCTCCTATCCTCCCTTTGTTTCCCTTTTAAAGTATCTCATACCCTATCTCTATATAAAGATAAAATATCAATCGAACAAGCTTTGCCACCATTGGCAATTTTGCTTTTCACTGTTTGCTTAGC
Source organism: Chlorodrepanis virens (assembly GCA_003286495.1). Lineage (NCBI taxonomy): Eukaryota > Metazoa > Chordata > Aves > Passeriformes > Fringillidae > Chlorodrepanis > Chlorodrepanis virens. The sequence continues at coordinate 31,056,346 of LTAT01000006.1, forward strand.
AATTTTTAATGAAGATGTTTGGATGTTCTCTCAACATACTTCCTTTTAGGAAAAAAAAGGTGTGAAATCTATACATTTGAGTTTTGGAAGTCTTAATATTCTTGATAAAAGGTTGTTTATTTAACCTGGATATTCTATTTCAGATAGTGTTTCGACAATGGCACAGAGAAAGGTGCAATGAAAATACAAATTGTATGCAAAAACCACCCACAACAGCTGTTTTGCAAGGCAACCTGTTAAGGACATGACTAATTTGTGCACGAATTGGAATCACAACCAGTTTCAGATTTACTGAATGGAAAGGGAGAAGCTAAATTGATGGGACAGAATTTTTATGGAAGGATAATAACCAGCCACAGTCAAGGACATGAACTTGGTGAGAAACTGTGCAGCCCATCCCATCCAGAGGGCAGCAATCAGTGTGGTTCATCTCAGGGTTCCAAAAATAGTAGCTAATATATTTACTTTCTAAATTTCAATCCCTTTCCTAAAAATATATTTGTCATTTCAAATACTAAAATACTTAGCAAACAATCCATCAGGATCTTTTTTATCAAAAATGAATGCTATATGTGTGATAATTATAAGAATGTCCACAATTGGCACTTACCTTTAATTCTTGAGCTTTCATGATTCTTTTCCTGCTGCAATTAAGAGCAGAAAAATGTATTAATTGCAGAATTAGTTATCACAAAAATCATAAAATCATAGACATACATGACCCAAGTGAGACAGTGTAGTTCCTCCTCCATCCTGCTCCAAAGTAAAATCAACTACACTTTGCTTGATGTCTAAAGAGTCCTATATAACACAGTTTTAAACTAGTGGTTTTCACTTTTTTTTTTTCCCTCCAACAATGACTGGGTTTAAGTGCTGGAACACATTACCCAGTGGGGCCATGCAGTCTCTGTCACTTGACCTCTGTCTTGGGAGATGCTCATAATTCAACTGCACAAGTCCCTGTAAAACTGGGATTAGTCCCATGATGTAATTGTGAAGCATGAAAAACTACACAAGGTCCTAATCTGCCCCCAGAATTTCAAACTTCGATTTTACACAATATTTGGTCAAAAAGATGCTTTTTATTTTGGATATTGCAATTCTTCAAATAATTGCTGCTATATAAATTTATGCCAGTAAAAATGGCATTAGGACTAGGCTAAATGCAATACACTTCTAAATTCTGTTCCATTAAAAGATGGCTTTTCTTTTACAATTTTAACAAGAAAAGGAAGTTAGATAGCTTTTTTTCCTTTAATTGTGATTTTTAATGGGCATTTTAAGCATTTTAGATTTGATAACAAAGAGAGTGTACTGATTACCCTTCAGTACTAATTGCACTGTTTTATTTTATCTATATAGACCAAGGATTTGTTATTACTGTGCTCATAACAGGTTCATTTAGTCTTAAAAGCATTCAGACTGTACATAGACATCTATAGAAAGAAGTTAATACTTCTACACCAATACATAGGTACTTTAAAAGCATATTTGTTAATATTTTCTAATTCATAGGGACCTGGAAATGTTTAGTTAACATTAACTTAAGCATAAACCCATCTTATCCTCAAGTAATACATATTGTTGCAACATTTTTAATTCTTTGAAATAATAAATAATATGGCTAGTGATGCAGTATTTTTGTTGTTCCCTGCAACCCAATTTTACAATATAAGTCAATGATTCTTTTCTTGTTTCTTTTCAAAGAAATAAGTCTGTCAAAACTTGTATGTATTTGGAAAATATGCTTTCAAATTTCTCCATGACATTAGAAACAGTAGTAAGAGATTAAAAAAAAAAAAAAAAAAAAAAAAAAAAAA
>LTAT01000006.1:31060048-31080341 GCA_003286495.1 Chlorodrepanis virens
TATATATATATATATATATATACAAACACACACACACACATATATATATATCTATATAGATCTCCATTCATGTAATCATTCTGGATCTATATGTCTAGAATGATTACATGAACTACAATACCATATTGGTACCTATTGATATGTGCTATCTGTAAACAGAACCAACCATTTTGCATCCTAGGATATTTTTCTCAGCTTCAATATAGCAAAATACTTTTGAGCTTAACACTCTCCAAACAAATTATTCAGACAGGTTGAATGGCATTTTATGGCTTTGTGTTGCATTACAGTGTATCAGCCTGATGAAATATATCAACACAGAACATATTAGAACTGTAAAGAAACCTTTCCTGTGTGCCCAAAAGTATGAATTTAAAGTAAACTTTTCATGGAGACAATCTCAGATTTTCTGTTATGTTTGTGAATTGAAAACTATCACAGATGGCTGATCATAAAAATTACTATTGCTACAAATTGTAAGTCATAAACTATTTCCAATATAAATCAAATGAGGCTCTGCAAAGAAACTTATTTAAATATACACAAATGTTTTTCTAAAGAGTTCCTTTTCTAATGCTATTTTTCTTTTTTGTCTTAATACACAAACACCATCAACATCTCTTAAAACATTTTGATATCCTTATTCAGAAATATCATGTTTGCTAAATAAGATTGGCAAAGTACCAAGTCCTATTTAGAAGGGCTTCATCTTAGCAACAAGGGGTGTAAAGAAGGATGATAAAAAGGACTCTTAATTTACCAAGAAGGTATAAAGCTATTTATAAGAAAGACCAGAGCTGATCTGTAAAGGTAGATGACATTCTAGAACTAAGAAAATACACCAACGACTGAAGAAAAAGTAAAGCTCATTTCTCAGCCTCATTTAAATATATATCATGAGAATTTTGTTTGGGTTTTTTTCCATTTTTGAAAGAAAATTACTGTTTATAAACCTTGGATGTTGCACATAGAAGCATTCTGACTGCCACTTAATTCTGTGTGTTTTGTAAGGCAAACTACATAACTGTATTTCATACAGAACCCCACTTATGGCTCTGCCTGAATCACCTGCTGAGGATCTGGGCATGTGTCTGCCAGAGTGGGCTACTGATAAAGAAGAGGAGCCTTATTTTGTCTTTGGAAAACTGAGACAAAGCCTCTTTTGCTATGCTAGCTCTATTTAAAAAGTGGCTGCTGAATTAATCAAATTCCTAAAATAAGCAAAGTACTAATTAGTATAAAGCATATGGTAGATTGTCCTTGACATGTGACTAACATTTAAAAAATTTAATAAGCATACACCATTAATTACAAGAGCTGATGAAAAAGAGTGTAAAGTTACTTGCTTTTCTAACATTTTATAACAAAAAGTTACCATAAGACATATAATAAAATATAGTAAAATGCAGAAAATCTGGTTTGTGTTCATCATTACCTTGGTGAAACTAATTCTGCAGTAGGGGTACTATATAGATAATTATAACAATAATAATAATAATGGAAAAATTGTTATTAAAGAAAATATTTCACTAAGAGAGGTACCAGAATAGCTATTATTGTTAAAATATGCACAAGATATAGCAGCTGAATTAACAATATATTCACTTAAATTAATACAACAACTTTAATTACAAGAATTCTGAATTATAAATGTACAGAAACCTTTTATTCATGGGTGAAATAGCAGCATGGTCACAGCCAGGGAGTACGAGCACACACACTGCACAAAGCAATCTGGTAAACTAGTCTCAGACTCAATTTGATCAATGACATCAGGCTGAACATTTGTGTTTCAAAGAAGTTTTATAGAATCAGACTCCAGCAGACTCTTAGCAACAGCAGTACAATTGCAATTTAAACTAGAAATGCATGCAAAGCAGAAGCAATGACATTTACATTTGTAAGGCTGTGCTGTTAAGCAGCAGTAAGCAAGGCCTTGCTTACTATGGTAAGGAAGAAAGAATGTGCAAAAAGTGAACCATTTTCCTCTTGCTCCTGTCAGAATGCTATTTACTGCAGAAAGCTTTTTAGTTTAATGTTTGCAGCAGAATTCTTGAACTGGTATTCTGCATACACAGCCCAGTCTTCTTAGAGATTGCCACCATTTATAGCAGCAAATTCTGAGAAAATAATATGCCACAGGTTGTTCTTGTATTGATTAAGGCATCACATGAATACAGGATTGTGTGAGGGAAACAAGATGTGAAGCAAGGTTGCTAGGCAAAAATAAGGTAATATATAAAGCTGTTGAAGTGCTCAGAATTAATGGTGTTCCCAGAAATATTACTAAATATTAAAGTGCAAAGAATAAGCCTTATAGGCCTGTGGAGAAACCATGATGAAGTCTTGAATGCATGAATGTGTATGAAAGCAACCCAACAGTATCTGGGGAGCCTCGGTACAAGAGTGAAATGATTGTCATTAAAACCAAAACCAAATCAAGAAAAGCCCATCCACAGAGAAAGGAAGGGTAGACTGTGAAATACACTGATTTGGTTCTTGGTTTGCTGATTTAGGTCCCCAAGGAACATGAAGAACAATCATGGCAGACCCAGGAAGGTGAGTTTGAAGTAGTTGTTCCTCTCTGCATGCAGATTAGAATCACTTAAAAGCAAAGAGGAAGCAGAGAAGAAATAAAGGTATGAAAAAGTTCAACATCATCTTTACATACTCTGAAGGAAAACTACCTCTAGACCAGGCTTCAACAAAGTGTGTGATTCCTATGGATGAAAAGTGGACAGAAGAAGTTCTACACAAAGATCCAAAGGTTTTTCTATTCAGGACTGTCTGACATAAAAGCAAATAACCTAGATGGTTGCAAGGGCACATATTATTCTCAAAAGCAGCTTTGAATCATGTAAAGTAGAGCAGACAAAGCCTTGGCCCTCAAGATGAAGCAGTTCTGGGCTAAAGTTACTGTATAAATCCCAATGTTTCTTCAGTACCAAGTGAATTGAAGCAGCTTCCTGCTAATGACACAGCAAGGCTGTTTATACCAAATGTATACACAGTGTACTGTGTTCTATGAAATAACATTTCTTTTTTAAAATAGGCAGAGCCAGTCAGATTAGGACATTTTCAAAGAAACAATTCCTTCTGATAGGATTGTTCACGATCCATATAGACACATTTCCAAAACAATGCCAGTGTAAAAAGGGAGCTACCTGTAGCAGGCTGCAGGTAGCTCCCATGACAAATAAGCACCTATAGGACCTATAAGCCCTGATTACTCTTGCCTTGAAAGGCAGCTGAGGAGTAGTTTATTGTTTTAATTTCAAGCATTCTTTTTTCACTAAATCGTTGGGGTTTAGTAGCACTATAAATTTTTTGTTGTTGTTGTTTTGTTTTTGGGGTTTTTTGTTTGTTTGTTTCCAATGTAATACCTTGTCCATGAGGAATCCTAATGATCCTACAGGCCAAATGAAACTGTAGTAAAAGGCCAAATATATATTCCATCATTTTACTGAAGCAGAGAAAGGCCTGTTTTCCAAATCTCATAATTTTTCCACAATGAAAAAAAAAAATCTAATAAAATCGACATGCTGACTTTAAGGATTAATTCTTCCACTTGCTGCTATCTTTCTATCCATACACCTCATTATCATCAACTGTCCTAGAATGGTTCTGAGCTGAACTCAGGAAAAAAATCCCAATAGAACATGCACAGGAGGTTACTCTGCACAGATTTCTTAGGCAGCTTACTCTTACAGAAATAGTGTAACTACAGCTTCTTTAATATGATGTCTTCATACTTTGTTCTTTGATGACAGACCAAATACATTCAAAATTCAGCAGTTTCACAGCACATGACAGAAAAACATTCTACCAATTTTATATTGCTGTGCAGCGTTGCTGTTTTTATAAGGCTTTAAGCATTAAGATGCTTAATGCATGGTTTAAGCAGCAGAAGAAGTGCATCCTTTTGCATTAAAACATGTACTACAATGAACAAAACCACTTATATACCGAAGATTTTTCAAGCCAATTTATGTAGCTAAATCCAGGCTACAGCTCTCCTTAGCTAAGTTGGAGGAGCTACGTAAATAAAGATTTTACAGAAGTAATTACCGCTATTTGTGCATATTTTATATTAAACTTTATAGGCTCAGACACTCAGTGTAGTATTCCTTCCCCATCCACAGACAGCATAAGATGTACTTCCTTCAAGCCTACCAAGAAAGAAATGCAGTAACACAGGACAGTCAGCGAGGTGCTGCGGATTGATATACTTATCTGATACAGCTCAGAATCATATTCAGTGTATATATATTTATTTTGCAATTATCTGAGAACACTCTAGACTTGAATAGGCATAGGGGGAAAGAGATCTCCAAGAAGCAACACTTTAGCATAGTGAATTATCCCTGGAAATTCTAGGATACAGTACTTTATGGGTATTCTATTACTTTCCCCTTTACATGAGTTCCTAAAGCTCCAGGTACCCTCAGAATTTCTGAAAAGTAGTATATTTCCTGACAATATAGTGCTACTTAAAGGGGGGGAAAAAAAAGCAAGCTACTTCAGATAGATCCTAGCCACAGAATTCCCAATGACATTAATGGAAGCAATTTGCCTAAAATCTCCATTCTTTTTTCTTTCTAAATTTCAGAGGTGGTTTTAAGTGTAATTTTCTAAAATCACATAATGCATTTTGCTTTTTTATTATTCAGTCTGTCTGAGGCTCATTCAGATCTTATTTTTCCTCTTGGCAAATTTTTGTACAGATAGAAGAAAATCTACAGGAAGAATGACAACTAGGGATTATAGACATGAGAGCATAAACATCAATTACCTTCTTACAAAACAGGAATTCAAGTAATATTTAGTCTGCATTAAGACATAATTATGGGTAAAATTGTAGTCTATCTACCAGTATTGATTAAAACCAGTGTGCTGAGACACTGCTAGGTTACAAACAGGTTGTTTCTGCCATTTATCTTATAAGGGAAAATAAGGTAGTGTAGCAAAGCAAAAGAGAACTTCATGATATGAATATTAATCAATTGAAACTGCCCTTTTGTAAAGTGTTCAACTCTGTGTTTGAGGAATACATTCATTTAAACCAGAGTTTTGATGAAAGGTTATATCATATTACCTACCGTGTGACATTTAGGACACTAGAAAGTAAAATTAGGATCATATTTTTTCCTAATGAATCTTAGAAAATTCAGGATTAACTCAGTATTTGATTAGTGATTTTCAACATATTTTTCAAAATGAATTGTGAAGTGCAGCTATATACTCTGCAGATACACTAACAATTGGTTACAGCTCTTCTACTGTGCAGTATGCAATGTACTGTAAAGCTTTTAGTTATTTTCTCTTGGCATTCATGTTGGAAACAATTAGCTTAAAAAAAAAGGTTGCAGAGAGCTGAAATAACAATCTAGTAAATAGCTAAAGTTCTAATCTAATTGATAATATTTTATCTTTAATTACAGTTCCTTCATATACATATATACTATAGATATAAGATATAAGATATAAAGGACATCTATTTTTTTCCCTGTCTTAGACTGACAGAAGTAAACAAAAATAAAATAGACTTGGTTCTGAATAATAAACTTCCGATAATGTCCTAAAAAATATTTCCTCATACCAAACCAATGAGTCTGAATTTATTCCACCTGATGATGGAGTAGGTCCCAGGAAGCAGCCACTGGCAAAACAAGACAGATATCTCCAAGTGGTAATCTCTGTTCTTTACTAATTGCTAATAATAAACCACCAAAAGAAACTTTTGAGAATATGAAGGTATAGAAAATATTTGAAGATTCAGTGATTTCTTTGAAAGGCATGCTTTACTTGTGCCTCACTTAGAGTAGAAATGAAGGAACAATGAAATAAATAGGTGAACTTTATATGGAAAGTCAGACTGTTCAATGCAATGGTTTCTCAGACCTTCATAAAAATACCAATAACTATCTGTTGCAGTGGGATTAGTCCTTTACTGTTTTGGGGATCAGCTTATTAGCTTATTATCAGTAATACAGTAGTTACTATTAATTTCAGAATTGAAGCATCAAATTATGTAACACCAAATAATGACACACATACCAACAAGTTGAATACATTCTATTAGGAGTATGAAATATTAGTGCTTTATTACTTGTATTGGTGTATGACAATAATCCTCAGGTAAGAGTAATAGAAAGCAATAGTAATGGCATTTTCATGAAACATTAGAGAAATAAAAATTTCACTGATGCCTCAAGAGAGTGATAAGTCTTACTTATTCCCTAGAAAATAGACTTGAATTATAGGCTGCTTATTCCAGGTTACATAACCAGAGTTATAATCAATTCATGAAACAAATTACTAATAATTTGTGTTTGGTTTGTTTTCATTGGAAGAAGGGGCACAGAATTAGCTTGTTAGAGTTTTCTTACTTCAAATACTATTTTGTTCGAATGCATTGGGCAGGGGAATTCAATTCCATAAAGTTATTTGATAGAACTGACAATGAACATTAAGCAGGATGCTCAGAGGACTGAAGCACCTCCCCTGCTAAGACAGGCTGAGAGTCTTGGGGTTCTTCAGCCCACAGAAGAGAAGGCAGGGGAGTTGCAACTAGCTGATCTTTAAGCTACATTCAAGGCCAAACCATTCTAGGATTCTGTGAGCAGTTTTAATGAAATCAAACAGCAACAGTTTTGTATTAGTAAAGTTTGGGGGAGCTTTGTTTTGAATGTTATGTTTTAGGCATTAAGCTTTCCAGTTCTTAACACTGTAGTTCTTTAACTGTAGTTGTATCAATGCATAACAATAAAAAAAAAAATGTAATTAGGCATCTTTTCATTAGGCTGTCATTAAGCTCTGCATTTTCTTTGTTCCAGGCCTAAGCACAGATAACCAAAATCTTTAATGTTTTCAATGGGTATCCTATCCTTTAGCCTCATTTTTTGAAAGGAGACTGGGGCTTTTTGTTGTTGTTACTAATTCTGCTATTTGGTTTCTCTTCATAATGGAAAAAAAATCTGAAACTGAAAGACATCACATTCCCTCAGCTCATGGTTGAAGGGATTTGAATATTCTGATGGATGTAGTGTTCTCGTCTGGTGTGATTTACCTTGGAATCAGTTATCAAGAACAAATACAATGCTCTGATCTGGACTACTTATATGATCCAGCAATTCTAGAAGAGAAAAAATAACATGACATAACAACCACCGTGATTTAGCAGTCACCTTACCCAGAACTGAAGGCATTTTAAGGTAAATAGCCAATTTCAGTAAATTCACGAGCTAAGAGATTCTTACTGCTATTTTGCTTTATAAACAATGGAGATGAAGCCACTGACTTTTCCAGTTACAAAATTCTCAAAAGGAAAGGCTGCTGAAGAGAGCCAAATCAAATATACCTAAACCCAATACACATAAACACAGAGCAGTGCTTCTTACTATGCCTCCTTGAAATGATTTCAAATTAAAAAATTTCAACCAATCAGGATAATAAATGCTATGAAATTGCTTAGCTATTGTGATAGCAAATATTTGTACTGCAGGATTACAAAAGCCATGGTTCACAGGAAGTACAGATGGGTTGTTTAACCTGACATCTTGGTAACATAAAATCAGACCAGTGGCTACTGTAAAAGAAAAAAAGAAGATATAGTACTATTTAATTAAATATAGTTTTATCTAAAAAATATCAATTTTTGCTTCCCCTGCATATCACACACTTAGTACAACTATCACCGTTCAAAATGACAACTGAAAACCTACTTAGAAAAAGTAAGCAATGAAGAAGAAATAGTTAAAAATAGTGATATGTTTTCCCAGTCCTAAAAGGAGGTAATTTATTCTGAACGTGTTTTTCTACCACACGTATAGGAATAAAAGTATTAAGGATGTTTTAAAATATGGATATTGAAAAAAATATGGATGCAAAACTTAATACTTAGCCAATATAAGAAGAGTCTAATAGTGCACAAATTTTGTGATTTGATTTTATACTAAAGCCCAATGTAAGAAAGATCTTTCCTTCTTTCTTTTATTGCTGTACACCAGTGTCACACTTCCTCAGCTGGGAATACATCACTGTACACTAATGTTTAAAACGGGAGTGGGTTGACCCTGGCTGGATGGCAGCACCCACCAAAGCTGCTCTATCACTCCCCTCCACAAGTGAACAGCAGGGAGAAAATATAATGAAAGGTTCATGAGTTAGGGACTGGGAGAGATCACTCACCAAATACTGACACAGGCAAAACAACAGAGAAATGTTTTAGACATTAGAATTAGAGACATTAACTGAATTTGTTGCTAACAAAATCGGAGCAGGATAATGAGACCTTAAAAACAAAGTAAAATAAGCAAAATAAGACCTTAAAAACACCTTCCCCCCGCTCCTCCCTCCTTCCTGAGTTCTACCTGTTCTACCCCAGCAGCACAGGGAGATGGAGAGTGAGGGATTTGGTCAGTTCATCACACATTGTTCCTGCCATTGCTCAGAGAGAGAAGCCTTTTCCCTGCTCCAGCATGGGGTCCCTCCCCTGGGAGACAGTCTTCCAAGAAGTTCTCCAACCTGAATCCATCCCTTTTGCAACAGTTCTCCACATAATGCTGCTGCTGTAACACAGCTCACTCTTCCACAGGGTGCAGTCCTTCAGGCACGGTCTGCTCCAGCATGGGTTCCCCACAGGGTCACAAGTCCCACCAGGAAACCTGCTCCAGCATGGGCTCTCCTGTCTCCATGGGTCTGCAGGTCCCTGCCAGCCTCTTTTCAGGCACCCACCGGCTTTGGTGTGGGTCTCCTTCATGGGCTGCAGGTCCATCTCTGCATCCCCGTGCTCCTCCATGGGAGACGCAGCCGCTTCACCACGGTTTTCACCACGGGCTGCAGGAAAATCTCTGCTGGGGCACCTGGGACACCTCCTCCCTCTCCTTCTGCACAGACATCGGGGTCTGCGGAGCTGCTCCTCTCACTTATTTTCATTCCACTCTTGGCTTAGTGCAGTTATATCTGCACAATAACTTTTCTTCCTTCTTAAATATCTCATCAAAGGGGTTAGCACCATTTCTGATTGTCTCAGCCTTGGTCAGCAGTGAGTCCATCCCGGAACCAGCTGACACTGGCTGTGTCAGACATGGAGGAAGCCTTTGGCAGCTTCTCACAGAAGCCACTCCTGCAGCCTCCCTGCTACAAAAGACAGGTCATGCTAGCCCAACAAAAAAGCCAATGCCTAAACTACAAAATTATTTTAATTTAAAAACACAATTTAAATAGATAACTACGATAAGAGGTGAAAAATAAACCACAAACTAAGTTGATCATGAAACTGTTACACACCATATTTATTACTTAATATAATTTTACATAGACTTTTGAATATTATTTCTCCTATTATAAGCACTGTTTATGCTACAGGATATCACTTTCATTTTAAAAAACCAAGATAATAAATGTTAATATAAACAATAAAAGTCTACATCTTCTAGGCAATAAATAGAAGTATTAAATCCATGGGGAAAATGATTGACAAAAAGAAGCAATGGAAAAAATAGAATAAAGCAATATTAAAAAAATAAAGAGATGGAATTAAATTATAGATTATTGTTGAGGACCTGAAGAAAAAGAGGCAACAAGGAAGCTATGGAAAAGAGCCAGATTTCATAAACACACACTTCAAGTATTTGGCATCTTTCATGATCTCAGAAATCCAAACTGCACAAATTTAAATAGGAACAAATCACCTCAAGTAATATATATTAAAAAAAACTCCTGACTTTTTTTGCTATTACTGCAATTGCAGTTTGTGATTACAATTTGCCATCATAATAGAATATGAAAAAACATGCTAATCAAGAATCTGAAAGGATGGCTGATACAGATTGTGTTTGCATTGAATCCCAAATACCAGAAAGGTTAAAAAAACATTTCTTATCTATATAGAGGGTAACTGGAGATCCTCCTCCTAGGATTCAATGTGAGAAGGCCAAGCTGACTACTGGAGAAGATAATTACACTGCCTCCATATACCACCATATTATATTTCATTCTTTGCTGCCAACCTGGCATGAGAAATTAAAAAAAAAAAAACATTGTCAATCAAAAGGTCGATAATATATGTGAATATCATCACCCCTCAAAATATTTGGTTGGGATTATTTTTTTCCACAGTGATGATGTTCAGTAACAAGAACAAAAATGATAGGTACAGCAAAAGTTTCAGCTTGGTAGTTAAGATGCTCCTTTGCTCCCTGACTGGGCCTCTTGATTCGACTACAAGTTTATAGATAGTCATGGCTATTAAGTATCAGCAGGCACCTTGAAAGGAGGAATCAGCCTTGCCTTAATTCCAGATTTTGACACTCCACACACCCCAATGACTGACCAGTCAGAAAAAGGATTACAGAAGCAACTTTCCTAAAACTTAAAAAATGCTTTGAGCATGTAGTGAGAGACAGCAGAAATAAAATGTTTAATTGATACTAGCTTATTAAGGAACAGTGATTGTAATGGGGTTAAAAAAAAAAATTACATATGCCTTTTTACTGCCATTGCCCAAGGAAAAATCAGATTAGATTGCAGAATTCCTTCCCTTCCCTGATAAAAGGAAATTAAAAAAAAAAATTAAACCAAAACAAAACAACAACAACAAAAAAAGACTTCTGGACTACACTTACAAGTGATTAAGAGGGGAAAAAAGTAAAACTGAGTCTTGCTTATTCTAATCCTGGAATTTGCATAGGACATAGGACAGATACTGGGCTCATGGAATCTCAGAAGGAAGAAAATTCTCATGTTACTTTAGAGCTGAGAACAGCACTGACATGACAGGAAAAGCTCTGTTCTTAGTCCTCAGGATTCACTGCTCATCTTCAATAGATTTTTTCCCTTCTCTCTCTAGGACAGAGGATTTTACAGGATCAAATTTTATGACTTCTCAGAACCTGCAAGCAAACAGATTTTCCAGATAGACACTGTGAACTATAAATCTCAGGTTGTTTGGAGACCAGAAAACACAAGGAAAGCACAGGCTATTTTTGAATCCCGGAATACTACTTTCTGCACATTTCTTTCTTGGCCATGACACCCTAAATGACAATAAAATCATTGAACAGTCAGGCTGTCTATATTTTACAGGCATTTCAGTGCTCTTAGTAGAGGGAGAATATTTTATAGGCTTTGGGCAAAAACCTGAAAGTCATACATGGGTTTTTTCTGTGCTTATGCATTCAAATTTGCTTTTAATAACATGGGAAAGAAGCCTATGTTCTTCTCTTGCTTTTTTTAATTCAAAGTCCTTATTGCTTAAACACTTCTAAACTGGATCTAATTCTAATGTAACCTAAACCCTTCTAACCCAACCTAGCCCTGAGCCCTAATTTAACATGAGTCAGGGTTGAACTGAGGAATTTAGCAGCAAATAGCAGTAAGTAGGGAAGGAGAGAGGAAAAGGAAGAGAGGCAGGTTATTTATAGGAGGTTAAAAGAAGTATTTTAGGCTGGAGAAATATCACAGACAAGAGTGAGGGTTGCACAGCTGAGTCACTTCCCCCTAGCCCTTTGGTAAAAACGAGACGAAAACAAACAAGGCTGGAAAGAAGTTTGAATCAACAGGTCACTAGAAACCAGTGAAAGCTGGCACATCCCGTTTGCTGTATCCTCCAGACACTCCTGCTCAGGTGGAAAACAGAAGCTCTTTTCTGATGGAGCATCCTGCACAGGCCAAGGCTAAGGCTGAGGCTCAGGCTGGACTCTCTTCCCTGGATTCTCTCCTCTCCCTGCTCCCACCCACGCTGACAGGGCAGTGCTTGCTCTAAGTGAGGGGTTAGCTCTGACTACTGGGAACATGATTGTCCTAACCTCAAAAGTTCAGCATTAAGTAAAAGGAGCCCAGGGGACAAGGACTGTGGAAAAGATACTCTGTGCTGTTTTCGTGAGCTAGCAAAGGCCTCCTGAAGAAAAGGAGAAGCCCCATATCGCTCCTGAAGGAAGACCAAGGTTGTCACCATGGAGACAGAGTGGAGGAGAGAAAGTTAAGAGATATGGACTCTGGCTAGCTTACAGAGTGACGTGGCTCCCAATAACTACTGGGAACTTTGTTTCTCTTATATGACCAATGGACATTGAATGCGTATGCTAGATGGGTGTAAGTGTCTTGAAAAGTATAAAAGCAACATTGCAAATAATAAATCTCTCTCTTGCACCTTTTGATGGAGTCATGTACTTTTGTACCCTGTCGTGCTCTATAGCGACAAAGGACTAAGTTACATCTTCACCAACTGTCCCTTGAGACCAAAACTGAACTGCTCCCCACCCATGAGGAGATCATTAACAGGAGGCACTGTCACTGTATGACTCCCTCCTAAGCCATGTGAACCACCTGGCTTGCCAAGGAGGGCTGAGCACGCACGTGTTAGATATGCAGAGCTGGCATGCTCTGGAGTATACATATGGGATGTACAGGCTGTATTCCATATTTCTTAACGTCTGACAGAGAATATGCAGCCAACTGTTGCCATTCTGCTGGCTGCCACCTGCCTGTTTATACCTGGAAATCTCAGAGCATACACTCTTTCACTGAAGACATTGCATAAACATTGGTGTCTGTCAGAGGCATGAAAATCACAAGAAGAAAATTCATTAGGATGCTAAAAATACTTCCTAACAATATCAGGTGGGAACCTAGCTATTAACAAATTACTCACATTACTTCAGCAGCAATGCAAGAAGACTCCCAAATGGAAAGTACCTTACAAACTTTTCCAGTGTTTTGACAAATGAAGAACCAAGGATTACCTGGCTCAACAAGAAATTCACATGCTGTTCAGACACAGCCTAGTACTTTTCAGCATAACCACATAAATGTAAGTTGTGGCAGATAAACAAGGGAAGGGGACTGAAAACAACTTTGAGGAGTGCTTTGTAATAATCATTCTTAGTTCTGGCTCATGAGAACTCATCTCTTCCTGGGTTTGAATATTTCATATATAAACAATGCAGTCAAACATTTGATCTTCATTACCATTATAACAGCCACGATAATGAACATTACTAAAATTAATGGTGAATTATAATGAAGCACATAATCAAAGAACATTAGGACCTTTGGAGGTCACCCTGTCATATCTCCCTGCTCAAGCATGGTCACCCACAACAGGCTGTCCCAGACCATGTCTGGACGGTTTTTAAACATCTGCAAAGATAAAGACTCAACAAGCTCTCTAGGCAATCTGTTCCAGTGCTCAAAGTAAAATAATGTTTTTTCATGCATAGTTTTTTTTTCTAAAGTTTTTTCCATAGAAATGCTGTTCTTATGCTTTCAGATTATCACATACACAGACTAAATTCCTACTTGTAATTTCTAAGCATGAGAAGCTGACATCGTTCATAATCCCTTTTAAAACAATACAACCTTTATGATATGAATGCCTGTTTCCACCACAAACACAATCATTATTTCAAGGTAATACCTCAGTACCAACCGGATTGCTTTTCCCTGCAGGTTGACATTTAAAGTTGCTCTGGTTGGACTACTGTTCAAGTCAGATAAATTCCCCCTTTATTAGAGCAAGACAGATTAATCTTCTTTTTTCTTTTTATAATCTTTGCACACAAAAACTTGCATACATATTGCCTGATCAAAGCAAATATAACTGCATATATTCATTATCATCTGTTTGCAGTAAGAATTCCATTGGCATAACTTAATCTAAGCACTTGATTTATTAAGTGTTTGATTGAAGCAGAAAGTTTTTTCCCATATTATTTACATTTTGAGTATGCCTATCTGTGCCAAAGTTGGTTTTAAAAATTGACTTTCGAAAAGTTTTATATTCCTAGGATTTTTTAATAGAAACATACGGCCCTAATACCAAAAGCTGAACTATACTAAACCAATTATTATCTAGACATATTGCCTAAGGAAAAACTCACCATATTTTTCAATACAAAGTTTTATATCAAGTTTTAATTATTTGCATATGTCTAAGTGTGATTCCCGCAATATTAAACTTTAAAAGTTTATGACAGCATATTCCAAGAATTATATGAGAGTTATCAGCATATTAAAAGTTTAATTAAGTAATAGCAACACATGAATAGTTCCACATACATTCTTTAAGACCAGAGACCATCTAACCTCACATATAATGCTAATCATACCACCTATTTTGTCCTTCATTGCTTTCACAGCCTTCATGGTTTTGTATTGGGGTTTTTTGCGCATGTGATTTATCTCTCACATGATTTATTCTGTGGTTTCATTACTAGTCTCTCTCTTCCTTCTAGATTTCAGATTACATTTTTGTGCTATTTTATTTTAGTTCACTTACAGCTGTCAAATGGAAATAAAGTGATGAGACAAAGTTTTGAATAATACTTAGTATAAAAACCTGTGTGCTGATAGAGTTATTTATTTCCTTGACTGTGGCCTGATTCAGTCTTATTCTGATAGAGAACATTGCCAAGAAGATGCATAATTGTATGATTTTAAGATTTTACTTTCTACCTGTAAAGAAACTTTTTGTACTTAATCTACATAGCATACATTAATTAGCTAATAGGTAAGTATTCTACTTGTTTGAGAACTCATGTAGTCAGTTCCTCCTTGTATGCTGAGATAGAATCACACAGTATTGGGTCTTTTTATTAAACTGAGGACCAAAAAGAAATATTTTTCATACTTTACCAAAAAGTACTGAGAAATAAAATTAGCAGTATCTTGAAACATTAACAGAAACTAACATTTAGAATTTCTGGCTATAATTCAGACCTCTTACTTGTAGAACAAAAATTCAGAGAGGTGAAACTTTTTTATCATCTCTGTTGGCCTGACTTTAGGTCTTAAGGCACCTCAGATGTTGCTCCCATGACTACCATGCCAAGAAAGAATTAAGTTGATCAGAACTATGATAACTTTAGACAGCCCACAGAAATATTACAGCCCTTTTCCTTGTTTTACAGAGCCACCACAGAAGTTTTCCTTTTAGCTACCAGAAGAAAGGCAGCTGAGAACTGTTTTGGGAGTCCTGGACTCATGACAAAGGAGCATTAGGTGGGCAAAATTTGAATGGCATGTAGTAGTTGAATATGGCAACCATGTAACTCAAAAAACATCTGCACTTTGCCATGGTCCAAAACTGCTAAATTCAGCAAGCCCTGGGAACAGCTACCTCTTGCAAACAAGCTTCTATCTATCAGTTAACTTCAACACCATTCTTCTCTGATGGGCAGTTTCCCTGTATGCTGCTTGGACTGAAATTCACTGAGGACTGGGACAAGTCATTGCCTTAAGCAGATGCTGAGAGTTGCTTTAAGAGACAGCCTCTCCTGGCTCCCCCTCTGAGTTTCTGTAAATATAACTAATTTCTAGTTTTTGAGTCTAAAACAGATCTTACCACATTCTCTTTGAAAAAGTTAATTTATGAACATTATTCCAATGAACACAAAAAAGACAAGGCTAAAGTGTAATTTATCCCTTGACCATGGAAGTAAAGGAAGAACTATTAGAGAATAATCCATACCTTGTGTCGTAATCTTACTAGGGGCTGATAGGGCCTAAAGTTGTATCCTTCCTTGACTGGCCACCCCTCTGCTCCCAGAAAAATGCATCCAAGAAGTAAAACAGTGGACCACCACATAAACATCTTTACAGGTCTGTTTCTGTGAAAATAAAATGTACAAGTTCAGAGATGCAAAATTACTTTAGCTCAAGCTGTATAATAAATGTTTACAATACTGAAAATACAATTGTGGACTTGAATAAATGTAGCAGATATAGGACAATCCATCTGGCACAACAGCAAAGTGATAAAATGGTGGTAGTATTTGGGACAGCAGTATCAACTCCTTTGTGCTGAACCAAAAATTTTCTCAACATTATTTAATACTCATGTAAGGGAGTCACTGAGGAAACAACCAGGAAAAGTCAAAGAAAAGACAGAACATAAAAGAAAAGCAGTGGTGAAAAATGCAATAACTTTTCTCAGATGAAAGAAAAAAAATTATCATCAATCACATGTTCATCAGCTTTTTATTTTAAACATAGTCTCTTGTGATGCACTAGTCACAACCTAAAAGTTTATAATAATCATACTCACAGATTTATAGATACATATGGCATGAGAGTTACCTTGTATGCTTCCTAATGGATGTACATACATACATTACATAAGTGGTTTCAGAACCTTTTAGAGATATGCAATATTTATTATTGGTATTCAGCATTCATGTTGAAACCATCATGTTAAACAGCAAACTGATCTTCATTACTTCAAGATACTCCCAAGTCAGTCTGCTAGTCTGTATTATTTAGTCCTGCATTATGGGGCAGAGATGAACCACTTTCATGCATGAGTGGAGATTTTTTTTCCCCTCCCTACTTTGCTTTTAGTTCACTTAGCCTGCCAATGTAGAAACCTCTGATAAGAATCAAGATATACAGGACTAAGTACAAAACATCATAAGAGTGCCCTAGCAGCCCAGACTGTGCAGCAAATTTTGAAGTCTTGCCTGACATTTTCTTTTCTATGGGAAATCATCTGAGCATAAAATGTGAACAAATTGGGGATCACTTATTATCCTGTATCATTTACAGTCATGCTCCTGGCAATACTGTTACACAAACTGTGGTTTTGATTCCTATCATTCCTCACATAGCAGTAGTCTTCACAGTCACCTGAAGGCAGAGAGACTGAATAGAATTAATTCCTGTGGAGATATTACATGTAGTAAATGGACTCTACTCTTACCTCTATTCACAGTCTCAGTAACAGATCCTACTTAAGTCTGCTACCCTTCCCTGGGGACTACTCTACCAAACTTGGTAAAACCACTGACAGGTCCGTTTCATCCTCACTCCGGCTGATTTTTACCAGCCTGCCTTGCCTTCACACTTGTAATTCAAACAAAAGCTCAACATTAATACACCATATTACTTCTTCATCACTTACCTTTTGTTCCACCAAACCCAATCTCATTCTGGCTTCCCCTATTAATCAAACTTAATGTTTCATCTCATTTATCATTACTTTTTCCAACAGTTTCCACTTCAATTACCTTTCTTTGTCACTCCAGCTTTTTTAATATACATAGCAGATGTATCTCTCTTAGGAGAGCTAGCACAGAATACATTAAGCAGAGCATTATTTGAAACACAGAAAACAAGCTCTATTACAGAGGGACATTTTACATAAATAACTTGAGGCTTGTTCTTCTACACCCGCTCAGTAACGAGATATTATAGTGAAGACAGGAAATGAAACAGTGAAATTTTCTTCTTGAGTTCCCCTCAATCTTCTACCAAAACCAGAAGGGCTGACCTGGTGTTCTGGTGGATCTTTGCTATGGTATTACTAGTACTAATCTAGCTTACTGACAAGAAACACCAAAATAAGACTGCTTCAGAATTCTGAGGATTCAAGTACATTATGGTATGGCATTTTCCTTCACTGACGATGTGTTAGTTCTCAGTATCACTATTACTGGAAAAATAAGTCCATTAAAAAAAAAATCGAGGACAAAAGAAATATGAAAAATCAGAATCTTGATTTTTAATCTCAAAGAAAACATCTATTTGCGCTTGTTGAATTTTTTTTTTAAATACTTAATTGTTGACTTTCAAGGTCAGAATCAGATTTGTTTAGCACTTGTGAATGCTAAGACTAGCATGGTTGAACTTTTGTCCCCTTTGTGCACTTCTGGAATACCTCTCTGTACAATGAAAATTTGGTTGGAAAACAGTCATTTCACAGAAGGTTGTAAGAGCAGCCACATTCCACCACCCTCCCACAAACTGAATAGATTTTAGTCTCATGTGGTGTAAAAGAATAGAGTCCTTATCGCTTTGAAAATTGTTTGATCTTGAGAGCCTCATGCTTTGTACTTGTACAGAAGAGAAAATTATCACATGCTCAGCTTCTGACTTCATTGCCTGATACTTGGATGAACACTTACAACACAAATTTAAAAAGTAAGCTTTTTGGACACATGCCACCTAAAATCCCAAAAGTATGCAGAGTCTATGCAGTTATTTTTTGCCTTTTTAGAATTTAAAATATCCACCTTTTTTAAGTAGCATGCATTTTCTATTGAACTTATTGGATGTCTTAAATGATTATTTATTTCAAAATTATTACCAAAACCACAGTCCTCCTTAATACAGTACTATTATGAAGCCTTTATTTTAAGAAAAAATATTATCTGTCCTAAGGACTTATATTGTTAAAGAGTTGAACTAAGAGCAGGAATACAAATGACTTTTCAAAGCTTCATTACAACTGCTGCATATAGCCAGAGAGAAAGAAATAAGGTATCAAGACTATATATTCATGTTACCTAAAATTGCCTCTTTCTTATTTCTACTTGAAGGTACAGCCCACGTTATAAGCAAAGAGAGTTTTAAATTTTATTCTACTACTGCATTATAAAGAATTTAGAATTTTTTTTTTTTTTAAAATTCTTATATCATGCATTCTGGGGCAAAATGATATATTTTTGAACTCAAATTTGCATTAATGATCTAGACCCTCTACTCATTATTATAATCTAGCAGAACTTGATGTTCCAGTGTTTAGATAGCATTCTTCAGTATTTTTAAATTCATTATTACATTTTTGTGAAAGACTTGCTTCTAGGTTGTTATTATTATTATAATATGTCTGCTTTTAATTTCACTGATGACTGTTGCTTCTTTATACTCATATAACCATGTTTGGAAATCTGATGAGTTTACTTGGCTTATTCTCTCTTTAAGCAGATACTCTGCCTTTTCCCGTTTCTTTCTCTGCACATTTCTCACTTATAACATAGAATATAGGTTAAAATGCAAAGAAATAAAAATATTCCAGTACATATTTTAACTGTACATATTTTAACACATGTATATATGATTTTTCTGCCAGAAATCACTGAACTGAAATTCTTAAACAACTACTAGCAGTAACTCCATATCATCCATCTTATTAATGCAAACAGTTAATTTACAGCTACTCATTGCATGTAAATAATTAGGGGATGGGCTTCCCCACCACTGTACACAAGTAAGTAGGGTGCTTAGTTTCTTTCCTCAATGTGCATTAATTTTCTTATTAACAATGAGCTTAATGCACTATTTTAGCATCACATTGATTGGTAGAATCTTATGTGTTGTTTATCATCCTTAGATTTTCCTCACGAGCTGAGGAGGAATAGAATGAAGGATGTGGAACAGATAATGGTTGTTCCTTATTTCTCACTGTACAGTAATTTCATCAGTATCAAATTTAGATTTTCCTTTCTGATTCTCAGAATGCTCTGTCATTTCACTTTTTAGCCCATTTCCAGAGCATTCATGAATCTGATGTACTCTGCAGTTTTCCCACTATTGATTTGTTTCCATTTCAGTTAATTCTGAATTTTTTTTTATAAATTATAATCTATAAGAGGATTCTTTTATTCTGTGTCAAATTTATACCTTAAAACTCTTGGATGAGAAGCACTGCTGGGAGACCTATAGCTACTGAACTGACAAAAGGAATACCTTATGATATCTCACTTGCCTTTTTTAGGTAAGGGAAATGGGATCCTTAAATAATTTTCAGAGAGATTTTTTTTTTTTTAAGCAAAGAAAATACATGAAAAGTTCACAGAGTTTCCACTATCACCCTGATGATCAGACAGTCACTGCTGATTTAGAGACAATTTCTTAAAATTCTTGAGGAAATGTACTGCAAACCTGTATCTCCCTTTTCTCTCCTGCTAGTGCTTTTCCAATACTTTTCCAATACTTTGCGGAAAACAAACTAAATCCCAGTTCTGACACCTTACTTATGAATATCTAATAACGATTAATATATTCTACAACACCATAGTGAGTGTTTCCTCTCAAAGTTATTATGATTTCTAAATCTTCTCAGCAGTTAATTGGTAATATAAATTTTGTTCTTTACCTAACTTTTTCTTGTTGGACTAGGAGAGAGGTTGTTGCTATGAAAGTTTAGCAAATGCATAATAAGCACTACTTTACCTGTCCCCATGCTGTAATCTTCACAGAGAAGACTGAAAAGGATATCATATTTTACACAACCAGTTCCAAATGTGACCATGTGTATTTACAGTGTACTAAAAAAAAAAAAAAATTAATGTAACCTGGCTTAGCCAGACTTTATATAAAGAGATAAAACATATACCCAGTTACAAGAATGCCTTATTTTAAAATGCATACATGCTCAAAATTAAGAACTTTGGCATTTTTAAAGTTTTTTTGTTTTTTTCTCCAGAATTTCTCAACTGTTATGCTCTGTTCTATGTTGATAAATGGTGACTAGCCAAGATATTTGGCTTTAAGAGAAGAGATATAATTCATT
>LTAT01000006.1:31080351-31098909 GCA_003286495.1 Chlorodrepanis virens
AGAGAAGAGATATAATTCATTTGCAAATCTAAGTATTCCACCTCAATAAACTGATATGATCAACTTAACACCCCCACAAAGTATAATAAATGAAATCTTAAATAATGACTCAATCACTACATTCCTCCTGCTCTTAAAAGAAAAGATATATCAGATATTAACCTGGAATTATTTAAAAGGTCAATTTCAACATATCAAGGAGTAGCACTGTATGCTCTCAGGAAATGTCAGTCTCTGTCTTTTAGATATTATTAATATGAAAATAAATAAGAATAAAATTAATTGTCTGTTTTCTGGGGATCAGAAAAAAGACCATAAGCTATGTCACCATATTCAGTGTTATTAATAAGTTTATAATACAGCCACAGTAATAAATATAAACCAGGCTTCATTGCCTGTGACTTTGAGGATTTCATTGCATGTCATGATGGACACAAATAACCAGGCATGAAAGAATATGCTGTTACCATTTTTAAGATGCTTTTATCTACCCTTATGGTTTCATGGCAGAAAGGTAGCAGTGAAGAAAGTATTTTCTTGTGTAGAGAAAATTATACTGCATTAGCTCTGAATGAATAGCAGAAATTTTAGCTAAAAGCATGTCTTTTCCCATTAGCCTGCCTCTACTCTACCCTAGTGCCCACATCTTCACACACAGCCTGCCTTCAAAAACCTTTCAATAGTTATCTTTACACCAAAAACGGGGCTCTTACAAAGTAGTCACAGTATCATATTCTCTTATGAATATGGCTGAAATACATATCCAGCAATGTTTCTGCCTGTCAAAATGCACCGTGGAAAGCAGATCACAGTGTCAGGGGGGCAGCTCTCAACCCCACGACTTCCTGACAGCTTTTGAGCACTGCACACTTTATGCTGCCACCTTCCAGTTCTCCTCCAGGAGTGGCAGCTACACTCTGAACCAGAGTGGTTAGGTCACCTTAACTATGTACAGCAGGCTTGGGGCATGCAACTGTGAAGTGCAGCGCTGCCACGGCAGCCAGCAGCTCGTACATCTGCGTACCAATCTGCTCTGCCTCTCAGCTGTGGCTTTATGTGGCTACAGCCACTCGCTGTGCAGGCACATGCTCTTCATCCTTCACCCACCAAAACAGGCTGGCAAGTCATTTCAGAACAGCCAGCAACGCTACTGACAGCTCATGGGCTGGAACACACAGGATGAGAATTTTTTTTTTTTTTTTTTTTAATCTCACAAAAAGCCCTCTTCATGCCAGATGTACCCTGCCTTCTGCTGACTCCATCTCTCCCTCGCTCCTTTCCCGATTTAAACTGCAAAACCATCCCACTGCATAAGCAGAAGGTGAAGTGCAGGCCCTTGAACTCCTGTACTAGTGCCCTTGGCCTTTGTGCAGACCTTACAAACGTGTCAGGCTGTTCCAAGGCAGGTACACCCAGGCGCCACCACGGTGAGCAGCCAGCACAAGCGCCAGAATTCCCTGCCTTTCACTGTTACTTTTTCTGCCCTCCACCACTTGCACTGCCAGGTGCTGGTGGGTAAGAGCAGCAGCCCAGGCAGCCCATCCCCTCTCTCTGTGCGGGGATGCAGCAAGATCCACTTGCCCAGGGCTTTTCTAGAAGGGCTTCTTTGGAATTGGCCCTAAAGATTTACAGTGGCTCACGTGAACCTGTACACAAGTGGCCTGATCGTGCCAGGGCCATTTTTGAAAAGTTCCTGAAATGCAGATGCAGCAAGGACACTTATCTTTGCTGCTAAATTCATGCTCTAATTTTATCTTACCATTTTCAGTGTATTTATTTATTTATATAAAGGATGACACCCAGATGTCTTAGTGTTAGCAACCCCAGTTTCAACGAATTATAATAAAATGAGAAATGGCAATTTTAAAACCTTCCTATAAGTTCTTCACATGATCTCATAATGTCTTTAATATTTCAGAAAGAAGAACAAAATGAGAGTACTATAGTTCACATATCTCAGAGGAGCTTTGTTTAAAGGATGCAAGTTGTGTGTATTGATCTATTTTTCTCCCAAGACGTCAGTATCAACCTCAGGGTGATTTTAGCATCATTGATATATGCAAGCGCTGGTTTGTGGAGGTTATACCATTTGCAAGGTGGTCTCTTTCTTCCCTCATTAAGCAAACTTCTCACAGCTGGCTCCTCAATATCCTAGAGGATTAATGTTTACCATCATGGCAGTATCTGAACTGATGGGAATTCAACCACTTTATGTTATGAAACCAGAAACAGAAAACCTGCCAGCTTAGAACTCAGGTGAATATCTTGGTACTGTTAATATTTTAAAAAAATTGTAAATTGACACCTAGCATACCATTGTGTAGCTGTGTCCTTCACACATGCTAGAAAAGAAAAATATTTTTGGTTTTCAAGTTTTTAATGTTGTTCTTCTAAAATCAAACACTACTAACATTAACTAACTGTAAGAAGGAACAACAGCTGTTGGCACTTCCATAGAAAATTGTTAAGAGTACCTTTGGGAAAAGACATTATCCTAGAAAAAGCAAAATGGTCACTTAAGATACAACTTTGTTTTAAACAGGTGAGCTTCTAAATTAAAAATTTAATTTCTCCATATTTGCTGTGATATATTCATCTACCACCCTTACTTCTCTCTTTTTGTTATTCAAGAAAATATTGAAGTTTGGTAAAACAATAGTTACCAACAAAACCATTGAAACCTTTGCGTTATTGAACTCCTTGGATGAATGCTAAACCATGATACGTCTATCATTAGTTCCAACAGCCCTGATAATTTAGATAATCACTTTCCATTAAGTATTCTGGGTAATGTTATGATTTTATCCCTTTACATCTATGAAACTCTTTGCATTGAAAGGCCGTAGCCAACAGAGATGGATCCCATCTTTTTTACCCAGAGAAAGAGATTCTTCAATAACTCAGCTGCTTTAAACCCAACCCCCTGGAGATTGTTCCTCAAGATCACCATGAAAACGGCAAGACCGGAACAGACGAGTTTGAGGTTTTTGCCTCTAATCAGATTTGAAGTAATAAAAGAATAATAAAGGACTGTAGAAGGAAACCAAGTCCTAAACCACAAAAATGTAAAGAGAGAAGGTAGTTAGGGACAGGGGAAGTAGCATTTCAGCAGTCTTCATAGGATGGGAAGATTACTAGAGTGCATATCAGCAAGCGATGTGACATGGGAACGTCTATGACATGCAAGAAATCATGAGCTCCTGAAAGACAGAAGACGTGGATGCACTCTGGTGTGATGGAGAGGAGTATACACAGCAATGCAAACACTGACAGGAAATATGAAATTATCAAACTGCAGAGAACAAAGATGTATGTGGATTTTGGTGTAATTGGATTGAAGCACAGCTCAATCAGTAACCAAACAGACCATTGAATGTTGAAGCTATTTAAATAAATGAGGACTATCTGTAGCTGAGGGCAGTTTGTCCTTATCAGGATTGAACCAAAAATACATTTGCCCTCCAGTACTCTCCCCAGTGCCCACATTAATATAATTAACTATAGATGAAATCCTGACCCAATTGACAACATGAAAACACCTCTAAAAATCTACATTTAATATGTTTGGTACAGAATTTCACCCTGTTTATAGGATTTCTTTTCAATGAACATTCACAAGAAAGGAAACAAAACTTTAAAATAACTCTGTTAACTGAAATGAAAAAAATTCAAAGTTTCTTATTGTTTTTAGAAAAAAAATCTATGTCTATTCACACAGGTTCACAGAACTATACAAATAGAGTAAAGTGTTCTGACTTGAATAACCAAACAATTTAGTTATTTTCTCTTTTTCAATTTAACTGCTGTGGAGTTTTTTGCCTCTCTCCTTTCCTGCTTTGTTGTGACTCAACTCTCTTCTTTTTGTCACAAAGGTCAACTTTCTTCATGAGCCACAATTCAGAACAATCAGAAAGAAATATGGAAAATAGCACTTGTTTTGTCAGTCATAAAGCTGGCATAGGTTCCTAGTGCCATGTGCTTGGATGTTTAAATCCAGGTCTATAAAAGAAGGATTTTCTCACCTTATATAAAAAGAAATTACCAGACTGAAAAAATAGGAAGTAAACACACACCCTTTCTGAGATCTGATAGAACAAAAAAACCTTATCCTATCATACCTTATTAAAAAAAAATAAATTGTCTCTGACAGCTGACTTGGTCATTTGCATTCTACTATGTTAAATTGCAGTTCATCATTTTACTACATAGCAATTTTTCTAAAAAACATGCAGTCTTCTTGAAATTTTGCAAAGATGTTTCCAATCAAACAATGCATTTCTCATATTGTATGCTTATAACCCCACCCAATAGGATCTAAACCTTCATTTCCTGCTATGATTTAACTGTCTTATACTATTCTACTGGGTTTTATTGCTTATGGTTTTATATCACTGTAATATAACTGCTATGAAGAAGCCTTCCAAATGCATGCTGGAAAGCTGACAGTAAACCAGAAAAACCTACAATTTCCTGATTAGGTTGTAGCTAAATGGGATTTTAAAAACGGGGTTTTTTTTTTCAAAAATTCTTTAGCTTAAAAAATTGTCATTCCTAAGAAGAATGGAATGCAGAGAATACAAAGCAAGGAGCAGCCAGTATGTGGTGATGAAATGATAGTATGTTAAAGGAATTTATTTTGTGTCTCCTCAACCACCATTGTATAATACAATGAAAACTTTTTTTTTGGTGTTCATTGACTTAAAAAACCAAAATTTTTTTATATATTTTATTTGGTTTGGGGTTTTGCGGTTTTGAGGGGAATTTTTAGCACAGTTTGGTTATTTTTGGAAAGGCTAAAAGGTAAATATCTTCAGTTTTATTTATACAATAGAAATACAAGAAAATGGTAATGTAGAATTGACTGGAATGAAATTTTGACCATCAATGTGCCAGAAAACACTAGAAACAGCCTCTGAACCAAAAAAAACCCCTATATTTCAACAATAAATTAATGCTCAGATGCCATCACCAGACACTCCATATCACCTCTGGTATGAACTCTGTGCGTAGGCAAGAGCATCCCATCTGTTCTCACGTGAAAGTGTTACTCTGAAGCTACAGCCTGAAGAGTCACCACTACACCTCCCTGAAATATAAGTCTGTGCTCCCTCTTTCATCCCACCTTGACACTATTCTCGTTTTTTGATTCAACCACCTTGGCTCTGGGATTGTCTAGGACACCTCTGTGAAGTGCAACGCTCACGAAGAGGAGCCAGGAGATATTGCTGAACATCACATTCCCACTGTTCTGTCACAAATGCTGACCACGTGGCAAATGTCCAAGTGGCTCTTTATTGATGAATCAGTTACTGTCACATGAATTATCCTCAGTGCTGACTAAGGTAAGCATCCCTATGCCATTAGAACTGAAAGCTTCTCTTGCCTCTGTCTGTATTTTGAAGGTCTGGGAATGCCTACCTCTCAGCAGTTTCAAATATTTCGTGTTATCCAGATGAGATTTTCTGGATGCCACAAAATACAGAAATTCATCAAAGCAGAGAGAGAGGGTTTTGAAAGGTTATTTTGAAGGTTTTCATCTGATTCATCAACATGTATTAGAGTCTGAAGACTGTTTAGTCTCTTGCAGTGCTTATGTGACTATTAAGCAGTGGAAAGAGCCCCAGTTGAGGATAGCCAAGTGACTTTAACCAAGTTAATACTAATCACTTTTATTGAATCATTCTTGCATTCTGAAAATCTCTAATTTTGAAAAATCAGGATTACCCTGCCTACAGATAGAGGGAAGAATCCACATTTGTTTGTCATCTTCAATGTCTTAAAGTTGCATAAATGAGGCAATTCAGCAAAGACAGGTGATGATAACTTCCATCTTCCAGAGTAAGACACAAATCATCTCATACCATAGCTGATAGCAAACCCAGGTCCAACCTTTTCTCTTTGCCTCCTCCAAAAATACTGAGTATGATCTGTAACAATAGAAAGTTCCAGCAGGAAGAAAAAGAGAGTGCCAAAAAAGGATAGAGGCAATAAATGCAGGGGACCAAACTGATACATCAGGATCACTGTTCATCTTCTTGGCACGGTGCAGATGAGGGGAAAGCAGATGCTGCTAAGGTGGGAGAGGGGATATTCCATGTAGCAATGCATACTGCTCATGTTCCCTAATTCCTCACTTAATAAAGAGTGTCAACACTCATTGCTGACACTGCACCCAGTTGAACACTTGGAAACAAAACCAGAGCAGAGCCATTGCTGCTCTCTCTAAGTTGACTGCTCTGGGCAGCCTCCTATGCTTAAAGCCAGCCTCACCAACAACCCAAGATCCAGTTTGTAAGGTCCTGCTATGTATTCCCTATTAATGTTCCTCAATAATATCATAGCCTCCTACAGTTCTGAGTGAACCATATAATACACAACACATACTGAAGAAAAAAAAGAGAGTAGGTATCATTAAAAGTATCAAAACTTTTTTGATACTTTTACTAAAGTATCAAAACTTTTTTCCAAAGTCACTTGAATCTTTTTAACATCACCCATGAATATATTGCCTGGATTCAGCTCTATGTTTTGGCTACTCTTAAAGTCCAAGGGAGACATAAATCCGGAAAGCAAATATTAAAAAACTACTCCTGAAGAACCACTTACAACACTGGGAAAGGCAGCCCTTTCCAGCTTTTTGGGTTTGTTTTTTTGGTTGGTTTTGTTGGGGATTTTTCTACCATAATGGCATATCAGAAACATGCTTGGCAGGACAAATGCTGT
This sequence comes from Chlorodrepanis virens, assembly GCA_003286495.1. Lineage (NCBI taxonomy): Eukaryota > Metazoa > Chordata > Aves > Passeriformes > Fringillidae > Chlorodrepanis > Chlorodrepanis virens. The sequence continues at coordinate 31,087,075 of LTAT01000006.1, forward strand.
TTGCTTTACATCAGTCTCTTTCTAGATTAGCATTCCCATAAGGCTGTCCTCACTCATGTGAGATAACACAATAGGGATAAAGTATCCCCCTAGAAGCTCTGAGAGAAAAGCTTAAAGCTGTGTCTTGGGATGCAGGGGGAAGAGAGTTACCTGCAGTTCACAGTCTAAAGTCATAAGACTGTTCTGCTCTGTTCAAGTTTTATCCCATATTTTTACAGTCTATGTCTACAGTAAGACACTGGTTCAAATCAAATCAGTTTTTCATACTTTTGAAGGAAGCTCTCTTGCTCCATGAGAGCTTAAACTGATCTTTGGCCATGATATTCCAACTGATAGGTGGAGAGCAGGGCAGGAAAAGGCTCATTTCTAGCCAGACCAGCTCTGTAATCCAGCTCACCACCCATACCAACACCACTGGCCAGTGGAAAGACTGATCAACAGGTGTAATAAGACATGAGGGATAGCAGTGACCCCAACACAGTTCAATTAATACTATGAATCTATTTAGCTACATAGCAAAATTGCACACCATCAACTTATTTAATATATAACAGACAGGCTGTTTAAGCAAGCTTAGTACATCAGTATCTCCCTTACTTCGTTGTGAAATAAATGTGACCAAGAATCTCACAGCAAAATGGAAGACTTTTGTACTACTGTGACTCCCAATTATCTATTATTTTACCTATTGTAAATACCATCCTAGAGCAGAATTCTAGTTTTTAGGGTGATTTTCTGGTCATAACAGCCCTTCATGAACATCCAGAAACTTAGCACTTCTCTTTAGTAATACTGACTTTTGCCATTAATACTTTTCTGTTGTTAGATTTGCTCACTGGCTCTAATTTTATAATATTTCCTGCAGAGGGCCAGAAATAACATGCATGCAAGGATAAAAAGGAGGATGCAGATTTTAAAACAATGCCATAATCTTCATTACAGAAGTGTTCATCTAGTAATTAAGTGTGGAGCTGCACATATGGTGTCTGATTTATCCTCATATTTTCACTGATGCAAACTTGCTATGATAATATTAATGTAAATGTAACCATACCACTTTTCAGTCTGGGAGCACAGAAAAGCTATTTTTTTTCTTCTCTTTTTCCACGAGTAATTGCACTTTTTTTTTTTTTTCCCACTAGAATCTGAAAGAAAGAAAAATAGCTACAAAGTTACAGGTTTAGATATTGCAAACTCTTCTTCTCATCCTTTGTGTATTTAAGGAAAGTAGCTACTATCCTTAAATACACAAAGAAATTAATTCTCTTTTGGTGGATAAGGAATTACATTCTTCTGGTTTAGGATTATTCATCAGTGCTTTCACTCTCAACAGATGCCATGATTCCCACCAAACAAGAAGAGTTTCTTTAGTGAAATATGTCCAAGGCTTCTGCCCTCTGCCTAAATATCTTACACTAAAATTTAATTCCTGCTGAAGTGAAAAATTACACTGTCCCTTACAATGGAAGAATAGAAAAAATAATTTCTCAGTCCCTTAAGTCCTTCTTATAAGGATATAAGAGCACATAAGGATACTTAACAGCACATGCTAAAGTTTTTGGTAATTTGTATGTAAAATTACTAGGTTTTTTATTTCACTTATCACTCCATTTCCACTCTGTTTTTTAAGTCCAGATTTGCCAAATTCTGACCTTTCACTTGTGAGCAGTTATGTTTCTTTTTCTGGGTAGAGATGTGTAATAGCACAAGCCAAAAGGAGTAGCAGGATTCAACTCTTATTTGTACTGTTCAGCTCCTAGAAAGCATAACCTCCCATTTTGTACTCCAATTCTTGATAGTCTTGAGAGACTAGGTAAACTCAGAAATGTCCTAAATTAGAAATTCATGAGCAACACTTCTTAAAAAGTAATTTTTAATTCATTTTTCAATTCAAAACCTCAAAGATGAAATTTCCACATTGTGATAATACCAGCTTTTCCCCCTGCACCCAATGCCCCACAGCTTTCTATGAAATATACCTAACTTGTAAAAATATTTCCTATGGAAGTCTTTCTCTGGATTGCTTCTCCTCCGTTTGTACTTATTAGCAAACTTCAGAATAATATTTTTGCCCAGATGTACTCTTTTCAATCAGGAAATTTCAACTCTGAAGTTTCACTTTTAGGCCTCATATCTTTGCAAATTAGTTGAACCTCCACTCACACTGCATACTCATTTTAAAGCAGTCTGACTCCTTTCAGTAGCACTTCTCTCTCACTGTGCATCAATTTAAGTTACTTATGGAGGAGTTTTAATTTGTAAAGTCTTACAGTTGACATTTTGTATTCCATGCAAAGGCTACATGATGAACAGTTACAACTTGATATAGATAATAAAATACACAATCTTTAACACAAAAAAAAGCCCTGGTGTTTTGAAGCCAAAAAGGCCTTTTGTGAAATAAATTACAATTGAAAATAGATCAAGTAAACCCAAAGTAAAAGATAACATAGGAAAAACTAGGTGCATAATTACTGACGGACCTAAATACCAGAAATAGAAGAAAATTACTTATCATTTCTGTCCCACTCACAAATAATTCCAATGCAGTTATTACAGGATTGTAAAAGAACTGATCTCTCAGACACTGGTCAAAAGCAATCAAAAATTCATAATGATCATTGCTGTACAAACCTAGTCGAAATACAGATAAAAGAGTGCTGAGAAGATACTTTTCTTTAAATATTCACTGATTAGAGTGATAGCAGTAAACTCTTTGAAGCAAATGGTATTCCTCCTTGACCCCCCTCAAATCTGCTGTGGCTTGTAAATTGGTTGACTTTACCAAAGGTAACCTCAGAAATCCAGTTTTAGAGAGAAATGGTAAACAGACGCTTCAAAATCCCTCAAATTTCAAAATATTTTCCTTCCTTTAAAGCACCAAAGTGGGTCTCGTGGTTGATGGATGCAAATCAATATGGCACAGAAACCATCTGTTTCATGCTGGGATAAGAAAGCTGATGTTGAAAATCAAAAACTATAATCTGAGATGTTAAGGATCTCAGATGTATGGGAAGTTTAAAATAAGTCCTTACCTTGAATATTGAAACAACCCCCAACAATCATTAATGATTTTTGTAATGCTTATATATAACATCAAAACTCTTTCCATTGCTCTGAGCCCCAACAGAACAGAATCACTGAATCATGTTCCAATGCCTGACCACCCTTCTAGTGAAGACATTTTCTTAATGGCAAATATTTAGCACTCAACTTTTAAACAATAAGAATATAAAAATTCAGAATTTCCATCCATTCATGCAATCACCTGTTCACTTTCTTCACTAGAAAAAATAACAAAGGCACAAATTTCTTTGCTTATTTTTTTAACCATTGAGAGCTTCGTGATCAGCTCTTTAGGCTTTCACCATTTACTCATAACTCTAGAAACATGCCCAGCTTATAAAAAATACAAGTCTCTCACTCAGATTGGATCTTTATCTTTCAGAAGGCAAGCAGAGAATGATAAAACTCAAATTATTAGCCATAATACTTCACACTGCTCATCGAAGAGTCAGATGCAGCACATAAATTAATTAAAGCACTCTAAATCATTAGAGTCAGCAAATTATATCACAAACTTTCATTTAAATCTCTTTATTAATGTGAGAGCTGTTCTATGTGAGAAAGCATGAGAACAGTGGGGTGCTATTTTTTATATGGATTTCTGAGACTTTGGAAGTATAAATCAAATTTTCAGTATAGAATTATTAATGATTTATGTGTATATCCTGTATATTTTTACAAAGACAAGCACAGGAGCCCCTTCAGAAGTTTACTTATGCATGGAAGAGATTACTGAGAGCCTAAAGCAGTAGATCAATGTGACTATCACATAGAAAAGATATAAAGGACATTTATATTAAAATACTAGATTTTTAGTCTTTTGGGGACACCAGTTTTGCTTCTGATGCTTGAAGCAATCTACTAATGTTTCAAATGCAACCTCCAAGACGCAGAAAACCTCCCCCCACCCTGCTGACTGCACCAAGAACATACAAATGTAGACTGTTCAAATATTTCTGTGAGAAAAATTCTCCAAGCATAAAATAAGAGAATCAGTCTATTATTAGACAGTAGACTAAAATGCAGCTACAGCTAAGCAGCACAGTTTAAATCCACTAGAAAACTGTCTTCAGTTCCAAAAATAATTAACATTATACAAAAGTTAAACCTCAGGAGAGATGTTAATTATGGTTTTCTCTTTCAGTGTCCCAAGGAAACAACTAAATCAGCCCATGCATCTAGGTCTAGAAAAAATTTTAGAGAATATTTCTGTTTAGCAAAATCAGCCTTGAGCAAATACCAAAAAATCTAAAAGAGAAATATATTTTTTGTGTTGAAATAGCACTAATTATCACTGGGATTCTGAATTACATGAGAATAAAAATATAGTATAAATGAAAGATAAAAACATAACATATAGGTTAGAGGACCAACAATTTTAAAAAATGGTATTTTAACTCTCCAATATACTAGCTAAGATTCATTCATCTTAAAAAGCATAGGAAATAAATGAAAAATATAATCAGTCTTCAAACTATCATAACCTGGTGCTGTGTCTTGTAGCTTATTTTAAATAAATTTTTTCTCTCTATCAAAGTACTTGATAATATGGAAGAGCAGCTCTGTGATGAACTGTATTTCAACTTAAAAATCAGCCCTCAAGATTAAAAACCTCAATTCCTCACTGAAGCTGAGGTTATGGCTCACCTTGGCTGTTGCAAGGAGAGGGAGGATCTGTGCAACTTAATTCCACTTGACAAGGACAAACCCAAAGTACTGTCATAATGGGCTTCTCCTCTTTCTCTCTGGCCTTTCCACTGCAAAAACTGATTATGACATGAACTTATGTTTCCATCTTGAAACAGAGCAGAGAGAAAAGGAGGGCTCACTGTCATAAGATGCTACGTTAAAAAAAATAACTAAATTTAATTTAAATTTAATTCTTTTATCTATGCTATAGAGGCATGGAGTTGATGCATTGGCCACTCAGTGGATAAGGAATTGGCTGGATGGTCAGACCCTCAGTCCTGTGGTCAATGGCTCAATTCCCAAGTGGAGACCAGTGACAAGTGGCATTCCTCAGGGGGTGGTATTGGGACTGGCACTGCTTAACATCTTTGTCAGCGACATGCACAGTGTGATTGAATGCATCAACAGCAAGTTTGCCAATGACTCCAAGCTGTGCTGTCTAGCCAACACACTAGAAGGAAAGGATGCCATCCAGAGGGACCTGGACAGGCTTGCAAGGTGGGACTGTGCAAAACTCTTCAAGTTCAACAAGGCCAAGCACAAGGTCCTGCACCTGGGTCGTGGCAATCCCAAGTACAAATAAATGTTGGGTGGAGAATAGATTGAGAGCATGTCTGGTGAGAGGGACTTGGGGATGTTGGTTGACATGAAGAGGTATGTTTTACAAGGTCATGGAGTGATAGGACAAGGGAGAATAACTTTAAACTGAGAGCAGTTTTAGGTCATACATTAGGAGGAAATTCTTCACTATGAGGGTGTTGACACGCAGCTTGCCCAGAGAAGCTGTGAATGTTCCAAGCCCTGGAAGTGCTCAAGGCCAGACTAGATGGACTCTGAGCACCCTGGCCTAGTGGAAAGTGTCCTTTCCCATGGCAGGGGGTTGGAAAGAGATGATCTTTAAGGTCCTTCCAATCCAAAACATTCTTTCCTTGATAATATCAGATGTCACAGTGTTATAAATACTGCAGAGATAACTGAGCAAATGTTTGGAAATGACACTGCCTTTCAGAGAATTCTCTGAGCATTCACCTCTCGGACTTGAGGAATATCTGTAAAACACTGATAAAATCTGCCTTTAACAAAGGTACCTGATCTCAGATTTCTTTTACGTCTCAAACCTTTCATAAAAGGTGAATAGTTAACCAAGATGTTGTACAAACATCACGTCTTACAAAAAGTTCTGCTTTTTGTTGATTTAAGACTCAAAAAACACCCTTAGGAAGTGCTACAAATGATGACAAGACACTGCTACAAATGATGATGCAAAAGGAAAAACCTCTCCAAAATGTGACAAAATAATTATCTTTCTCTGAAAATATAAATGCAAAAGCATTTTCATTATTAACAAAGTGCATCTCTTCTTTTACTCAGGTACAATAGGTTATTTTCTGCTCTATGAATAAAAGTTTGCACCACTGAAACTCTAAACCACAGATATTTGTGAATTAGTAATTCATTCATGTGCATTTAGCTTTCCATTGCACTACAGTTTGTCCTCAGAAAGCAGATACTAGTCTTTTCTGTGTATACACTAAATGTGTTTGAACCTTGCATGTTTCTCCTTATCACTGGGAGGCCATGATTGCCACCAAATACAATCCTCAACTACATGAGCAATTGTAACATTAGTGCACACATTCACTCACGCTGAAACAGAATCAAAGGTAGCATTTATGCTTTTGACTGCTTTTGCATATGAATCAAGATTTCCATTGATCTACCAGAATGATGTGAAATTGCTTTGGTTTTCCTTTCGTAGCAATCATTTATAGCAAAATTTGGCAAAACCCATAAACAACATGTATTATCAGTTATAGTGGTGTTTTAAATAAAGCTTACAAAAGAAAAGACATAAAGGAAATAGAACTTGAAATGTTGAACTTTGAAACTAATCATAATCTGCAAGCTCTTTGAAAACAAAGTTTATTTCTACTGCTCATGATGTAACAATTTTCTACCTGTTTTTGTTTAGTTGCTTGTTGATTTGTTTAAATGTGTATAATGATTATTTATGAAGACAAAGGCCTGTTATAATAACAAAAACATGTACAGTTCAGAGTTACAATGCAGAAAGCCTCTAAAATATTTTATTTCCTAATGGAAGCAGAAGTATGTACAGTAATAATCTAGAAGTTCCTATCATTCCTATCAAAAGAGTATTTTTAGAAATGAATAAGTTTTTTATCTGATTAAAGTTATGAGCTGGTTTCAAATTACTTTGTTGATTTTTGCAGATATTAGGAAATTCCTTATGAAGGAACCAAAAATACTTTCAGAAAGTTTTTAATATGCTGATGTGAAAATGATAGTGGCTTTTACCACAAGACCGCCTATTCAGTGGTAAAAATATTTCAGATTACAATAAGCCTCACTTGGAATAAAATGAGAAGAAAGCTCTGTCTGTCTGGAAAAGAAGGAAGTATTTTAAATATCCTTCATCTTCCATCTAACATTTTCAAGCACTTTATTGCACAAAAAAGTCTTTCTGAAGTCTGCTCTGAAAAGCACGGCTGGACACCAACTTCAGTTAATTCAAATGCAAATAAACTGTGAACTTCAACCTACTTCAAGCAATCAGCGCAAGCATTGCCAACTCTCCCCTCATTTAACTCTTTAGAACTTACTAAGATTTGCAGGACTCAGCAATGCAAATAATTCACCACTAATTTTACATAATGTATGGTATAAAGAGTGATTAATTGACTAGACTTTCCATGATCGTTTCTAGGATAGAAAGAGTAAATACCTGCATAAACGTTGCTATCACAAACAGCTAAAAAATGGATAACAAGCAACAGGTTTCCAGTAAATCTCATTCCCTCTTGGTTAGGAATCATGCCTGGCTAAAGCACAGCAACCTCTCTTGGCCAGTATAGCTGGCCAATACAAACAGAAGTTACAATGGCATAGAGGAAAAGAAAGATACCAGCAATTTAGGGAGCCTTTTTGACGTTCTTCTGCAACAATAACTGTGCAGTATTTCCTTGATCTGCACTGGCCCATCCAAATGAAGACACATCTGTTAAAAAATGCGACTGCTACAAAGGAACACAACCTACCAGAACTTTGTAGCTAGAGGTGACTCAACCCAAAACCTAAAAAAAGAATTTGTAAAATACTACAGAAGATAATAAAGCTGTGGGTTTGATTTGCCCTGAATATTTTCCCTGGGCAGTAGAAACCCTTGATATTGGAGGTGTTAGAGGGAATTTCACACAGCACTATTTTCAGAGGGGCTAGACTACCACTGCTCTTGGTCAGCCCACAGCTTTCTCCATGTCTCTTTGCTACAGAGAAAATATTTGATTTGCTGCTCTTCTGATAATATAAAATTGTTGCCTTTTCTGTCTACCAAGAGTCAGGGAAAAGCATGCTGTATTAAATATGTATAAGATCATATGCAAACAAGTTTCCAGTCTTTTCATTCGCTGACAGCTACTCCCTGTGCTTCAGAAGGTAAAAAAACAACAACAACAACAACAACAACAACAACAACAAAAAAGCTTGAAATAAAAAACATGATAAAACAGATTTACAAACAAACTTGCTAATCTATTTACTTTAAAGTTATATAGCATATATAACAGACCTAGCTACACTGAATGGTTAACAAATACAGTCCTGCTTTTGCTTAGAAAAAATGTAGAACAAAGTCAAGAGTGGCATTTGAGTCACTGCTTCCCCTTGAGCCAGTGATTCACTCCTGCAATATTTAATGTGCACAGTTAGCCCATAATATTTGCCAGTCTGGAGAAAAATAATCAGAAATTACTTCCTAAACTTAATTTGACCTCTTACCTTTGGAATATCATAGCCAAGTTCAGATCTGTTAAATGGCAGAACTATTTCTATTGGAGTTCCATCTTTAGATTTCAAACTAACAAAACTGAGCAGAGCTTTGTTTTTAATATTATTTTATAGTTTCTAAAAAAGAAGAGTGACACAAAATTCCTATTTTCCAAAAAGTTACATGAAGTCACAGTTTGGGAGAGCATGCATTTTTCTAAGAAAAAGAAAAGTTTGGTATTTTTTAAAGACGTAATTAAGTAACAGTTCTTTTATTCTAAGATTGAATATTGCTTTAAAACAAATACAGAGAATTATTGGATAAACTCACACACAAATAACAACAGGATGAAAAACTGACATGATTAGACATGGCAGATCTAGAACACACCTAGAATGGAGCAACCAGAATATCTGGATGTTTATTGATCACCGTTTGCTGTCAAAGGCCTTAAACCAGGAAATAACCAATCGATCCACTGGAAAAAGTAAGCTTTGGACCCCTGTCAGGGTTGTGCCTATGCTGATATTTTCAATAGTTTTGTGCCCTCATATGCACACCTTTGTGCGTTGGTCAGCTTAAGAAGGGTCCATAAAGTAGCTCTTTAAACCCGAATTTTCTCTAAATCCTGTTTTTGTAACAAAACTCCTCCCCGATTTCACATTAGCTCTGCAGTCAGCTGGTTGGTCGAGTCATTAACAACTTTTGTGTGATGTTGATAAAAGGCTTGGAACGACCTGCTATGCAAAATCATATTCTTACAAGTTTACAAATATGCTTGAACAAGAACGCTGCAGACACTGAAGACAGACTTCTTCTAGTTAGAACCAATGACCAAAATGGCTATGGACCACACTTAATGTTACATCTATTTAGAACACCACTTTGTTGAAAAACAGCAGTGCCATTTCATCTCCTTCAGAGTATCATTTCAAATATCCATTTTTCAAACATGATTTTTCAAATAAATCAGCCTAATACAAATGAAGGCAAAATATTACATAAAAAAACCAACCAGATATAAATTTAAAAGCACAGAATTAATGTCTTAGTATCAAAGTTTTTCATCTGATTTATGCTGGTAAAATGACTGATGTCAGAAAGGTCAATGACTTTTAATCATGTAATGATGGAGATAGTCCTATTAACTGGAAAAAGACTATGTGTATGAACAGAGACCACTCAAGTGAACAATGATTTTCAGATTCAGGCCCTGCAAAAACATCAAAATTTTAGATATATAATTGGTGGGTTTGGGTTGCAATGTCGTGGGTCATTCTCCCCCTCAGTATTATTGTAATGTCTGCACCACATGGTTCACAATTACTTTTTCAAAATAATTTTGTAGTGTCTACTTCAAAATGTAAGCATCCTGAATCTCCATGCCTTAAAAGACATCATTTAAAATTATACCAGAATATTTCAAAGCAAATCAATATTCATGTCAATGACAGATGATAAAAGCTGTCTTAGCTGATGGACAGACTGCTAATGAAGGCTTGCAACTAGTGCAAGTGCTATGTAATAAACTTTCATTCCCTACTTGAAAGAGGAAGAGAAGACCTGCTTTATGACTGGGGAGAGAACAATAAAAACATATTTCCTAATTCTACCCAAATGCAATGAAAGTCTTGGCTGTCTGAGCTACTTTCTCATTTTTCTAGCTTTCAACTTTACCCATCAGTAGCTCTGTGCTGCTGCCTGATGGTTATCTTTATACTCCAGCTGATGCAAACACTCAGCAAAATAGAACCCACCTTCACATAAAGGAAATTATGCAGGAGTAAAAAAATGCTACAACACTAAGAAACAGTCGCCTTTCATCAGCTTCATCCCATCAACAAAAGTTACTTTATGTACAGCTACTACAACTGCTAGCACCTGCGCAGGGCATCTGTGTAGACAAATGCTTGCGGTTTAGGTCCCAGTTCCTAAGAAAATTCATCACAACCAAAAGAGTATGAAGTGCTACATAATCCTAAAAACACAGTGTGGGGACTTAATTTGCCTGCTTATTCCCTTCAGTTATCTCAGTAGCACTGGCTAGCAGCAGCAGCAGCTTATTCCCTCCGGAATCTGCCTTAATCCCAGACAGACACCCCTGCGTGGTGCTCAGCTCTGCGTGTGCAGAAGTCACTGCGCGGCGCCCAGCCCCGTGTGCGCAGAAATCCCTGTGCAGCACCGAGCTCTGCGTGTGCACAACTCTGACAACTCACTGAAGCAGCAGCAAACTCCTCTGTGAAGCAGAGCTCCGTATCAAGCTCACGAAATGTTAAACACTGCTGAGAAAAAAAAGACATTACATCTGCCCACACTTCTCAGTTCTATTCAATTACTGACAACAGCAGTCCTACGAGTGCAACATAATACGGTATTATTAAATCCAAGATTCTCATTTACGCCTAGCTGCAGCCTGGGAGCAGGCCTGATGTTCAGCCAACATCAAAGGACAAAAATTCACGACTTTCACAGACAGACACATCCCACATTGACCTTGGAGGCAGAGGTGGTGATGATCCCTTTCATAAAGGTGCTGCTTCCCAAATTGACAGCGTTACAGTGCTGAATTATTTGTCAAGTAACAGGGTATCACCGTCCTTCTGTGACACACGTACTCAGACACGCACAAGAACACAGAGCAACATGCGGCTGCTTTCAAATCCTCTTTAATTCCGTCTTTACTCTCTACTTCCCAGAATGACCTCGCATATCCTGTCCTCCCCCAGACAGAATCAACCAGAGCTTCTCTCGTCCCTCCCAAATAGGTTTTTATACAAAGTAGGCTCTGTAATGTCTTTTGAGTTCTTTTCTATAATATTCAAGATTTCTTATATAAAATATTTTCAACCATTTAAAAATTACTCTGAGAGCCAGTTTTCACCAAAAACAAGCCTTGAACTTTTCACTCAGATTCATATTTTGTTTGTGGAGCCCTTTTCACTGAAAGCTGCACCCTTTTTTCCAAGCCTTGCCCCTACACTGACCTAAGGGTTACCAAGCTTCCAACTTTGCTCTGTCTTTAATTGCCGACTCCTCCATCCCACCCAGCACCCCGCTACCATTTACGTGAAAAATATGTATGCGTGTGTGTATGTATATATTGGTATTGCTGCTTACCTTGTCCAAGAGTCACTAAAATCCACAAGGGGAGGAAAAAAAAAAAACAAACAAATTTAAAACCCCCAGCTCGACGGGTCCTCGTACAAATCGCAAAGAGAGCAGCACTTCTTCCTTTAACAAAGCCACAAGCGGCTCCGCCGCGATCCGGTGAGCGAGGGAGGGAGCGAGCGAGC
>LTAT01000006.1:31098919-31114267 GCA_003286495.1 Chlorodrepanis virens
GTGGCCCCGCTGCCTTGGCCCGCACGCCCCGCGGCACCGAGCGCCCGAGCAGATGGCAGCGCTGGCGCCGGCAGCATCAGAGCAACTGCTGTGGAACAGCGAGGAACTCCCCCCTGGAGCACAGAGGGGTGTTGTGCCGGCGACTTTCCAAGCTGGGGGTTGTAATGCAATATTCATAAGCTTTAATATATCAATATATCAAATCTCAAGTACGCTGGAGGCTTTGCACACCTGCATCGGTAAGCCCTAGCGTCTACACCAGTTTGAGGTGCTTGAGTACTAAGGTAGAGGTCTGTGGTAACCCTTGCCAGAAACGTGGACGTGTGATTGGGAATCTTACTTAGTTGTGCAAAACATAAGCGTAAAAAAAAAAAATCACCTTGAGATAAGACCATTAATGACATGCTCCATTTATAAGCACGAGAAGAGGTACCTTTGGATGAACAGGAACAATCAAAAAGTCCAGCTGGAAACTAATCACCTGAAAATTTAGAGATATATTTATGTGAAGTTAAGCAGAGAAACAGTATTTTGAAGTCTCACTTGAATCTGCTTTATTGTGAGATAACAGTTTCAGTTCTCTGATGTATTACTTTTAAATTAATTTACTATCCATTCCACCACTTTTAAGGAGTAGCTCTTTCATCTTCAAAGCGAAATCATTATAAAAATTAAGTATCTACTCCTCATGCCGTTATAGGTTACCAGTTTCGTGCCTTTTGGGAGAATACGTTACAAATTAAAGTATTAAACTGTCTTTTAAATCACCCATGGCTAGGGTAAAGCCAGACAGAGGTCAGCTGCTCTGACGTACATCAGCTTTCTAGGTTAATTACACTTGTGTCTACATGTGGAATGAACACGCAGTAAGAAATAAAAATAAATGGTTTTAAGTATGGTAAATACCATACCTAAAACCAGAACTAGTTAACATTGGAAATAATAAAACAGGACAGGTTGGATTGCATTAGCTTATTACTATTTTTTTGAGGGAGTTCTTACTGGACCGATAATTAGGTCACGGCACTGCAAGAAGGAACATGATTAACTTCGACACACAAAGTGTGGAGTATAAAGCCAAATAAAGCAGACTTTCATTGACCCAACCCTTTCTAATTGCCAGTTATCATGAAGGCAGCTTGTCTGGCATCTGGGTTTAATTTATGAAACCCTATTATTTTACTTCTCATTTTTCTCTTAAGCCCTCTCAGGTTTTTTGCAAAGTACAGACAATATAATTGCGCTACTTAAGGACAATTTCTGCAGTACAAAATTGACACTGAGTCTACTAGCACAGCTGCACCAGAAGCTCTCGTGGGACAGAGTTAAAGCCCAAACTGGCTTGTTCAAAACTGAGGGGAAATTGAAATGTTGTGAGGATGAATAGGGACCTTGTTCATCCTTTGCCATTATGAAAGTACATGAAACAAACAACAACAATTACGTGGATATTTTATATAACCCAATTATTGAAGTAGTTGGGAAGCTGGTCAAATTATGCAAGGTCTGACGTATCATAACTTACTGGTTAGCTTTGTAAATTAATAGACAATGAAGCCCCAAACTAGCTTATGGAAGACCCTCAGAACTTCTGAAAATCTCTATCTTGTGCGGACTCGCACTCCTCAATTTCAGTGTAAATAATGATACAACCATGTAATACATTAGGGTATCTTGGCATTCTTGCATTTCTGAGTGTGTTTATCTGATCATACGTGTCTTTATTCTTTGTAAACTCACTGAGGTATTCAATTTAAAAGCTCACATTTAATTAAAATTATTTTAATTTATTTTTAGCACATAATTATTTTCTATTTTTTTCCTCTAATTTAGATCTGTATCAGCTATAGACCATATATAGAAAATAAATTTTGTTCATTCACATTCTGACATCTTTCTGTCTTCTGCTTAATGGATATTATTTGTGAGCTCCATTTTATACATTGTTGGATCTGGTTTTACACTCACACCCAAAATATGTGAATGTTTTCTTTTTATTGTTATTGTTTTGTGTCCCATACATTACATCATCACTTTGCAGTTCAAACATTTCCATCGACAGAGTGACTGGGATATTACTTTATTGGATGTAATGCAGACCAATATATATTATTGCAACAAAGAACTTAATCTGTGCCTAACAATTAATTGCTAGTCCAGGGAGACTGTTGCTGCCTAGTAGTATATTTCTGATTTCCATAACCTTAATTTGGATACTTTATGATCATATCTGGCACATCCCACATAATATGCCAGAAAGTTTTCTGTTTGGTATACTCCTGAGCCCCATGTGCTTGACAATCAGTTATGCTATGCCTGGTTTTTCTATATTCTACCCCAATTACTCTACTTGAAGCATTTGCCATTGAGCAGAGGAGAGCACATGCAGTAAGTTCTGGCATTTTCCTCTAAAGATAAGGAACTCAGAAGAACTTCAAAGCTGGTTTATATTTGTTTAGACTATAGATATTATTAATAAAGATTCTCTATATTGTATTTATGAGATGCTGCTTAAGATAATATCTGATACAGCAGGAAGTTTTATTCAAGACAAAGAGAAGATCAAATTCGCAATATAGTAAAGGGAAGTTAATGCAAATAATAGATGATAAAAGTTTTAACAAGCTATTCAGTATTGTCCATGCTGTGGTTTAACTCCAGTTAGCAGTCAAAAACCAGGACAGTCCATAACATTTGCTCTTACACTTCACAGCCTCTCCAAAACTCACTGAAGTCAGAATAACAGTCACTTTCTTTGACTAATTTGTATCTCCTTTTCTACTGCAAAAAATTCTGGAGAAGGGGTTATATTCATTGTAAACAGCATTGCACCCAAAATGAACAGCATTTTACCCAAAAGAATTAGAGAGTTAGCATAGTATTTCAAAAGTGGCTAGTTTTTAGTCTCTTGGCTTTTCTACCACTAGCACTTCTAATAAAATTAATTCAATTTTTTTTTTTAATTTCTACTTGGAAATTTGTGTTAATAATCAGTAAGGGACAAAAATAAGATATTTCAAAAACTTGCCTTGTTACTTACTCTTTAGATTATTCCAGTGACTCCTGTGTGGCTCAGTACCTCTCACCACCTGCAAGTTCAAAAACAAAATTTTATTTTTCTGTGATCTATCTTTAAACACATTAATTGAAAAGCATTTCCATTAAAAGTTACCAAAAATTTAGGCTATTAATATCTGATACTACTGAATGTTAATTTTTTTGTCCCAAACTACGCAACAGTTACAATGTGGTAAATAAGACTAAAAAACAAAAAATTAATTGCTTTTGTTTTTGAGTGAAGAATATGCAACACTTTAAACACAATTATATTTGAAGCGTAATGTCAACAATAGTTTTAGGCATGATAAATTCTAACAATAATGAAATCTTATTTCAAAATATACAGTCCAAAGTACTGCCCTTTGTAGGATTCAATTTCCATTCCCTCTTAACAAATTATTCCTCCTTTTTTTTTGAAGACAACAGCTGCCCCTTCAGTGCAGCTGTTACTAGTGAAGATCATTGATTAGCCTGAAGTCAATGACAGCCAAGCAACTCTCAGATGCTCTGATATGAGATAGCATTAATAATCCTCCAAATCTCTGTCTCTTGCACACACCCAGCGTGAAGTGTGGACACGTACATCTTTCCCTCATTTTCCACTGGTCTAATTCACTCAATGTCTGTTCAATGTTTTAATGAAAGGTGATAGTGCATCCACTATAAACTCAGTCCTGAACAAAAAGCACAAGAAATGCATTGAGACCTGGACCGGCGCTTTGATAACAGCAGGGCATCGTGAGCACCAGAGTGACAGACACTGGCAAGTGGCAGAGAGGAAAATTAGCTCACTCGTGGCTTGGAGAAAGGTTGTGCCAACCATCTGTCACAGGAGATCTCCCAAATGACAGCAAGAATCATAAAGGCACATTAAGGTTTTCCCCATATCTCCTCAAAGCCAGTTCTCCCAAAGGGACCCAAATAAAGGAAATATGTGTTATTGTTCACACACAAGAGACCTACCTTTGAAATTCATCAAAATAATTCAAATGCATGCCACAAATAACAGATACAGACTCAGAGTGGGTGGGGGGAAGCGTAGGTTCCGAGGTTAGATCTGTAGATTTTTTAATTATGTTTAATAAAATAAATGCTTTAAATTCATTTCAGTGTGTAGCAGATTTGCAATGATAGTGATTCTGACAAGATGACACTGTCCCCATTCTCATCTTGTGAAAATAAAGTAACAACTAATTAAATAGGAAGGAGATAATATACTACAGAACTAATATCCACATTAAAAATTACTATTGGAAAAGAATTAGGCAATGAGGATAAATATTTAATTTCATATCATCTAGCTTTTTTCAACTTCATTTGGGATCAAATAATTTCATTATTCATTATCGTTGAAATCTGAAAGCATACTACCACTCGATAGTAGATAATACAGATTCTATTTAAAAAAAACCCCAAAACTCCACACAAAGAGAAAGCTGCAGATAGTCAATTTCAGTGCCTAGTGATAACATTTATAAGAGATCTCTTAGGGCACCTACTGGGGAACCTTAGCATTGCATGGCAAAGAAAGCCTGTAAAAAGGGTAAAAATCTTCCTAACAGACTTAAACCAGAACATTAATTCAGCCTTTTTTTTTCTCCTCTGGGCAGTCTTCCTTCTATTGACAGTAGTACTTAAAGCAAATAACCAAATGAGAAAACTTTATAGCTGAAGGTATTCACTGAGGGAAGGGAAAGAGCTAATACTCTACATTTCCGAATCTGGCAGCTCTTGACTATTTAAATGTCTAATAAGTTAAATATACCATGTTGTGTTTATATAAAAAATATTTGACATTAAAAATATTACTAAAACCATGATGAGAATTTTAATTCATAGGAATTATGTATTGACAAGAATCTCAGAGTCTTTGGATTAAGCTTGTTTATTCTTTCAGACAGTTTTTCAAAGTATTTAGATATTTTGATTTTTGATTTTTCACCTATGAAGTTCTGTGGTAGTAATCCTGACCTCTGTAAAAATTTGCCATATCATTTTATTTTGCCATTTAATTTATTTCTGTCCACTAATAGAGAATATCCTCTACTTTATAGCTCATTTTCTCAAAGTTCCTCACAGGTGATTTCTGGAGACATATGGTATGTAGCTAGGACTTTAGCTGGCCTGGGCCAGAAAAAGATTCTTTAACTTATTTTACAGAAACGATAGCTTTTGAAATTTTATCAATGAAGTAGCAAACACTTCATATCAGCCTCATAAAGCTGGATTTATTTTTAAGCAAAATTTCTTTAAGGGCCTCTCTCTGCTCCTTAAACATTTTTTTTTTTTTGTGTTTTCTAGTAGTCTGTGACCTATAATAGTCACTTAAAAACTCTATGGAGAACCTTGTTAAAGAACACCAGCACCAAACCCAGAACAATAACACACCTAACCTGCTGCTGAGGCACACTGGCAAGTGGTTAATACCCACTATCACTGCTGTTTAGGTAACCTATTCCAAAGCAATAAAAATCCCCTTCAGCAGGGGATAAGTACCATCCTTATGTTCATTTTATGCATTACTACAGGAATTACACGTCACAAAAAATTTTGAAAAGACATTCAGACTTCTTCCTACATTTGTCCTAAATCTCAGTGATGCACATGAAGCACAATCACTTATTTTCAAGTGGGTTTTGCTAGGGAATAGGCCAATAAAATAGTGATTGTGTGTCTGGAACAAAAGTCTAAATTAATATACACTGTTGTGTAGCCTAATGCCCTCCTAGTCATGTATCTCATCATGCTTCTGATCCCATTCCCAGTGGTACTAAGAATAGAAAGGAACCAGTTCTTCAAAGAATGCACTTACTGGCTTTGAAGCAAGTAGGTCTGTGAACTCTGATATCTGTACAGGGTAAGAGACTTTTCCTACAGTTCTGGAGAACAAGAGGAGAATATAATAAGATATGTAAGCACATCTTACCCTGTCTCTCCTTGAGACCAATCAGCTCGCCCCAGAAGAGCACAAGGAATATTAAATGGAATGAGTATTCTGGCTTATGTAACTTTGATGGAGAAGAATTTCTCACTTCTTTAAGGATAAATCTCATCAAAGGTTCATACCTGTATTACAACAACTACCTATGGTAGAGAATGCAGTGAGCTTTTCAGCTGGGAGACAATGCCATTATTCTACATCTTAGCTAGTTCACTACTCAGCCAGAATCCTTTCTTTGTCTTTCCAGACAACATTCTAACAGTCTGAATAAGAATTTAAAAAATACAGCTAAGCAGTTCAAGAAAAATGGAAATTTCATCCCCTGGCTACTAATTTCTAACCATTTTGCTACTGCTTCTGCCCAGAGGAACAATGTGATGTAAAAGGGGTAGTATGACAGCTTCATATTGGCACATCCTAAAACAAAAAGGATATCTTCATACTTCTTATTTATAAAGTAGTTCTTGGGATGAAATTAAAGCTGTAGTCTTTTTCACTCAATGAAAAAATTTCACTCATTTTATTCTTTTGATTTCATTTTCCTTTCTTTTTCGCAGCTCACTCTATAAACTCTGGCATTCACAAGACACCAACTTACTTCTGCCACTAATATACTGTTAAATATTAATAAGCACATATTTTTAAAATAATATGAGGGATGTGAAATGGTTACTTGAGACTCTCAGTTTTTATACCTCTCAATGAACCCAATTTAGGAATCAGCCATCTCTACTCCAAAACTTACCTAATTTAAAGTGACAGGCCTTTACATATGACATACTATCCAATTACATGTAGAAAAATCTGGTTTTACCAGTACAGTACTATTTGAAAAGTTGAGATTTGATTTGCCAAAAATACCAAATTTTGTCCAAGTGCTTTACTAAAGAAAGGAAAAAAAAAAGAATGCATAACAGCTTGTTATATAATCACTTAAAAGACCTCCTTCTTTGTAGTTTATCCTACCCTTTATGTAATTTCTGTTGAAGTCAGAAATAGGCCAAGTAGGTTCTTGTTCATCATTTTGGTGAATTTATAGAAATTTGAGAAGGATTATCCAGTCACACATGAATATAATAAAATTTGGAAGAAAAAGCTAGGAAAAAAGAATATATTATTTTGGTTTTAAAAGCAATTGCAAAGAACTTGCTGAAATCCATTATAAAAGAAATTTTTGTGTTTATCCTTAACACATCTGATTACTTTACTACTGCTCAGAAATACAGATCACATTACTTCCATATACTTCCACAAGAAAAGAAAACACAGATGCCCTCTTTTTGCTTAAATGGGAAAAGTACTGAGAGGCTAAGCTATTTAAGCAGTTACAAAAGAAATCTGGGGCAATGCTGGGAACAGAAGTTTCCTATTTCTTATTCTTTCTTAATCACATGATAATCCTGCCTTATCAATCCATGTGTCATTTTAAAAGCAGTGATTACAAGTCATCAATAGTGGTGATCCAATATTTCAGTACAATGAAAAAAGACACACAACTGAACTTCAAGGAGAGTTCAGAAAAATCACAGTAGCCTGCCTTTTAGCATAAATGGCACTGCTTGCCTGATATAATCCAATACTGTTGATTCAGGAAAAATACTTATAATCACTGGAAAAATACCTAATGTGCTCACTTTGCTTAGCATGTGCTACAGAATACACACACACCTTTTTATTTCACTAAAAACCTCCAGAGATGCAGACAGTACAGTTACACTGTCACCATCTCAAAGCAGGATCAGAATACATACCACAGTTCTGCATTTGCTTTTCTGCTAAATCAGTCACCTGTTCTCAGTCAGGAAGCCAACATCCTTCTGAAGTTTCAGAATTCAGAGATTTACACAGTTCATAGCACACATAAAAGTATATTAGGTGCCACTCACAAGTGTAGATATTTAAGACATCAAGTGACATTCATGTAAGTTTACATTAGAAAGCTTTAATAGAAGGCTACAAACTTGTTAAATAAATCATCAGGTTTGAAATGCAGGTGCAATGTGCATGCTCATTTTGTACTTATCTGGAAGCATATATATATTCTAGCACAGTTTCTGTCCACACACACCACCAGTGGTTTTCTCCAGCAGCTCTTCATTCAGTGAATAGATATGGGTGAGACAATGTTTACTTAGAAAAGTTACTTTCTTCAGGCACATAATTGCTAGTCACCTCTGAGGTGTTTGTTCTTAGTGGCTTACTGAGCACCAAAGAGGCAGAAGTCAAGTTTCGACGCAGCAGCCGGGTGAATAAACCCAGAAAGCCTCTCCTTACTCCACCTGCAATCATGCACAACATAAACTTACTGTTCTGCAACTAGTAACATTTCATATGGGAGGTGTTTTACCATCTATTGGTGTCTTTCACAGTTTTGAGGGGTGATAGAGAACTGAGGTCTAGACAGAGAGGTGTGGGTTAGGTAAAGTGACTTACAACCAGTATGGAATGGGCAACATTAAAACAGGGACAGAAGACAAGGATTTGAAGGACAGACAGTTATATTTTCAGGGAAAGGTATTTCCTGAGAGAAACATCACTGAAACAGCTGAAGAGATTGACTGGCAATACAAGATCACAGACAAAAAGATTCTCTAGGCAGCTGAGTACGGGAAGTAGAGATAACAAGAAATTACTGAAAGACCAAAGAAAGAGTTGAAGAATAGAAGAAAAAGCAGGTGAGATGGAGAAAGAGAACAGAGTTAAATTCCTGGAATAACTGAAATGGCTAGATACAGTGAATGGATAAGAAAACTCAATACATACCATACTGAGGAAAGGAAAAATAAATATAATTAGATCACCTCATGTCTCACCTACTTTTTTTTTTTTAATTGAGAACACTAAGCAAGATTTTGTTCAAAATGAAAGAAGCAAAGAGGAAAGTCAGAGGGATGACTCATTACTTGTTTCATCCAAAAAATAGCAAACTATAAACAAAAACTCACTCTGAATTGCAGAACTAAGAAACCTCAGTTCAGTATCTGCTTGAAAATAAAAAATTTGTATGTCATGTTAGAATGTCTATATCTATTACAGAAAATGATAAACCAAATATAAATTGGTAATCTTGATAATCATCTATTAAAAATTGTCTACAGATGAAACTATATTCACCTAATAAACTCCCAGATAAGTTTGAATAATGAATGTATTTCAGAGCCAGTGACTTGGCAAATACAGAAATAGCAAAATTAATGAGATGTCCATGGAATATATTTGCTCATTTTTTTAGATAGTACTCCCAAAATGCAGGTGATAAAAAGAAATCAAAAGGACAAGGCATGTGCACTATGTATAGGATTTAGTAATGCAGTTTATGGTAGAATTGGCAACAAAATGACTGGGTAGCAATTACCCAAACCTCTTCAAAATAAAATGCAGTTGCACTCAAACTTTCTACAGGTGCCAAGCAGTACAAAGACCTATTAAGAGATTTGCTTAGACCAGACATAAAATCATAGCAAAACTACATTATCTTATTTAAAACTGCCATTGACAGAGGACCATATTTTTGTCTAAGTGTCTGTGGATGCAAAACAGAAGTAGTAAGAGTGAGGTTTTAACTATCTCAGCTGTGACTGCTAACCCCATCCTGCAACACAGAAATAACTCAGTAGGCAGTTTAACACAAAGTCAGGTTCAAGTGTTGCAGAATCACAAAATTATTAGCGTTGGAAGGGACCTCTGGAGATCATCTAGTCCACCCCCCTGCCAAGACAGGGCTGTAGTAGCAAAGCAGACTAAGATATTACACAACCTACTGGTGGAGCAGCTTTAGTGCAAATGTCCTTTGAAATACAGTTTCAAAATAAAACACAGTTTAATAATTGTGGAGATTATGCTCTCACTCTTTCCTAATTTGGTGGTACATTTATATTTGGTGGTACATTTATATTTGGTGGTACATTTATATTTGGTGGAGTAGCCTCACTCTAAAACTAAATATGCAGAAACAAAACCAAGTTCATCATGCTGTGAATATGCTAAAGCATTCCAGCAACACTATAAGAAGGAACTTAAAAAACAGTTCAGAAAAATGAAACTGGTACAACATATCTAATTTCAAACATTAAGAGCACCATTACAGGAAGTGCTTTGATTTTCTGCCCTTGGATCTATTCAACTAATACTGCAGCTGGTCCAGTGGATCTATTTGACTGTGTATGACAGTGTGTGACTACATATCAAAGAGTGATGAGTGCAAAATTAAATCATTGCTGGGATGTAAACAAAGTAGGAAAATAATATGGATTACTTAGACATATTTTGGTGCATGGATTATATTTCTATCCAACTCTGTGGAATATTTACCAAGTACAGTTTCATCAGACCAATCCTGCATGTTAGGAAGCAGAAGCGTCACTTCAAATCTATAAGCAGTGACTGCTTAGTAAACCTTACCTCAATGTATGGCCAACCTGCTTTAAATTCTATCCTAACTTTCAGATCGTTCTTCAAATCACTCATTCATACCCATCTGAGACATACAACTGACTGTAATTAAACCCAAAATAAGGTCACTGTGCCCGTATTCTTAGTACATAGACAAATTCAACTGGTCTTAACATACTAATGACCAGTCTGCAATGTACTGTACACAGGTCAGTTCATAAAGCCTGTTTTGGACAGACAAATTTTTGTGTGGTATTAGAAAAACTATCATAAGTTTTTGGTTTATATTGATTCGTCGGTTTATATTGATTCTTTCCACATGTTGTCTTTGAAGGAATTAAGTAAAATTTGGACTGATCCAAGCTGTAATCGACTTTTCCAACTGATTGCATATAGTAGCTTTTGGAACTATTGTCTGGTTTAGAATTCAACTTTTTACAGTCTACAGATACATCATCAACCAAACATTTCTCTTTTTATGAGTAGTCTTTTTTTTTTTTTTTAAATAATCCAGCCTTCAAAATCTTCTAAAAAGGACAACTCTTATGATTTTAAATGTAGGGATTTTTTTTCTCTAATTTACTATAGGATTAAGACTATTCTTATGTTGTTTCCTTCAATGAACTCTAAAGCAATGAGACAATTATTTTGATACATTCCCTTAGAGTCTAACTGAAGATTTAGATACCGAATTTTGAGCATCAAGACTTGAAGAATAATCATCCTTGTTCTACTTGAGCTCTTCCAGCTGTGTTTGTTTTGATTAGATAAACATAAAATAATTAGGAAACTCTCAATATGAATGTTTGGTTGATTTTGGCACACCTTCCCATGGTCTATTTTGTCATCCCGCATACAGCTCCAAATTTCATGCTGGCATTAACAGCTGTGCTTTTTGTTTCCATTATCTTTTGTGCCTTTTTCATCAAACATGAAACAGGAGAAACTCCTTGGTGTGCTGCATCGTATCTGTCACACGCAGTGTTCTGAAGAGGAAATGTAGAAGTGTAGAAGTGTAATCTGTGTTATTGAAAAAATTAACAAGTGGAACGATCTGTAGAACATCAAACATTCACTCTACATTGCTTTCCTCCTTCCCTTGCAAGTTTATATGACTCAGAAGTGAACAGCATACATAAAAGCATCCTATGGAGCTCTATGGACTACACTGCACCAGTGCAGATCAGAATTTTTAGGAAGTGCTCTCCTGAGACATGAGCATTTCAAATGCCATACTTCATCCCAACTAAGATGAAAAAAGGAAGTTGTTTGCTTTTAATAATTTTACATAAACATAAAATGAAAATTGAACCACATATTCTTTCCTTACAGAGGATTATTAATTCTTTTGATTTTGTGGACTGCGGCTCTTTTGTGCTATAAAATCCACCATTGACTTAAATGGACTTTTGATAATAATAATTAAATTATTAAAGCTTTAATAAACTCACAAAAAAAAAGCATCACATTTTCATAATACTGAAAAAATCACTGATATGATTATAATTTTAATTGCATAGTCTCTTACTTTATTCACATTTCTGCTTCATTTAAGCCATGTAATCTTTTTTTTCTAAATTCAATATGCACCTCAAAATTATACTTACAGTATAATGTAGAAAGTTCTTGCCTTCTTAATTTCAAAGTTCTTGACCCTTTTAATATACAAATACACCAGATGTTACTCCTTTAGTCTTCTTCAATATCACTGAGGTTTTGCCCACATTTTCTTCTAGGAAACAAGTTTACATTCATTTTCCTGTAGCACCTAATTCAAAGGATGTTGGATATTTTTTGATGGAACTTCAGAACGTCCAGTATTTTAGGTAGATTGCCTGATTTCTTGAAAACAATCAGAGGATTTCTCTTATGTTCAAGTAAATCAGATTGGAGATACCATGTCCAAATAGATATTTATTTTTCCAGCAAGAATTCAACTCAAATATTACCAGACTACTAAACCCAAATAATCTGATTATCCATAAATAAAGTTTGTGCTACATACTTTATAATGTTTTAGTTCATTGATTTTGTGCGGAGTTTTAGTCAAAGTACACCCACCTATAAAAATTGCAAGAATAAAGATTTGCTTCACAGCCAGTGTCAAAAATTGCAGGAGAGGGATGCAAGGCAGCATTCAAACTAACCTAGAGTCACACTGTGATTTTGGTTAAAATGTCCATGATGACAATCACTGATTTTGGTAGTGATGGTTTAGTGTGCCGTTCTATTTCTTATGCAGAGGTATACAGAAAACTGTACGGAGGTTCAAATCTGAATTGAGAACAAAGTACCTGTGGAAAGTCTTGAACACAGTTTTACAGAAATGTGTGTAATCACTGTTCTGTACCCTACTCCCCTCATATTCTCCAAGATGTTTATGAACTGTCATTGGCTTAACACAAAGACTGTGAAGCACGTCTAGCTGTTATCAAAAGATATAAATATGAATCTTACTGTTTGAAACATACTTTAGGAGAAAAAAAATACATTCTATGGTGTCATAACTTCATTAACTTCAGTATACTGCTACAAAAACACTAAGAATTACGTGTTTTCACTAAATGCTAGTTTTAACTAGTAAGAGTTGTGCACTTTTGGTTTTATTTTCTAGTCTTTTTCTTTCTAGTTAAGCCAGCTGAGGTATTGTTATGATGATGCAAGTTCTGTTTGTTATTGAGTTAGTGTATTACCTGGAGACCATATTAAAAGTCAAGTTCTCCCTCCTTTCTTACATTAGTCCCTGTTGTAGCAACGCTGAGAAAAACAAAGGCCTGAGAAAGGGAGCAGAAGAATCAGAGCATTGAGGAGGTCACTACAACTAGTTCAATAAGTAGAATAAGTAATAATACTTCCAAACATGTAATCTATTGAACTTGTCCACCTTGCTCTTGTGAGATCACAGTCCCTTGCAACCTCCAACTTGCCTGTGATATCATAAATCCCAGCTTCCAAGAGCAGGCAGCCTGTCTTTGATTATCAATTCTCCCTTATGAAATATGAACTTTCTCTGGTGTCAGATTGATTTAAGAGTGATGCTTTTTGTATCCTTCTGCTTTTTTGTGCAACTACCTGGGGAACTAATTTGAGAAAGAAATGGAACATGTTAATTTTATATGAGAACTCTTTCAATCTGAAGATTACATAATTTGCGCTGAATTTGTTAATGTTTAAAAGATTTTAGAGCAAATTAATTTGAGAGTTAATACATGGAAAATTTCATCAGATGAGAGTGTTATACAAGACCAAGTTTGCAGTCTCCCAGCTTCATTAATGCCATTCATTTTCCTGATCCTTTTCAGAGTATTTGATGTCTCATACTAGTGAAGTCATTAAATCAACAAGAATGTTCAAAAATACTTTTTCCATATTTCAGCTTGGGAGAATCCGGAATTGCACTTTGACACTGACTGTACATGCATGCTTAGCAGTAGCTGCTTTGAGTGCCTCTGTCAGCCTCCCCCTCTCTGTAAGCTCTTTTCAGCAAAAAATAGTTATGTGTCTCTTATTTTCATCCCATATTTTTAACTCCCTTCAATCTTATTAAATCCTCTGCAAGAGAATATAATGGCCAGATGATTCAGTGGTTCCCATCTGTACAGGAAAAGCTCTGGTAGCATCAGTGAGGATTTTTATATGAAATCCTCTCATCTGGGCAACATTATTGTGCAGTCTATCTGGGAGATTTTATGAAATCATAATTCTTTCAAATTCAGAGAAAAAATAAACCACCATGCATTCAAGAGGGTAGGATTTTACCCCTTCCAAGGTTTGCCCTGCCTTTCTTGTGAAATAAGGACCGTCTAATTTCAAAAGCTCTGCTAATTTGGAGGGGCATTTTTTAAATGGAAAACGATGCTTTTTTCCCCCCACATTTTCTAGAACTGCACCTCTAGAGAAGTACATTAAATTTGGATTCTATGTATTTGTACCAAAAGGACTTGTTCAGCCAGTTTTCTGTCATTCTTCTGAAGCATGCACTTGATATGCCTTGATATGCTGAGTGGGATTGCTCCTCCATTTCCCTTTACTTTGTTGGCTTTATTTTAAGACTGTTGACCAGAAAACAACAGGGCTGCTACGGAATGCTCATACTTTTCAACACTTTTCCTATTCATCAGATCAAAACTTACCAGTTCAGAGCATCATGTTTTCTCTTTCCATCACGACTTCTAGATCTCCAAGGACCTATGGGTTTTTTTCCTTATATT
This sequence comes from Chlorodrepanis virens, assembly GCA_003286495.1. Classification (NCBI taxonomy): domain Eukaryota; kingdom Metazoa; phylum Chordata; class Aves; order Passeriformes; family Fringillidae; genus Chlorodrepanis; species Chlorodrepanis virens. The sequence goes on from LTAT01000006.1 coordinate 31,113,524, forward strand.
TGCTTCCTGTGGTATTATTTGTGCTCACAAATGATCTCTGCTATGAGAACTGTAATTAGACTAGTGTGCTTCTGCCTCCAGGCAGCTTTGAGCAAATATGAGAACCATGATATTTGGATCCCTGAAAATGAATACTGCTTCTTTCATTTGGTCTTATACATTACCTGGGGTCTAGAAACTGGAAAATCCCAGAGATTTACTGCTCTAAGTCCCCTGCCCTGCAACACGGTAAACCTAGATACTATAAACTCAAATTACAGCACTTTTTATCCAAGGTTTTAACTTGATGGCAGCCATATGATCTGTGATATTCTCAATGGGACTGGCAGATGCAGCTTTAGGACATGAGGATGTCCTGGTTCAGGGCAAAACTGGGAGACAATCCCCAAAAATGGGTCCCCTCCAGAAAGCAAACCCACACGGCCCCTCCCCCCAACCAGTTCGGGAAGAATTCCTCGGAGAGAAGTGGAAAGAGCCTGTTTATTTAACAGGCACAGCACCCCCAGCACACAAAATGAACAATACCGGATGCCACCACTCTTTCACTGCCCTGAAAAAGATGACAAATTCAGAAAGTCTCTCCTGGGGTGGTCGCTGTTATCAGTCCCTCCGGCGCTGGGGCAGCTGCTGCAGCCACAAGATGCAAACTCTCTCGGTGTTTCCCAGGTCCCAGTCCGGAGCGGGTTCCAGTAGGTCCAAAAAGGAAAGGAGAAACAGTCCAGGAAGAAATTTGGACTGTTTAGC
>LTAT01000006.1:31118984-31178581 GCA_003286495.1 Chlorodrepanis virens
ATATATATCTGATATATATATATATATATATATATATATATAAAACATATATATATATATAGATCTGATCAAGAGAAAGCCTTCTGTAATGTATAAGGGGAAAGCAAGAGCATTGCTTCTAACCTTTTATTGACATTTTACATGTCTTTCCAACAGTGCGAAAAGGCTAATTTAAAAACTTGAAAAATTCCACTTTCCACAGAACACACAAAGAACAACATTCTTGTAATGGGAAATTTTCCACTTTATCTGGATCACCCAGGTCAGATGCTTTAGGATGAAAGATCAGAGTCAATTATTTTGTGAAGTAATGCTGTAATCCCCACTTCTCAAAAAAAAAAAAAAAAAAAAGAAAAAAAAATCATTAACTGGGGAAGGAAGGCAAGGGGAAGACACATCAGATTTCAGATGGCTCATTAGCAAGTACATCTTTTAGATTGCATCTTTATGAAAACTAATTATGTTAATATGTCACACAGTACTGACTTGTTTTTTTAGAAAGTCAAAGTTGAAATTCACTCTACAAGTACCATAGCTGTTGAGAGATACATTTTCAAAGCTGCATGCACGAGTTACAACAAAGGTAAGGCTGGCCATGACAACATCTTTTACAACTGTTGAAGTTTTAGCTCTTTCTATTCAATATTAATAAATTCAGCATGTAATTATTTTGCCATCTGTCTCCTGTAGAACCATATATTTCTGTCCTTCAAGTAAGCAAAGAAAAAATATATTAAGTAATTTCTTCAAACAGAATAACTAATAAATTACAATAATGAGGTTTGTATACCATATAAAAAAGTAAGACAGTTATTAAATGACTTATCTTTTTTCTGCTATGCATAATTGCCATGAAAAATTACTTAGCTGTAGAATAACATCAGCATATATTTTAGCATGCACAGAGTGTTGGTTTAGTTTTTTTTTAATCTACCTATGAAAATTCCTATCAACATAAATTCTTCAATTTAAGATCAATTGGTTCAAATATTCTTTCCAGTTTTGTCATTCTCTGTTAATTTCAACAAGAAACCTAGTATGTGTTGACTGTTCTGTTTGCATTATAAAAAACAAAAATGCTGTGGAGACATAGAATTAATCAAAGGAAATCAAATGTGTATGAAAATTCAAGTATCTGATTTTCAACTTTTAGCATTTTGCTGTAATTGTCTAAGAAGGGAAACTTCCCAGAAGGGACCACATATGTGGCCAAAATAAATGTCCCTTCCCGTTTTAATTATTTGATTGTGACATTGCATTTAAATATTGAAGAAATCAGATTTTGATAATTGTGAAATGACTATCAAATATATGCTTTATTAATACAAGCAACCTTGAAGAGCCATGTCATTGTGATAAAGAGCTGGTAAAGCAGCTTTTCTTTTGCAGTTACTGTTTTATAAAGTCTTGCAGGTTTTGATCAGGTTCACTTTCAAATATTGTTGGTGCTCAATTGAATGAATTAAGCAGTTAATTCTGTTCCACAAAACTACTAATAATAAACTGATTTTCATTCAAAATCGCAGCTTAGATTGGGTGAAATATGTTTCCATTTATTTACAGATGAGACTTAAATTCATTTGTATGTTATTTTGCCAACTTGAGTGTACAATCATTTTAGAGCAATCAAGTCCATAAATCTGCATTTTCCTTTCAAAGTTGCTAGATAAGTTATTATCCTTGGAAAGTCACATTCCCAACTCCTGGCATGTTTTTTTTTATGACTGAAGATTTCCTCAAAGAAGCAAAGCAGATTAACACCTCTTTACTTTCAGGTTTCATGAAGCTAAAAAAAAAGACAGGTTAAAAAAATTTTACAGCAAAATTTTGCAAATTTTCTCCAAAGTGTTAAATCCTATGTAATATGTGTTTTTGGAAATTTTTCTGTATGTAAGTTACCTTAAGCAGTGTAATAAAATAATCTCTAACACAGACTAGAATGTTTCTATCCCTTGCTCAGTGCCATCCACTAAGAAATAGTTCTGCCATCCTGGTCACTGTGCAAGACATTGTTCCTCATCTTTAATTAGGGAGAATATATTTTTCTATTGTATGTTTTTGTCACTGAACATTTCATCTGTTCCTTGTTCTGACATGCCTATTCTGGAAATATTCTTCCCCTTATAGTCTATCTTCAAGCAAGAAAGAGTAGCCTCAGTATCTGACAAATAACAAGTACTTTTAATTGCAATTCAGTCCAAATTTTTACATTTGTGGTTTCAAGACTGCAGATAAGCTCCTGTCACTAACAAATAATTAAAGTTATAATTTTATCTCAATAAAGGCAAAGTGTGACATGTGTAATTTAACCACTTGAAATATGTTTTTCACATAAAACCAAAAAATTGTTCATCAATAAATTGTTCCTCTAAATGGGAAGTGCTTTTCTCTTACATCCTTACAATGTGTTTATAGCTACAGAAAAGTTTCAGGCTGATAACTGTTATGAAAAACATACTCAATTTATTTCCAGATTGTATTATTCAGATGTAGCTGAAATTTAAAGGAAGCAATCCTCCTCCCTTTTCTATGTTCTCCAGTTTCAAGAAGTTGCTTGAGTAGTCGCTTATTAGTGGTGACAGAAGCTAAATTCTCAGATTCCAAAAGAGCAAATACAGGATAATACATGAAAGTGAAGTTCTTTGAATTATTCTGAAGAAGCATGCCAGTGCTTACCTAGAAATATATTTCCTGTCTTAATGACTGCTCAGTCTCTGGGCTGAAATTAATTCTGGGGATCTGAAAAATGGGATCTAATGCAATGGTCCTTGGATTGGATACATCACTCCAGATACTATGTAAAACAGACTAACTGTCATATCACTTGACAAAGTAATGAGAACCATTTCCTTAAAAATAAAAATCTGAGCGAAAATATACTACAGAGAAAATGTCTGCCTACCATTTGTTAAAATACTCCTTTTCCAGTTCCTGTATCAATAAGTTTGTTTCTGTGGATAGCTCAGGTTTTATTCTGTAGTTTTCTGGTGATTAGAAATAAACTTAAATTTTGATATTCCAATGAAAGTTTAGGTAGGCCTGGATAAGCAAGTTTTCATTTCCTGCAGCAATAGAAATGGGACTAGTTTCTTTGATGCTGATAATGTCTGTCTTTCCCACTCTTTACTGAGGCAGGTAAACACTTGAAGTACAACCAAATCTTAGAAAAGAGATCCTGTACTGGATATTGACAACTTGATGTGACAGCAGTTCTGAAATGTTGGATGTCACGATGTCAAAGCACTTTCAGAAAAGAAGATGTAACAATTAGGTTGCATAAAGCCGTGACTGAGGTAAGGAAGAAGTGTCTGAGCTTGAAGTGACCTTTCTGTAAGACATTATTTCCCTTACTGTTTTGCTACTCTTTCCCTACCTAATGGCAACCTTCCTTTTAGAGCTTCAAAGCCTTGAAGCAGCAACAGGAAGGCAAGAGGTTGTAGGTAGAGTCGTAAAATAAAGATTGGTGCCAGCCCTGGGGATTGGCAAGAAGAGGAAAGGCAGGAGATAATAAAAGTGAGGTGATTGTTAGTGGGGAAAATAGATTAATGAGGTATGCAGCAAAGGGATCTGAGCGAACAAAAAATGAAAGACATCACCCGTGGTAATTTGACCTCAACAAAATGCCTACTACTTACAACCAGGTCATCAGTGGAAAACCCCACTGCAGAGACAGGAATGCAGCTAGGTTTGCTTGAGAGAGAGGGACCTGTTTCTCCTCATTATTCCAACCTGCTGCTGGTGTTTAATGTGAGGTAAACTGTAATGGATGAATCATTTTACCTTCTTCCAGATAACACATCAGAACTTCTCTGGACATCAGCGTTATTTGTCCACAGATAGGGAAGGATCTTGGACTGCAGTAAAGAGCCACAGAACTCATTAGCAAGCAATATCCAGAAGCAAACAAGACAATTATCTGAGAGCTCCTGCTCTGCTCTCACAATGGTTTAAATTAACCTGCTGATCATTGGATTGAAATAGAGAGGAAAGGAATGCTTCAGCTCTCAGGTGTAAGACAGAGATTTGGCTACCCCAAAAGACTAACTTTAGGATCTCTTGATCACACAATTCCTGGGAAACAGAATAGCCTCTAGTTGGCATCTTTTCAAGATACAGATTGCTTCCTAAGCCACTTTTATATTTTGACTAGTCATTTCTTCCATTTGAGAATCCAGACTGATGTGTTAATTTGCTCTAAACCAGTGTATAAAAAAATTTCCAAGATGCAGTCTATAAAATCCATTTTAGTATGGATTTGAAGTAAATTGCAGTCAAATTTAACATATAGTATACATATATAGTCTGTGACTAAAAGGCACTAAAGAACCTGAAGTATTAAGAAGGTTTCTTGAAGAATAAAAAAAGATAATTTCACGTTCGTTTAATTGCATTTTAACCTTCTTTTTCTTCAACAAACACAAAGAATTAAACCATTCCATCAATAAAGGAAAATTTCAAACATAACAACAACAAAAAAATGCCTATCATGGGCCATTCTCAGCAGTGGGCAGAAGGGCACCCAAAATTTTTTACAGCTGGAGCACATCACAGTTTCTAACTTTTACTGCTGTTCCTGAAGTTCTTTGCTAGCAGGAGTTACTCATTTTGGGACATGTGGCCAAGCCATAGAGCTGACTCTCCTCATTCACAGCCACAATATGTAGGATAGCTTGGGATAGAACATCTTTCTTGCCATTTGTAAGTTTTTGGCGCTTTACCAGGAGTGAAGTTACTTCTGTTGATTTGCCTGTTTTCCATGCCTGATCACTGGGATGTTACTGCATCACTGCTGCTTTACAGACCCAGACTGCAGCTGTGCAGTCAGCATTGCACCTCTCCTTCTCTAAGCAAATCCAAGCAGACAGTGCTGTTCCAATGCATCTGACCCTGACTAGCCCATCTGGCTAAGAAAAAAGACCTCAGGATTAAAGAAGCTTCTTTCATTCTACAGCTTAGAGACCATTTGTTCTAGAGATGTCCCTGCAGAATTAAGGAGGTTTGTACTTTGACCCACAAATAAGAGAACAATATTCATCTCAACTGTATTCATCCTCCTTTTTAATAACACAGAGCAGTTAGGTTGGAGATTAAAGCTGTAAAGCTCTTCAGCTGGTGCAGCATTCTGTGCAAAAGGCACTGTATTCACTAGGACTCTGAAGGTATGCACCCAGGAAGCTGCTGATCAGCAATGTCAGTATCTTAGTGATTTGGGGTTTAATTTTCAGTCAACAAAAGATTTAAACTCATTCTGTCAACCTGCCTTCTCTGTAGAGAATATTGTGACAGTAGAAATAAAGGCTAATTGGCAAAACATGAAGCAATCCTATTCAAACATTAAATAGATTCTTTCTCCATCTTTTTTATTCCTTCACATAATGACTCACTGAGAGGGAATCTACTTAATCTGAAATTTTTAAGACTGTTTTTCATGCTTTTCTCAGAGTGTCTCAGGGTCTCAACACAGCCATAGAATCATAAAATAGTCAGAGCTGGAAAGAACCATAAGGATCATTGAGCCTCTTTTTTTTTTTTTTTCTCCCCAAATGCTTTTCTCCTAAGTCATAATGCCCCTGACTTCAATGCACAACATACAAATGACAGAATTCCAAAATTTTTTTCAATTTTCAAGTATTAGGAAAAAATACACAAAGCTGCATGTATTAAAATTATTGTACAAGAATAGTCCATTATCCCTTTTTAAGTGGAGCAACTTTGCATTTAAAAAAGACTAAAATTCAAGGCAACATATATATAACTTGCATCATAATCTGGGAAACTAAAAAAAATCATCTAGTAAATCCATTTGAGTATGTAGTATGGAGTAAGATAAAAAGGCATCAGTTTAATTATTTTAATCTTTAAATCAGCAATTTTAATTTCTGCTTAGGTGATATAATAATAAATATAGTAGAATTGGGAATGATGTAGTTCATTTCAGCACATAGAAAAAATATGACTTCTGCTGGATGGATTTAATACAAGGTTTTTTTATTCTTGTTCGGGTTTTTTTCTCTTCCCCACATGATAAAAAAAGTGAAATACTATTTCCTTCCAGAGGAACTCAAGATATGGAATAAAAGCAAATATTTAGAAACACAAAACTGAGGTCACAAGCCTTTAGGAAGATGTTTAATATTTATTTGTTTCCAGCCATGAGGCAAGACTCAGATCATTAATCATGTAATTCCCTCTGGGATGATGAAAGTAGCCCTGTGGTAAATCTGACAATACAGAAGTAGCAAGTGTCCTCCTAATAATTTTTATTACCTACACAGTTAAGTTTTCCTTTCATTGGTCATGTACACCTTTTCACTCCAGAAGAAAATCTGAATTGGCTTTCACCAACAAAAGAGCTAGAGACATCTCCTTCTCCATGGAATAGAACCAAAGTGTTTATGCACGTGTTTTAACAGAGGTCTATCTTAGACTTGTAGAAACATTCAGATGTTCATGGCCTTTTAATGCTAATCTCAAATCATCTGCTTCCTAGCATTTGTATTGATTTGCTCATAGGTTTCTCTTCATCTTAGCCTCTCCCTGCGAGTGCCATTTAGCGTAAATTCTGAGATACTGTGATCTCTTCTGAGAAGGTTTGTTTGACATAGGGAGAAATACTTCCCAAAACCCAAATAACTTGTCCTACTATTCCTTAACAGGACTGCCTGTTTCTCACCTGCTGGCACTCATAACCACAAACTAATTACTAGAACAAACAAATGCATTTCTCCATCATCAGCCACCAAATTCTTCAAGCAGAAAAAAAAGCAGACAGAGCAAATTTAAGATTGTTCATAGCTTAACTATATATACAGAGCCAGAGGAAAATCATCATGTTTTTGACTGAGCTTCCATGTATTTCATGTGGGAGCATCTGATACAAGAAATAAACTAGTCAACTGGTAAAAGTAAAGCACTACTATTTTGCCACACAGTCCTTCTAGCATGTCTAAATGAGCAGCCCATACTACTCTTTAAAAGACCCTTTTTATTTGCTGCATTGGCACGGTAAATTGAGGCATACAAACATGTCAACTGAACAAATCACAAATGGGTAATCTCAATTTTATATACATAATGTTAAAGTTAGAATAAAATTATCATTCCTCTCATGTCCATTTACATCCAACATCATAGACAATAGCTTTACTGAAAACTAAAATTTCGCATCCCACATTTTTCTCTACTGAGAACTATACTGTAGAATTTGACAATAGACACATATAAGAAATTGCTTAGTATCACAACATGCATGCAGCTGGATACAATTATCAAAAGCATTATTAAACACTGCTATCTGTGCAAGCCAGGGAATAATTTCAAGCACCATGTCTGAATTCCCTATATATAAATATTTCTAATCCTCATCTGTGGCTGACAAAAATTAATATTTAATTATCCCTGGAATAAAATAAGCATTTAAATTAAGGGACTGGCAACATGGCTTTCTATTACTTTTTGGAAAAAAACCCACAGACTAAATATGGTCACCATCAGAGGTGACTCCAAAATTAGCACCTACCTTAAACAATAGCATCTTGGGAAAAGTCACAGGAAATTTGGTATAAGGATTAATTTAGAAGTAATTTACATTTAAATATGCTTACTTAACTTGATCATCACGTTCTTGGAAAGAATTTCTACTACAGAAAGTTTCTTTTTACATATCTTCCAAGGCAGTATGTGGTTAAAAATAGATGTATTATTATGACTGATTTAACCCAACATCCTCTGTTATATTTAGGAATATAAAACTATAATTACAGTATATTGCATACTGCCATTTAATTACCTTATTTATAAGCACAGATCTTTCCAACCAGAAAAACTATTTCTGGTTAAACAAATTGTTGAAAATAATTGCTGCTATAAGACAATCAGTCTTCTCTGTACTCAACTTACTAATTAACTCATTTAATAAGTATCACTGATTCCCTCGGAACCCAATAGAAGCTGCACTTCTTGGTTAAGCAGGCAGAGTCCCCTGGACCTAATTTTGAGGAACATCTGGGCTCAACTCAAAGATTGCTTCCTTGCTGTCCTGCATTACCTCAGTGTCTGGCTTGCCCTGATCTGGTATGGTAGCAGCATCCCATACTTTCTTCTTAATAAAAAAAGAAACTGCATACCTCACATTCTATCAGAACAGGAAAATTTGTTCAACAAGGAGCAATTTTGCCCCTATTACTATTCCTCACAATTAAACAGCAGAAAAAAGCCCCAAGCAAACCAATTCAACCCCCTTCAGAAACAAGCAAAGGAAAAAAAAAAACCAAACCCAAAAAACCCCACAAAAATAATCCATAAAAACCCCAAAATACCTAGAGATGTCTTTGCCTCCAGTAATATTTGATTGAAGTTTATCAAGATACTAACAAGCAGTAGTAAATTGAACCACAAAAGAGATTGCACTAGCTTAAACAAGTTTTAGGGCAAAAGCATTTGCGTATGCTTAAAAGGACTCTTTCACAACCTTGATGAGTTCAGTGTCCTAAAGACACAAAATATCCTTAACTGTGAACATACAACTTCAGCTGAGGCTTCATAACATACAGAAATAAAAACTTGTCACGCTGTCTGTAGGACGTTGCTGTTGGATCATCCATGAGCCCAAACAAAGACTGCATTCCAGTGTTTTGGGAAAATATCAGCAGAATTTGTCCATTAGCAATACCAGTGGACAAAAGCATTTGCACTAGAGGAGACTCAAAATTTTTCAGGACGTCTTCAGGAAGAAGAGTTACCCAGATGAAGTAATAATTTCCTACAAAGCTGAAATTTGGTTTCTTGGGTTTTTTTTCCACATGTTTATTGTCATGACAAAGAGCCCAGTCCCTCTAGGAAAAATTGATCTTACCAGAGGAAAATTAAATTCAAAGTGGCCTTCAGTAATAGACAAAGCAACTCTTTTCCTTTTATCCCTAATTCATTTTTCTCATCTGGAAAAAGTGGAAAATATTATTGCATGTGTTTGTAATGTGCTAGTAGAATCACTTTTTTTTTCTCTTTTTGAGATATACTAATGAAATGAGAATTAAAACAAGGCAACAAACCAAAACCCAAAACAAAGACAGTCAGTACTTCTACACAGCTATACAGAGTACATGATTTTTGATTTTACAGAAAAAACCATGGCAAGTCAATTTGGAAATCTCTCCTGTCTCCTAGTTATTCAGAAAGATCTGTAGTTAGGGTAAAACAAGTTAACATTCCCAAATCATTTAAATCCACTTTGGTCTGGAAGATGCATGACTCAAAGTAGTTACTGAATTAATGAAATAAAATAAGAGTGGCTCGTCCGACACAAACATTTTAGCCATAGCACTGTTACAAAAAAAAGGGGATTTAAAAGGTGGGGGAATGCAAAGTGGGGGAGGATGGCGAGAAGAAAAGTTATCCAGCAACTAGGAATGAAAGTAAATTCCAGAAAACTGGTTGGAAACCCTTGGATTGGGACCTATGGAGGGAGAGCTATTATATGATGTTTTTTCTGCTTAACCAGAATCATTTTCACTCCAGTGAGGCAGCCAGGCATATGCCACATACAAAGACATAGCAGATGCAGAAATGCAGACAGGGGAGCTAAGTTGTTTCCTTGGCACAACAGGAGAGAAAAGACAAAACAAATGCTCAAGGCTGCGCAGTGGAATGACAAGTGTCTTAAACTAAAGATGTGTGTGGCACAGAGATAAAAACAAGCCCCAGCAAGAGCCACATGTGTAATTCATGTAGGTGCTTATTTGATAGGACGCCTATTGAAGCTGGCTTTGTTATGCCCTCAAAGCACCCCCCAAAAAAAAAAATTAAAAAGGAAATACAAGAAAACATTGTCATATTCTAAGCACTCTCCAACAGTTTCACGCTCCTTTCCTACCCCATCTGTCAGAAGAACTTTTTTGCTTCCTTTTCCTCCTTCAGATTCTCATTTTTAATTTAGACTACGGAATTGTGGAAATCCCAGAAGAATAAGAACAAACTTTGTTTAAATATTCAATGTCATAAAAAACACTTTTAATAATTTCTGCCATAATAAATGCTCTAATTTAAATAGACCCAATGAATAAATTTGTCCTATCGTATTAGCATATACAGAAATATTCATTTATGACACTAGAACAGCTCAACATTTGTTGGCCATCTGTAATTACAGACATACAGATTAGCCCAATGATACATTCTGTTTTAAGAGACATTTAAAAATTGTATCAGAGAAGAACAAACACAAGCCAAGTTTTTTCCCTCAATTCAAATTTCTCTTCTTGCTTATGTAAATCAAACCTTAACCTGAGCTATAATACAGCTCATTACACTTTTTAGACGCATAGCTAAGCCAGTTACTTCTGCTTTCATGCTCAAGCAGCAGACTTGAGGAGTGTGGCCATATTAACAACCCTCATTAGAGTCAGGAATGTCACTGAAAGTTCATTCCTCTGTACATACTCTGAAAAAGAAAAGATGCAAAGGTACAGATTCCAAGTGGCTGTCTAATAATCCAAAACCCAGATGTTCTCAGAATATAGTAGTGCTGCACTGTCTCAGTTCTGTTCTTTGTTTATACACAAACAGTTCCCTCACCTGATCTCTCAGCACCTTTTCATAATGGTTTTCTGTAACAAAAGAAGAAAAATAAAAGCAGGATACACCCCATTATAGCAACAATACCTGACCTTGCTAAAAAAGCAAAGAAAGGTTCATTCTTTTACTGAAAAATAATAGCAGATTCCTTTTCTTAATACCTAACATGTTGACATTTTACTTTCTCTCAGCTACCAGTTGAAAAAGGAGACTTATAGAAGCAGAAGAATGATTCTGTACAGCTGGCGCCTATTTAGAATCACTACTTTGCCTTATTAGGGTTATGTTTACAATTAAATGACACATCACAAGATAGCTGACTTTTCTTACTTGTTTATTAAACAGAATACTGAAAAACTTAGCAATTTAATGATTAAGAATTAAAATCCTTTAGGGACACTCATTTCCTGAAAATTCAGGTAATACAATGTGATTGACAGTATGAGAAATTAATCTAGTAAAGTTCTTGGGATTTTTTTACCCTATTTTTACTGTATTGCTGTTGACTGCACATTCTGTTCTCACTTTTCATGAAGGAAGGACCATTACTTCTGTCTCAAGTAGTTTTATATGGCTTTTAAAAAGCTTTTAGGCACAGTAGCTACTTTTATGTTAGAACATTTTTCAAGTGTGTTCTGCAGACAGAGAAGGAAGAAAGTGTCTAGCACGACATGTTGATTGCTTCCTTGTATAGAATATGTAAATGGCAACTGCCCAAACAAGATTTGTATAATATATATTGCAAACTCCAACAAGCTCCTCATAACAAAAATTTAAGGGATATGAAACCTATTTCCCACAAAAAAAAAAAAAAAAGGAAGAAAGTTTAAGTTCAAGATTTTGTGTCACATTAATGAACTCTTGGTGGCACACATCAAAAGAGTAAAAGAAAATTGAATGCTGCTTTTTTTTTTTTTTTGCCTTGAAGTAGAGCTGGAAATAAGTTAATTGTAGCCGTTACATTCTTATGGCAATTAGGACTTGGCTTTGAATGGCTTTCTCCCTTAACCTGCTCTTAGTTCCTCAGGAATCACAGTTACCATAAAGAAGCCCAGGAAAATATGACCAAGCAAGTAAGAATATGATTTTTAAATGATGAAGGAAACAATCATAAAGAACAACAAGCTGAAGCCACGAGCTGGCTAAGAGCTAATGGTCCGGGATTGGTAGGAACACATGGACAATATCATGGTGGGTGTCCGCTACAGGCTCTCTGATCAGGATAAAAAATTAAATAAGGCCTTTTTGAACAATTGGAAGTCTAATGTTCAAAGGTGCTTGCCCTCCTGTGGGACTTGAACCACCACTATTGTCTAGAGAGACAACATAACAGACATAGGATAAGGGCACAAGGTTCCTGCCACAAGTAATACAGAAGTCAATATGGGGAGGTGCTCTGCTAGACTTCATGCTGATAAACAAGAAAGGACTGGTTAGGAATATAAGGTTTTGGAGTAGTCTTGCCCATGGTAAAAACGAGATAATGAAGATCAGAGTCCTGAGAGGAGGAAAAAGTCAAACAGCAAGATCATAACTCCAGACTTCAGAGAAGCAAATTTTGACCTATTCATGAACCTGCTGGAAAGAATCCCATGGGAGACTGTCTTAAAGAAAGGGGATCAGGAGTCTCAGTTGATTTTCAAGGATCACCTCCTCCAAGATCAAGTACAGTCCAACCCAATGAGCAGGAAATCAAGGAAAGGTGACAGAAGACCTGAATGGATGAACAAGTATCTCTTGATAAAAAATTAGATACAAAAATGAAGAGTACGGGAGGTAGAAATGGGGACAAGTGACCCAGGAGGAATACAGGTAGACTGAGATGTAGAGTTAGAAATGCTGAGTATATTTTGGAGGTGAATCTGCCAGCTGTGATACTTGCACAGACTTGAACACAAACCAGACTTAGATCTACTTCCTGTCTGGCAGCATCATATTTAGGAGATGATATGTCTCCACTTAGCATTGCCATTGCTTTGCAGTATACTCCTAATGCAACTGCATTACAGATTAGTATGGATATTCCATCCCCAAAACCATATGTGACCTCACTACCTTCTGCTTAGCAAGATCAGAAAATGTGGAGGACAGCTGTATTGCCTTAACTAAAATGGACACATTTTGCAGTGGTATTCACTCTCCTGGGCTATTGCAAAGAATTAGATGAGGGAACTGATAAATCTTAAATTTACATAAATTTCTGAATGTGTGGTATCGACAATGAGAAAGGCAGTACTTGGCACACAGGTATTCTTGTCTCACTTGTTTAAAAAAGCACATCCCTTATTAATCTTGTCCTTTAATTGCTCGGCCACCTGGAAGGTAAAAACATCTAGATCAGGTGTACATCTATTTCTGATGCCAACAGTAGAGAAACAACATTCACTTGCTGCTGGCTACTGCAATCCTTTGTGATTTTCCACAAACATTTAAGCGGAGATCTTTTATTCTCTTGCATGTCAAAGGCAACATTTCTGGATGCAAATTTAGCGTGTCTCTTTCCTACTAGGGTTTTTGTAGAGTTATTGTTCAATCTGTAATTTGGGTCTGTCTGGATCAAAAACTTAAAATAAGCTTTATTGCTCTAAATGTCACCCCTTGGCTGGTGAAGACTCATCAGGCAACATGATAATTATTCCCTTCTTTGAATGCGTTCTACAAATACAGCACAGTTTTCAAAAGATGGCAGCATAATTTGCAGCATTCACTAGATAATCATTCTCTCTATTTTTCTGAGTCTGTGCAATAATCCATTATGTTACTTTTGTTTCCTCTTTCTGTTATATCTCCTTACACATTAGAAATTTCTTCATTTATCACATATGCATGTGATGTCCTAGGCAGAACGACCTGAAAATGTTTTGTATTTCAGCTTGCAAAACTTTCTTGTGGGTGAAAGTCATTTTATAAATGGACCATATATTATGCAGCCCAGTGTAGAACATGAAATGAAATGCTGTATAACTCAACTTACTGGCAATATAAGCCATGAATAATCATTCCAAGACAATTGACCAACATTAATGTTGAATTGTCACATGTGAGTTGCAAGGCTGGACTACTGCTCTCTTACATGTCAACATAACCTGACAGTATTCATTAAGTTAATTTTCTTCCCTGTCACCCTACTGAACTTCAAAATTGTTGTCTGCAACCACACCTTTGAGATTTAATATATTTCTGAAAGGAATTGTTAACATTTATCAATCTTTCCTCACAGTTTTTTGTCCCTGTGTTGAAATTCATTTGAGTCATGTACAAATGTTTGTGTTATATTTGAGTTATAATCTTCTATTTTCAAGAAATTAAGTATTATGTTAGAGGCAAACCTCAGTATATAAGTCTCATTGGCTAAAAAATTGTAATTGCTAACTAGAGGAGGTTGATTTACTTATTTTTCCTACACAGCTGGAGCAGGCAATACTTTAAATGGAATATATAGGGATAGCATTATTTCTCACTTGTTCAGCACCATTCTGAATAATTACTCTCTGTAATTCCTACCATAGAGGAATAGGTTGTCAATTCCTTTAATGTCTTTTGAAAACATCTCTTAAATAATAAATAGTGGATGCCTAGGGAGAAATAAACTCCATAAGGTACGATAAATAAAGTTAACAGGAAAAGTTTCAGGGTGGTTGCTGGGTGTTTTGTTGTTATTTTTAAATAAAATGGGCCTGTCTTTTATTGTTAATGGTTTCTATGATCACAAACTTCATACATTCTTCTCTTATTAAAACAAATAACTTCAGTTCTCAGACTTTATGGTTCCAGTAAAACATTTTTCTAACAGCAAGGGAAGTGCATACAGTGCAAAACATCCATCAACAGCACCATCCGTGGCCATATAATCAGCTTTTCCAGCAATGTA
The DNA here is from genome assembly GCA_003286495.1 of Chlorodrepanis virens. NCBI lineage: Eukaryota > Metazoa > Chordata > Aves > Passeriformes > Fringillidae > Chlorodrepanis > Chlorodrepanis virens. The sequence goes on from LTAT01000006.1 coordinate 31,133,428, forward strand.
TAAAAAAAATGACAATTGTCTTTCTGCATCACTGGGATCAAACTGATACACATTTTAGAGCAAAAAAGTATCTATCATATATTTTGTTTCTTTATCTGATGATTCAAATTACTGATGTTTCTAGGAATTCCTGTAGGCTTCCCTGTTGGAAACATTCGGCTTAGCAGATATAGATGTTAAATAAATAAAGGAGTGCTAACTTGCAGAGTCTTATGCTAACTTACTCAGAGAAAATTTAGTTCTGAGTAAATGCAACAGTTGACTGAAAGTGAAGGGCAGAAATTAAATCTTGTATTGGAAAACCGCTAGAATTTCTGAAAACACATGCAGTGTGACCAAAATGGAGCAGTGCAGAAATACAAAAAATGTGTAGATGGTACCAAGTATTTATACACGGCAATTCAGATACCTTTTAAAAAAAGAATAAGTTATTAAATTTCATGATGCTTTGTAAAGTGAACTGAAAGCCTGTATATATTATGTTAAAAATGGGAAGGTGTTTTTTAGCTTGGCCCATTCCTTGTTTCACACTGTGAAAATATATACTTGAGAACTTCCACCAGCACTGCAGAGCCAGACTTGATAAATAAAGTAGGGACATATCAACATATTTATTGGCATAAATAATTTTCAGTATCATGAATTATGAAGAGTGTTCACATCAAATTATCTAAAGCTTGTACTGTAGTTCTATTTCTATAATGAGTGCTGTTTTCTCATGGGTCAATAATCTTGACAAACTAGTTAGTTAGCTGAAATGACTTTCTTACAAAGAAATAAACAATGTATAATACTTCCATAGCTAACTCCAAGAAACAGCACTTACAAAAGAGGTCATTTTTGGCATGTTTATTGAAAACTTGCTCCTTCCAAGCTGACTTCATTATTTTGAAGGCAGAATAATTACTTCTTATAGTACCTACAGGAAAAATTCTGGGAGCAAAATTGGCACAGTGGGACATCTGGTCTTCTTTTAATAGCATTCATAATTTAAAGAAGTGACTTTATGACTATAGCACCCCACTCTCTGCAGTTCCTAACTATACCTTTGAATATATGGTTTATTGGGCAGTAAACCCAATCCCAAATATTGAGAACACTTTTATTTAGCCATTGAGATTATAATTGAGCCCCCATAGCTCCTCTTGCATTGCCTAGCGAATTTAAGGGATTCAGTGTTACTGCTACTACCCAAACAAAATCCCAAAATCCCACCAAACCTAAAAACTGATGAACAGGCAAAAATCTTCCAATTTTGATACTTTAAGATCATGCGTTTTAGCCAGAAGCACAGACAAATGAGACCAGCAACTCTGAATAAGTGGGTTGAGAACTTACTCCCCATAATTTACACATTTTATACGTTGTCTCAACTAGCTCTGCTCTGGCTCAGGGGACCAAATGCCCACTGAAGGTTGATGTGCATTGAGCACACTCCCGGAAAGCATCTCTAATCAAATTTTGTCCGAGAGGAATGACGTTCAAGTACTAAGACGCTTCTCCACAACAGCAACCAAAGCACAGAAAGCAGGACAATTGGGCTATTCATGGGACTTCTATTCCAGCCTAAACTACTGGTGTTCATCATACTGAAATGTGGCCTGATATATTTGTTTTCTCATGAGGTGAAATTCAAGCAGATTTGTTAAGGGATAACAGTCATGCTAGTGATTTTAAGATACATAAATGGGGAACATTATCCTAGGGAAAATAAACTTTCAACATGTAATCAAAAACAAACAAAATGTTATCATTGATAGTAGAAGGTAGCTAATTCTGAAAGCTATCGTCATCAAGTCATCTTTATGAGATAGTTATTTATTGGCTGACTCTCAGCTTTAAATTTCTACACGTACCAATCTGCAAATTGAGCAAACCTGAGACATGTCTTGCTGTCAGTTATTTTGACAAGACTTTCAATTTGAATTCATTATGTCTTAGATTTGAAGTTTAAGGGCCTACTGCATTGAAGAATATTGATAACTTTTTCTTTGGCTAAGCAAAACAAGTGCTGCAAGACTCAAAGACGTCTGATAAGAAAGAGTTACAGGTACTATCCAATACTTCTGGATAGTCAAATAGGATCAAACAGGAATAGAGTCAACCTTACTGTAGAAAGGAAGCTTTGGAGCTGAGGTGACTTAAGGGGGTGGGCATGCATTCAATCACATGTCCCTAAGAGAGGCAATTGGATAGCCTATTAAATTTTCTGTTAAATCTATGGGCAGATCAAAAGGCCTTCAGTTAGCCCTAAACTCCAGAAAGAGGGTAAGGTAGAACAGGATTTTAGATCTTTAATAAGTAATGGCTCTAAAAACTATTTTGAAACAGAAAATGGTTACATGTCACCCCAGCTTTAGAGAGCTGGTGAATATTATTGCAGACTGTAAATATCAGCCTGCTGAGCCACTTTCAGCATAGCTGACCAAGTCCACACTGTTTAAAGATCACTCCCACCATCTAGTGGCAGTCAGAAAGAGTTTAGACCGCACTTCAAATAAGCATTTATTATGAAAGAACAGTACATTTGGATATTTTCTACTTGTATTTCATTCATTTAAGCCCTTCAGCTTAATATTTGGCTAGAATTTTAATGTATAATCTAATTGCCATTTATAATTTTTAGTAAAAACATTTTCTGGGAATTTGCTGTCCATTTCTCACAGAACATTTCACATAATTTTGGGAGCTGGACACAGGGCTACCTACAATGTTTATTATAGATTAATAAAAAATATTATTTTTTAATTCCTCTATTTTTCAAAATAAATGAAATAACTGCTCACACTTGTTACTGTACTGTCATTTTTTCCAACTTCTGTGAGACTTACAATCTCATAGAGGGTACTCCATAACACTGTTGCAAGTGTAGACTACTTTAAAGGGGAAATATCCTTGCAACTGTGGTAAAAAAATCATTTCGATAGTATTGTTCCAATGTTGTGTATAACACCTTTCCAACCTATCCACTTTTTTCTCCTCAGTTTCCCTATTTACAATCTATTGGTGTAGAAAGAACTTTTATTATACAGTAGTCTGCAGTCATAACATGTTCTAGAAAACAAGTATGTTCCTGTACTTAAGGCCATTTCTCAAAGTTATTGTGTAGTAGTAAAATCACTGACATAACTAAACACTTATTGTTCATAAAATGGAGAGATCAGTGTTTGTTCTGATATACTACTACTCCTTTTCAATTACAATAAATAAGATGGACTTATTAACTACTCATTTGCTTTGAAAATTCAAGAAAATCAGTTTTTACTATGTGAGTAAGATGGCAAACTGTCCTGCCAATCATACCCATAAACCTTCAGAATAATGAACTTAAAATCCCAAATCCATAACGTCTGCTACAGTTCTCTAAATCTTGGGCTTTCCATTTAGTCCAATATGTTGTCTTTATTTCATTCATAAGACTTCCTAATAATTTTGTGCATTACTGATGCCAAGAGGAGAATCCTGTGTATTAGCCTGAGGAACCTTGCTTCAGTTTTCACTCTTGACTCAAAGCCTCTACCTCAATACTTTGGAGGAATTTTTGCACCCTTCTCCATAAAATAAGTATTTCCTTTGCCTCATTGCCATTTTTTTCCCCCCCAAACTGCCTTCTCCTTTTCCTATGGGTTTCCTTTTATTTGTTTGGCTGGTTGAGGGGGGAGTTTTTGTGTACAAAAGGTTCCTGTGTGAACTCGATGTCTCCCACGAGTACTATGCAACAGATTACTACTGCCCTCACCAAAAGATCAAACCCTTCCTCACCTCAGCGCACAACATTTTGTCTACTTTACAAACCATGGCATTCTGTCATTACTAACTTGGAATGCATAGAACTACTATAAATGAAAAGCTATCCCAGTAGGACTGCAGGTTTTATTATAGAGCCTCCCCTCCCCAGCACAGAGATATTTGCAATTTACAGCCATAGGGCCAGTCTGTGTTTTAAAAGCCAGGAACACAGGCATCCCATACTATTTATCTGGGCAATATCCCAACCAGAAAAGCCCCTGAACAAAGAAAATCTCCTGAGTATATTATTAGAACAGCAAAAAGTTAATTGCAAAGAATGCATCAAGCTTTTGGACAGAAAAAGAACATAGCAAGTAGCTGAAAGAAGCAGTATTTTTTCTCCATTTACTTGGAAAGGTGCGATGTTAGGGGGAAGAGACAGGTGAAGGCTCCACTCTGTTAAAGGCAGCAAGTGCCAAAGCTTTGATATATTACTCAATTCACCACAAGCACAAAGGAGACTCTAAATTACAATCATATAATCCACAAAAAATGTCAGCTGCCACTCAGGGAGGTTTTTATATTTTGTTTTTGAAAAGCCAGCAAATATATAAAAGTACAAAGAGTACATACTTGTAATCTTGTAAGAGTGCTTACTTGTAATCAGATTAAAAAATAAAAAGGCAAGCAAAAAAAATAGCAAAAACCCCTTATGTTGCTTTGAAGGGTTTGTTGTTTTTTTTTTGTTGTTGGTTTTGTTCATGTTGTTTCTGTCTACTGAAGACTATCATATAACTGTTCAAAAAATATAATGGAGTATGTAACGAACTCAAAACCAATAAGAAAATTATATATTGCCCAATTCAGGTCTTTGTGGATTGCCTAAAATACTGATAGAATGCAAATTACTAGCAACTTTTGATTCAGAAAACAGTGATCATTACTTAACAGTGGAATTAGCTGTTATGAACCAATAGTTGATGCCATTTGGCCAACACCACCGTGTATCACTGCAAAAAATAGTATATTTTGTCAACACTTCAGTTATAGCAGCAATAGGACATGCAGGGATAATTATGAGGCACATCATTTTTTTTAATGAGTTTCTACAGACTGCCAGAAAGAGGCAATACAGAAGGATTTCAAGCTGATATTCTTTTTTCAGAAGCTGCTAGTTTGGAAGCAATTAAATTTGCTTTGTCCTCTGCTTATTCTCATTCCTTATTCCATAGAATATCACTTTTCAAGTCAAAAGAGAAACAGGGTGTCTTGATATCAGGGAAGGTGAGGCATTTGGGGAAATATGTGAGGTTTATGTACATCCTCTTTTGCATCATTTTTTCATTTATATACATCTGCCTTCTCACTGTTTTATACCTTGTTTTATAGCTTTCCCAGTATTTTTTCAGTCATTGGACAGCTTCTTCTATAAATTTGACAAATGTCTGCGGACACAAGAAAAACCATCAGATGTACCATTTCTTTAACCACTGCTATATACACATTGGGTGTCATAATTCTTTCATTTGATTTCCAGCAGTTTGGTTTTATTGCTTGCATGACTTCCTTCCTCTGTGTACATTGGCTTTTACTTTCTAAACCATTCCCAAGACTGATTTAAAGTGTGCTCTTCCAATACTCCACCACCCCGCCTGCCATAACTCATCATTCCTTTTGTTGACAATTACTTTTTATAGGACATTTGCACATTTCAATTGCATTTTCATTCCCATTTAGACAGGAGTGGGTGTCCATATAGATCAACTTGCTCCAGACTGTAATGAGAGGAGGTGGGACCAAAAGCTGTAGTGATCTGTTAGGATTTCTTGAGGGTTAGTGGCAGAGTTCCCAATAATTTCTCTGTGCTTTGATCAAGCTAGGGGAGAATTGTACTGAGTGAGTGCCAGTATTCTTCCTTTGGTTCACACTGAAGGCTTGAGGCATGCGGGCCAACATTTCCTGGGGCCAGAAGGGGAAGGCAGAGCGTGTCATCCACAGTCTGGGTCATCCAACTCATTGCACTGACAGCACTAGGCTGGGTGCAATGCATGGCCACCTTGTTTCCTGTATTAAGCTGGCCAAGAAATGACCAAAGTCAGTACAATATGAGCAAAAGCAATATCTATGGCATAAATTGCTAGAACTGGCAAACAAAGGGCAGCAAACTTCAGCAGAGGCATCCTACAGACAGCTTTGAATAGATGTTTCCACCATTTTAGGCAGCCCAAGCTGCTTTTTAGGAAAAGAACAGTAGAATTGATGTGTAACACAGCAGATTTACTGAAAGAAGTAAAGAGCATCACTAAAATTTGAATATTTTGGTCCCAACTATGCACATTCAGGAGGCAAATTAATAATTTTGATAGACCAAGCTTACACACAGAAAGGAGAACAGACCTAAAGGTTTGTGACTTAGCACTGATAGCAGTGAATATTGTAATCATGCACTGGTTTTAAAAAAATTGCAAATTTTACTATTAGTCATTTCTGAACAAAACAGCATATAATTTATTCAGTACCTTATTAGAACTGCATGGGTTTTTCACATATTGAGTACATTAACCTTTCTGCTAAATGACTTAGTTTTACACAAGAATAATCTTGTTATTACAATTGTTTGACTAAATTTACACTTGGCTCACCTCTGTATGTGATTAAGGATTTTAAATCTCTATTCTTAACAGATATTTTTGGCCAGTGATTTTAATATTTTTTCAAATAAAAGCTCACCACTATATTCTGCATTTCTGAGGCCATGGGAGCTCTAAGTTCATGGTGACCTTGATTAAAATAACAAATTCTAGAAAGTGCTCACATGAAGCAAAATTAATGCAGAACCAGTAACATCACTGGAGATAATGGAAATATGTCATTTTGTGGACAAGTCCAACTAGTGTGTAAAAGGAAATAATCAGTATTTTAATTTCTGCATTATTTACTATAAATTAAGAGCCTGAAAGTATCTACCAAAAACATAAGGCTTCCCATGAAAGCTGCTAGTCATCTCAGGTTTTTTTTTTTTTAGAGTCAATAAATCTTACCTGGACAGGACAAGGGGAAGACAGGGGAGAAAATGCTCATGGAGACATGTTTAGGCAATTGGATTTGGTTTCCTAATATTTACAGGAAAGTCTTTGCTACAAACCAGAATAAAGAAGTAGTTCCAGAGAAACCAATCAAATGTAGTAAATGTTGTACAGATTTGTATGACTTGAAGCAATCATCTTTGATGTGGTAAATTCATTTAACAGTCTCCTATAAACACCGTTTCAGAAACTAAGCAGAAGGAGGAAATTCAGAAAACAGGAAAGAGGAACTTGGACTGCATATGAAAAACATGGGAACTAAAGAGCAGAATGGCAAGCATTACATTGTTTTGTTGGTTACTAAAGCTGAAAAGCAAGATACATACTATAACACCAAAGAGAAAAGAATGCAGACCCAATAGCAGAACTACCTGAATTGGAAGAAATTGTAGAAATATGGACATTTTGGCATTTATTATTTAAAATCACAACAACAAAAGAACTCTGCATTTTTTGTCTCTTTCTGAATTATAGTCTGCAAATGTGGTTTTTCTTCAAAGAAAATACATATAGAATGTGAAAAAGTGGATTCTAGAAAAGTCCCTTTTCAACAACTAAGCTTCCATCAGGTCTTGTGGCCATCTTAAATACAACTAGCAGCAATTGATAAACCACTGCTCCCAGCAATTTCATTTCTTGTACCCATCCTGAACTTGGTTACAGTTAGGAGTTCTACTCCTCCTTCCTGTCTCCTCTTCCAGACCCCCTTGACTTCAGCTTTCCTATAGATGTTTACTCTAACATTTAGGAAGACAGATGTCACAGTACACCTCAGAATTTAAGAAAGAGATCTTAAACACGTCGCTGTGTTAAGGAATCTTCACAAGACTCTCTGGCAGTCACACTCTCAACTCAAGAGATTGTCACCAAAGGCCCCTCAAGCAGGTGGCTCAGGAGAGCCCACAGGGCCACGTTTCACTGCCCTCACACTCACCCAGCCAGACCAGGTTTCCTTACCAGTCCAACCCCCCCAGGGTCTCCCATAGCAGATGGGAACACCCTAATTGGCTAAAGGTGACTGGTATGATATGAATTATGTAAATAAACAGTGCTGTGCAGGATATAAAATTAATAATCTCCCATACTAGCGCACATGAAGGGTCTTGTTCCTTTAAGTGTTGTGCTACAGGAAAGAAGTTTGAAGAACTGTATTTCCCATGTCAAGAAAGTCAGCAGTTTTTTAATTTAAATATATCTGAGTTCAAAGGTTGCTTGTACCTTAAAAGCAAAGAAATGTTTAAATATAAAGTAAACCTTAGTGGAGGCCTATATAAAACAAAATCAATTGCAGTTCTTTGCTTTAAAGTGTTCTTTAAACTTTTTAATTATAAGTAAAGAGAAGAAAAAGAAAGCGCTGAGCAGTGTTTTCCAACACACACCACCAGATAGCAGTAAAGGATAAAAAGAAAGATTTAAAAAATAACCACTAAAGGCCACAGAGCAGAGGGACAGAGGGAAGAAATAAACACAGAAGCTTGACAATTTGATGAATCCCTCACAGCCTAATTACACACATGTGCAAATGCAAGGATGTCTGATGTGATGCAAATTACTTATTAATCGGGCATGAAAGCAAGCTCTGTCATATCTGGGAGTGATTTCAACCAGACATTCAGCTGCACTCCTCCTTTTCTTGGCAAACATTCAGTTCTAGCCATTCTTTGTGTTTGGCAGCCTAGCTAAGATACCATCATCACAGTTCAGTAGGCCAAGACCACTCTTTTTTAGTGGTCAGGGCTGACCAAACTGAGCATGTTTATTGCTGCATTTTGGTACATTAGATGAGCCTTTCAGACCTGACAGAAACAGGGATATTTTTTGTCTCCACTTAACAACACTTGCTTGCAGACAATGAAGGCAACCCCCAACAAAAAATCCAATTCTTCACCTGTCAATTGCACTGCACATTTTGACACCAAACGGCAGATACTCCCCATCAGACTCACATCTAGTATTAAGTTTCAGAAATATCTACAGTATTAAATGAGTTTCTTACCAAGTCTGTTATTATAGGTAACTTTTTTTAAGCATAATCTTCTGTCTACATTAAATAATTTCTCTGACAGGAGAGGGCAGAAAACTTTCTAATTCTTTTCAAATTAAATATCATAGTACTTTTGCTGTGGCTCTCAGTGACTTCAGTCAAAACAATTTTTCCTCATAAGTGTTTGCCATAACATTGACTCATTTTCATGTAGGTAGACAGCAGCAGCAAATAACAGGAATTCCTTTACCAAAAGAAAAGGTGCCAGCATCTGCATTAAAAAAAAATATTAAGTAAGGGAGGGAAAAACTTCTTTACATGGTTTTGATACTAATTGTGCTCAAAGTCTGCTAATTACTTGAGAAGCCTAAGATCATGGATTTATTTATTTTGTGGTCTATGATTGATGTGTAAATCAATTTCTATCTTCTAATACTGCGTGCATCACCTAGCTTGCAGTACAAACGTGAATCCTTTTCTGAGGTGATTATTCACACATGAGCATTTTATTAAAGATGAGAATACAAATTTGCTGGCAATTATGAAGATTTTGAGATGCAAAGATATGTAATATGCCATCGATTTTTATTACTAATATAGATGGGTATGGCCATACAGTGTGATGTTGAGAAACTGAACATATACCTAATTAAAAAAAGCTCTCTTACACAGGTAGGACCTAAATCACATTAATACATAAAGCTTTTCTCAAACTGCTGCAGATATACCAAAAGTATATATACATCAACTTCCAGCAATGAGTTTTTGATGATAGGCTGTTACTTCTTCCCCATCCCCAGTTTTCCAAGTGATTGCACAGAACCTCACTATCAAAGCTATTATGATGACAGCACAGGTTGGAAAGAGAAGCACCTGGTCAAGCAGGCAAACAAATCTGAGCTTCCAAATAAAAACAGGTCTGCCAAACACATCAGATCAGAGACCAAGGCACAAAATGGCATTCTGCTTCTATTCCTGCAGTTGCATATGCTGAACCATGTGTATTTACGCTAACTTTTGTCCAAAATTTCATCTCTACTTGGTACCAGGTAAAGAGTGTTGCAATAATGTCTGTGTGAGGAAAAAAAAAAAGCATTCATGACCTATTGGAGACAGAATGGGGCAAGGTTCTCACTATTCTTTTTCATTCCTGTTTCTACAGTATGCCAATTGAAATGCTTCACTGATAAGCTGCACAATAAAATTATCAGGATAAAAAGTATTTGAACTGTCTAATAAGAACTTCTAATAACTGACAAAATATAATTCTTCTGTAGGTTTTTAATTTTTCTTGGAAATTTAGAAAATGTTGTGAGCTTTATTCAATTATGTTTAGGATAATCACATAAGTTCATATTTTTCTGTGCTTAAAAAAGCATGAAAACTTATGGAAGAAAGCATGGAAATTCCTCTATTCACATAATATGGGTACAAAATGTACATAGATTCAACATAAATTTATTTACCATTCAGTTGTGTCTTGCTGAAATTTTGTGCCAACTTTGAACTTAAACCATAAGAGAATAGAGACTTTTACTTTGGGTCTTCCTACAGCAACTTGACCAGGTTTGTCTGCAGTGTGTTAGGAACCTTTTCATGACTACTCAATATATATTATTCATGGTAGAGGTAGCTGAAAGGTTTTTGATTAATACATTATTGAAGAAGTTTTCACTGCTATTAGCTAAATTATTTACTTAGAGCTGTTTTCTCCTAATATTTTTCTTGCTCTAAATTGCAACATATAAATGGAAGGAATTGGCTGAAATAACCAGTGAGGGTCATAAATTCAGCAAGTTAGCTGTCCTTTAAGTAATCAAATTATATTCTTCTCTTGATGTCCATAAGGGACTGGAAACTCCTCTCTCATTAAAGGAATAATTGATATTGCACTACTCTCTGTCTCTCAAGAGCTCAATTCTGCAACACTTATCCTCTGAAACTTAATGGGATCAGAGAACAGTAACTCAACTTCACAGTTAGTCTAAAGCAAGAATCAATCGTGAGCTACCTCCTTGTATTTAGCTATTTGCATTTAGCATGTTTGGTTGTGTGCCATTTCAGATACAACTGAAAGTTCACATAAGACATTTTACCATGAGCAATTCTGCTGAGTGCTATTGTTTGACAATAAGTAAAACAACAGTTTTACTTATTGTCAAACCAAGAAATCATTGCCTGGATATATCCCAAATTCTTTCAAGTCTTTCTTACAGTTCCAGGTGACTGACACATTCCTAAGCTTATTTAAAGGATGCTGAATTATTTTCTGAAGTATTTAGCTGTAGATATATATCAGAAAGAAATGTATCTTCTTGGACCTTTTTAAGGCTTCCAAGGAAGCTTTTGCTATAAATTCTAGCATGCATAAACCAGGATAAGAAATTGTTCTCCCTCAGGGCACAGTCTGAGGTAAGATACACTGTAGGACAGAATCTCCAAATACGTCCATTATCCATGCCAATTAAATTCAAGCCAAAATCCTGCTTTTCTTCACTGATGCTTTTTATAAAGAAATATAAGTGTGGTGTCAATTTCAATGTTGCGTTCAAATTATTCATTTAAACTTAATCTGGCACAACTCAAGACTTGTTCTGAAGGTAAATGAGTAATACATCTCATTTCCTGTGTGGAATTCAGCAACTGGAACACTGTCTAGAATAGAAAACTGATTTCTTAGCAAGTGTCTAACTTCCCAGTATATTTAAAAAACCAGAAGTACGTATCCTTAAGGAAATCATGCTGGGCAGGTTGCATAAACTGGGTAAGAAAACCTAAGTAAATATAATCCATTTTCTCTCTCACTCCAAACACACAGTTACCATATTTTAACACTGTATTCCTATCAGAAAGCTGTTGGAAATGAGAAGCTGGCTTTTCTTCTCATTCATTCTGTTCAGCTTCCTTTCATGAAATACTTTAGTCCAGATGAGGTATTAGATTTCAAACTCTCTATCACCACAATTTAGTGTATACAAAAATAGATCCAGAAGTTCCAGAAAGTCAGCAAAAGTGAAGGTGTTGTGACATCTTAGGAACAGATGGCCCCATCCATATATGTTATTCTTGTAATTCTCCCCAGAAGTCCCACATCAACAACTTTCTACATTTTTTCTTTTTTTTTTTTGATTGGAATATACTAAAATGATAATGCATTAATAAACACGTCTCTAATATTAAAAGAAACTTCCCAGTATGTTCATCTTATTATTTGCAAAACTACATATTGAAAACAAAAATTAAAACTGCTAGTTTGAGAGCACAAATTAAAAATTGACACTCGGATGTTTGCTTGCATATGCCTGAAAAATATGAGAGATGAAGACAATTATGCAAATTTAACTATGCAAATTTTGCAAAATATGCCTATTGCCTTAGTCACTATATGACCAGCTTTTAAAAGAGTATAATTGGTTCGGTTTCTAGCAATTCTTTTAGAGCAAACTCTAAAATGTTCAACGTAATTGTAGCACCACTGACATTTTTTCCGGAGCAGCTAGCAAATGGTCACAATTTTCAGTCATTACAGCTTGAGCCAGCCTAGCCTTGCTTAAATGAAATTTATACCAATCTTCTGAAAGATCTTGCCATGTCTAGTTTTTGCCATTTATCTAGGTGTGGCTCACATCAACCCTCCTCAGTGCTGAGATGATTGCTGTGTATAAGCACTTAGAGAAGGATCTGCTTTAACAGAGCTGAAGCTTTATCTTTCTCTTACTGCCATTTTGTAATAGATAAAGCCCATAATGAGAATACACCACAAACTCACTCAAAGTTGCAAAAGCATATGTGATATTTTTGGATTAGAAACCAGCAAGGAATAGAAAATTAAATCAGAGTACAATTTTTTAGAGCTAGAAGTCAGCCTGGTTTAACCTTTTCATCTCACTAGTCGCTTTTAAATTAAAGAAAATTTTAAAGGGCACTCTGCACCTATTGCACCCTTTAGAAATTATAAGTGCTGAATATCTTGGAAAAAAGCCCAAACAGCTACATATATCTAAGCTTTGGTTTAAAAGCTAAAGTACAGACAACCAGCATTTAAATTTCTGGTTAACCTTCTTAAAATACATGGTTCAAGTGTTTATTTTGTCCTTTCACCTAAAGAATAAAAATCCTTTTTACTTCCAGATACATCCCTCCACCACAATTAAAATGGATGTTAGAAAGTGCCCCAACGCAGCATTGCTTGCATAGCCTAACAAACCCACTGTTTTATGAACACAAGCAGAAAGCAGCAACATTTCTGAAATGCACTGAAAAAGCAAATCCATTCTGAGACAGAAGGCAGGCTTTTAAATGTGTACCTGCATTCCTCCCAGAACCAGAATCAGACCATTTCCAATGGCTCTCTCCAAGCAAATGAGAGCATCTGCATCAGGCAAATGCTACTGAACTCAATTTTTATATGCCACCCATTCATATAGAGATAAACCTGTAACCACTAGGACATTTTAAATTCAATTTTAATACCAATGGCTGCTTTGTAGTCCTCACCATCTGTCATACCAGGCTGCATGTTTTTTTTTCCACAGTGTGATATTCTCATTCTCCCAAATAAAAATACTTCTTGTTTCCCTCATAGGAACTTCATGCATTCTACTTCAGAACATAAAAAATTTATCAGCCTAGCACTGACATTTAATGTCTTTTGGGACACGATCTCCACACACAAGTTAACACAGCTTCAGACAAAAATTCCTGTACTTTTGGTCTCACTTTAAAAATAAAGTCACAGTTTATGTAATTTGTATATTTTTATACAGGATGGTTTGCTCTCTTTGTATTTAGTATTATCAGCTACTCTTGAAATTTTATCCTGGAGAACAAATTGCCACAGTTTTTTCTAATAAAATTCTATGTATTAATTTCTCCCAGTGACCTCTTAAAAGGCATTCCAAGAAATATACCTCCCAAGAACTTGTAAAAGAAATAGTGGCTTCCACATTCCAGTTGAACGTGGAAGTAGTCTGTCAAAAAATCCAGCAAGGGACTTGCTGTTTTCTTCTCTTTACAGGTCAAAAAATAAAATACTAGTCAAAATGTTTTAAGTTTAATTGTAATATGAACATGGAAGAAATTCTCAGATAAAACAAACTGAATTTTTGTTTGTTTGGTTATGTTTTGGGGATTTTTTTCCCAGTAAATGCTGGGAAAATGCTACAGAAAATTGGAAGTGACAACAAAATGATAATAAAATACATTGTGGGAGCTCTTTGGGCTTTTGCAGTTATTGGCATCCTTTCTCACTAAACATGTCACTCAGCAACTCCACACCAACCAGGACCCTACAACCTTCTCATAATACAGTTCACAGTTAGTGTAGAATCTAGGAAGAGTCCAAGATTTTTCTATTTTTTTTTTCCCTTTAGAACTAATTTCCTTAGCTTATCTCAAGTAATGCATCCAAAACCTACTGTCACTTCTTCAAAATACCAGGCCACCTTTCATATCCTGGAGAACCTCCAGGCTCACATTTATAAAAGACACATATTCTGCCTATTGCAGATCTGCCCAACTGGAAAGAACCTGTTTCCCTGGACACTGCTGGATGCCAGAGAATGCCAAAGCCACTTTTAAGCCTTCCCTCTGTTCTTTCATTATATCATTAATGTAATGATGCAAAAGCTGGTTGTAGTAATAGAATGAACAAATTACTATTTGGTTAGGGATCAGTGGTAACAGATGTTACCATAATACTCCATATTTGGAGTCTCAGTGTTTCCTTACAGGTCTTAGGCACACATAGCTCACATTGATTAAAAAAACCAAAAAGAAATAGAAATACTGGTGTATTGAGGGGGATTTGCATGTTTTTTCTTTGTCCTCCCCAGTTTCAGTATAGAGTCCCACGATTTCACTGTAACAATTTTAGCTTCCTGTGACTCTGACCTTTATTATAAGACCAACACTTTCAAGTTTACCAGCAAATCTGCAAAAATCTATTTATTCATTCATTTATTCATTCCTTCATAAAATTAACTCAAACCTTAGAGCTGTAAGCCAGAACCACTCAGGATTCTTGGGTGAAGTCATCTAGAGCACCTTAACAAACAGATATATCCTGGTCTTTCATCAAACAATTTGTATGTTCAGTCCTTCATTGGAAGTCAGCAATACAGCCTTAAAACATTTCTATCATACTCTTGTTTCAGATAATTACTGACACTCCCACATGTTCTGCTCCATTTACATTATTAGAACAAATGCCACAACCTAATAATTTTCAAGCTTACAGCAATTTTAATATTCCTCACACTGGTAAGAAAAGTGTCAGTATATCACCTATAAAAAGTGTTAATTTATGGTTCTTTGATATTTATTGCTCTGCAGCAAAGTGCACCAAAATAGCCAAACCATGCACTGAATGTCAAACTGACTTTTAAAACCAGGTGGAACGCTATTCTTTAGCAGAGGCTGGTTGGAGGATTTGTTATTTTTAGTTAGAAAAGTAGATTACTTAAAACTTAAAATTTTGTCTGAAAAATTAATTCTAGAGAGAGAAAAAAAACCCACACCTTAAAAAACCACCCCAATATTTTACAAGGAAAGAGATGCACTGACATTATACCCCAGCAAAAAGAGATTCTTCTTTTGTAGAAAAAGACAGGAACAAACCTATGTTTTCTCAATATGGCATTATTCAGATTTTAAACACTTTCAGGATGGCTTTCATGCTTACATTTTCCCCTTTAAACTGCACAAGAACACAAAGGATTTGATTTCTGTTTATATTGAATGAAAAATAAAAGCCTGTCAAAATATCTCAGAAAGTGTTTGCAGCCTTTTATTTGAGCTGCAGTTCTAGAAATACTGCTGGGCTCCCACCACAGCGTTTCACAGCCCTTCCTTAGAATAGTGCTGTGCACCCACGCTGGAAAATTACATATTTTGTAACTTCTGCATATAAAGACAATGAAAAAAATAAAAGCAAACAGATAATGAGTGGTGCTTTTATACACACAGCTGGAATTTTAAAAAGTAGGCACAAAATTTTGAGTGTACGTGTATGATTGAGAGCAGGGTTAATAAGCAAAGGAACTCCAAATAAATTCTGGTACTGTTTGATATAATTTTCAAGGTACATTCCTGTGGTGTGGATCTGCTTTATCAGTTTAATGTTTCTGTCTCAATTTGTCACATTTCTGATGTGGTGTATTTTTTTATTAGAGCCTACTGCAGAGCTGAGATCTGTGAATAATGGATTTTACATTGTGCTTTCTGAACCTCAAGAAAGAGAATTGCAGACCAGACAGAATATTAAATTTGCTGTTTCTTTGTGAGGTTATTGCCAAATTTCCCCCTTTATTAAACAAATTTCTGAGTAGATATTTATATTTCCATTTTTTTAAGTTACCAAAACATGATCACTTTGCTTAAATAAAAAACTGAAAACTTTTCTTCCTCTAGAGTATTCAATAGATTATTCAGGAATTTATATTAATAAGAACTTTGCCTGGTTTTATTGCAAAAATTTTCTCATTTTTCATGCCATTTGATTAGGTTCTGGACATGAACAAAGAAAAGTATTCAAATGGTCTGTGTTGCTATAAGATACAATTTTTTTGACAACTTCCATAAGTCTATTATTGTTTCCTTGTTTTATTTGTTATCTAGACCAACACAATAAGTCGTGCAGGTTGAGCTTACCTGTTGGTTTTGTCAAAGCATTGTTTTAAATTTAGTACAGAATCCTCAGCCCAGTTTATACCTAGGTGGAGCAAGATAGTAGAATATATTGTCTTGATGAAATTTATTAAAACAAAAATCTATCAAACATTCTACATACTTTCTAGAACCAACTTAGAAAAAAACTGTTACCTGGCCTTAGCCACACCATACTAATTACATGGAGAATAAATAAATGCATACTGAGTTGCAAATACACAGTTTAAGAAGTGAGAGTAGAAGACTGAATGTAAAGTGGTCTCTCTCACACATCTACTATTCTGAAATTTCAAAAGCTAGATAAAGTAGAAGTGAGTGACATCAGGAAGAGAGTTAAGTACTTTTGCCAAACTTTTGAAATATTCCCCTTCATTGTGGTCTCATACAAAATTCCTTCCCTAATGTCTTGCTAAATCTAAGCTTTCAAAAACTCATTTTTCACCACCAAAATTTAAAAAGATCGGCAACAGTATTTATCTTGGGTAAAATTAATTCAAACCCCTGGTAGAGGGTCAGAAAAAAACAAATATTAGTGCTGCAGTTTTCCACATGCAAGGAAGTCTTCCAGATACTGAAAACTGGCACCACAGCTGTGGGCTCAGGAGCACTGCTAGCCAGACTGCAGCCAGTGAGCTGCCAGGAGCCTTGCCCCACTGAGAGGCAGATGTGACATTCTTCCCAAACAAAGCTATTCCCTGAAGCAAGATGAGAAGTGAGATGAGAGGAGCATCATCTCAATGACCAAGTTCCTCTGATTTCTCAGAGTTTTAATTTATCTTCATCTCTCCTCCCTGTCATTTTCACTCTTGCCTTCTTTGTACTGACTGGAAATCCCCCACCCACAAGCCTTCCTGTGTCCTCCATGGATTGGTTTGCCCTGAGATGCCAGAGCAACTCAGTACAGCAGCACTACACTGAGCAATGAAAATATTTAAATTCACCTCATCCCAATAAGCATTTCAATCAGCTCCAGTGACATGTTTCAGTTTCTGCAGTGTTACCCTCTACTAAATACAGTGTTTCTGTGTTTATTATGGAAACCAAATGCTTCAAGTAATTGAAGCTGACACCCAGCAATTTCCAGCAAAACATGTCAGTTCTAAGCATCTTAAAATATAACCTTGTTTTTATGAAACTGATCTGTTAGCAACATAGATCTCTAATCAACAGTGTTTCTCAAGATGTTTAAATTTCTCTTAAAAACAGATATCTTCAAGTTTCTTGTGAGCCGTTTTGGGCTCACGCCCCTCTCTGAATACAAACTTACTCAGGGGAGAGAAGTTATTTAAACAACAGGGCCATGACCAAGACCACAATCTCTTAGAACAATTGCTGCACTGATTATCCCTGACACTAACAGCTACTAAGCAGCAGTGATCCCATTTTGGAGCAATGACCGATAGTTACTATAGACTGCCCATCTGGGAGCCTGGAGGAAGCAGGAACAATCAAATACATACAGCATACCCTCATTGAAAAAGACCAACAGCTACATATAAAAACACACATGAGGAGTTCAGAAAAATAGGTCAAATAAGTGTCTTTTTGGAGCAAGATTAGTATAGGCCCTGTGACATGTTTCTATATACCATTACAACTGTTTCTTCTCCCAGCAGTTGCTGTTCGTGTGCTGTGGCAAGATTATTACAGCATTGAAACTTCTGTTTCCTCAAACTTGACCATCACTCATCACAAGCCTTTCATTCAAAGCAAAAGTCCTGAGATGACCTGGAATTTTATATTGCTGTGTAAAATTAATCTGCACTATTTACACAGCAAGTCAAAGCTGAAACACAAATTCTGTCACAGAAACAGAATCCAAATCTTCCAGTACAGATAATACTTTATTTTCAGTGGAGAAGGATCAAGCTATGCAAAATTTAAACAAATCTCTTTGGGCCCTGGACTAAAAATCACAGCCTCACATTAATATTTCTGTTTCAGTGCAAAGGAAGAGTTATTTGTCAAATCATGATCTAACTGATAAAAGAGGAGAGAGAGGAGAGAAAGAGCTCTAGCTTGTGTTTTAGATTTTGGACAACAAATTTTCAAAAGCTTGATGAGATGAAACATTAAAAAACAACATCAAAAAAAGTTTTCTTCACTAGAAGAAAGCTTTACAGTATTTTGGATATTCATCACAAATACAGGGAAAGTCCTTCACATTTTCCCAATATGAAGAAATCTAATCTTTGCAACTTGTCAAGAGAACATGGGTATAACTACAATATTTTCAGTAGGCTGCTACAGACCCATATCACAATAACTCTCAAATCAGACTCCTTTGAGCAGAAGGAGGAATCTAAACCTGGATTTAGTCAAGCCAAGAACATTTGTTTAAAGGAAGCTTCCAGGAAGTGGGTGCTGATACTTTTGCAAGACACAGCTTGTGTTTGTGTCTAAAAATCTGCCTACGGAAATTGCTTTCCCTGAAGGCTACGAGGATCTGTAGCTTTCACATGTAGAATATGAAGCATTACTCATGCTGGGAGCATTTCAGAGTCAGCCTCTGCCACAGCAAAGCCTGGAGAGTTACCTGCATCTTCAGTCAAATCTGTGGGATTTAAAGAATCTCTGGAGGCCAAGCAATTTTTGGAGTATCTGCTGATAGCAACACCCAACCCAACTAAGCAACTTGATGGACTTAGCCCTTCATGTTTGCTTGTTACATCAGAGAATGACTGCCTATTGCTGCACTGCTTTGTCATTTTACATGTCAAGCAACAGGACTTGACCTTGTTTGGAGGCAATTCTGCAACCCATTAGTTTTAATTATCAAAATGCAACTCATTTAATGTAGCCCTGTATCACCCCAGGAGCAGTTGGTTTTAGTACTTTGTCTCTCTAGTTGCTGTTTACAAATTTTGAATACCTGTGTAATGGTCTACTCATGTCCAGCAAACATAAAAATTTGTTTCCTGTGTTCAACCAACCCAGCTAGCTTTTAATAACACACTGCAATTTTGCTGGTTTGTTTCAGAGTTTAATATTCAATGGTTCGCAGGAATAAAAACATTTGCCATTTTTCTTCAAAATTCTTAAAAACCTAAGATATTTCTTCAATAGTTCCTACTATTAAAGGGGATGGCAGTGGCTCAGTTCACAACCCCACTGAATGCTCAGACCTGAGAAATCTGTGTGAGACTGGAATGCACAATGTCCCCTCCAGCATTAGCTAGTACCCTGGTGCACATCAAGATCCAAGTACACACAAGAAAGCCAATATAGATTTAGACTACCTTATACATGGTCAATAGGTTTCACTTAATTACACATAGGAAACTGTGTTTAGTTTTTGGAGTCTGAGATTCTTAAATAGACCTGATTATACAATAATAAAATAATAGTCTCATTTATGCAGTAATAATTTCAGTTCATTATAACATAACATACTAATTATTCATTCAAAAATATACTAATGCAGTGTTTATTAATTCTTGGGAAAGTAAAACAGTTTATATTCCTTTTTTGTTTCAGCAACATAGGTAATAGGATGAATAATTTTATCTAGTTAACTACAAAAAGCTGTTTCTTCTGCAGTTCAAATCACTGAATTTTGTGGAAGTAAAATTTAGCTGTAACTGAGAGAATTCAGAAGGAGAGCAACAACATCAACCTGAAATTCTCCTGGGAAAAGAGTCCAGAAGTAGCCAACTACCAAATGTATTAGTCTTTTAATATGCTTTTCAAGCAATAAGAAGCTAACCATTTCCTCCATAGATTGGTTTATTAATTTTTTTTTTTTTCAAGGTTCTGGGTGTATTTTTGGTTTGGTTGGGTGCTAGTTTTTTGGGGTTTTTTTCTCTTTTTTAACAGTAGTCAGTGTTAAAAGGTGCTAATAATGACAAAACACTACAAACCCTGCCAATTGTGGTGAAATTAATTTATTCTACAACTATTAAGAGTGCGAGTGTATCTGCTGGGAAAGGAAAAAAGGATTATTTTAATAAAGAAACTCATATACTCTGTGCGGGCAGGAATTAAAGCAGTTCAAAGACTTAATACTAAACCTTTGTATAACTTGAAGAAAGAAGAGACCAGTGCATGAATTTCTACTACCTTCTGTGAACTATGCCTAACAATAAAGTAATAGGACTGCACTGCCATCAGGCATTTCCCCTTCATATCAAGAGTTACAGGAGCAGACTCCAGGAAAGGAAAAAAACAAAACCAAACAACACCAAAAAAACCCCACCCCAAAAAATAAAAACCAGTAACACCAAAATGTCACAGTCTTTGCATGGCAGCAGGGTGGTAGGTGTTTTTGCTGCTAGGTTATGGTCATTCTAGTGCTGTTATCATTATATCATACAGACATAATTTAATCTTGTGCATTAAAATCTACTCCTTTAAAAAAGATTTGCATAAAAATTTTTTGCACTTTTTCTATTCAAATTCTGTCTTCAATGCTATTGAGCATCCAGACAATCTGCTTCCAGGAAGAAAAAAAAATATTCTGAAACTGGCAGTTTGAAACCTTATTTAAATAAGGTATTTTTTTTAATCTGAAAATCTCTTCTGTTGTTTTTTTTTTTGTGGTGTTCCAAGTCCTCATGAATTAATGAACCATTATTTCTGAAAAAGTTCTGAGTACGCAGTGTTAAAGAGTGGCATTTAAATCACCATAGCTGCAAAAAACTACATAGCATTTCACCCCAACAGAAAACCAGAATTTCTGTGTAACTTACATAACAGGCCACTTCAGAACTTGCTACTGATAGAATTTCAACCACATGGGTAATTGTTATGACAATTCATTTCCCAATCTTTGAGCAGCCTACATCCATTATGTAACTGAGGAAAGATATTCCTATAATACACATTCCTATGCACTCTGTACTCCTGCAAGTATATTAGGGGTTTAGGAGCTAGAACATGTCAGATTAACAGATTTGAATTTTAAATATTTGGTCCAATTTTAAATCTAAAGAACATCTTCTGCCCTTCTGGAAAGGAAGACAAAATTGCCTCATTGATAGCCTACTCTGAAACAAACAAAAGAAGATTGTCAAAAATGTGTCTCTCTTACTCCATTTCCCAGAGGAAAAAAAACAAGGAGAGGAAACTGCTATAAAGTTTCTCAATATCATGCCAGCCTATCAGGCCACACAGTGTGTGAGTATCAACAGGTATTACACTCAATAAGGTAGAAAAACGGCTCACAAACATCAGAACAATTCCCCTACTCAAGCCTCTGACTTCACAGAGTACTGAAATTAAAAAAAAAATTACTGTCCCATGCTGGAACATAGCCTAATTCTTGCACGCTCACTGGCAAGTAACATGGGTTCATACACACTGCTTCCCTTCACGCTTCACCTTGAATCACAACTCAAACAAAACCACCTGAAACCCAACCAACTTTCCATACAGCAATTCAGTCAAAACCCATGGAGCACTTCTATCTGTGAAAATGCAGGTTTCCAAGGAAAGATTTTGTACATCAAGAGGACTAAAGGGGATACAGATGGTGTTTCTTGAAACTTTTTTCCCCTCTGCTAGTTACTCAGTTTCTAGGAAAATATTGTCACATTTCTTCAATAAACAACAACAAAAAAATCACAAACCCCCCAAAACACCAAACACAGAAAAAACCCAAACCTTACCTGCCTTCACTCATATGAATATTTCCCTCTTTTCTACACATTTAGAAAGAGATGTTGAATTCAAATTTTCTCTGTAATTCACAATGCAACATTTGCTTTGTTTAGTTATTATTTTCTGTTGTATGTATAGATAGAATTGGGTAATTCACCATCCTTCTCAAGGCTCTAGCAGCAGTTAGCAGAAGGAAGCAACAAAGTTTTATCTGCAGATTCATGAGAATCAAGTAGGAACAGGAAGTGCCCTTAAGTGCTGATGTTGGCTCCAATGTTCAAAAGAGCCTTGTAAATTTGAGATAGGATTTGCAGATATGAAATTAAAAAGCCTCACATTAGGATATCAGATTTCTGCTCAAAACTAGCTCCATTACAGGAATGCTGTCCAGTATTTTGAAGGCTATTTAACTCTTTATATCCCTGACTAATCAGGATGATGAGAATAAATATATTCCAGAGATGTGTGTGAAGCATCAGTGCAGAAGGTGCAAACAACTTTGCGATTGAAATTCTCGTTCCCTACACCCTAACACTGAATTGTCTGTTCTTTATGTGTCTTTCTTTCTATTTGCCACATGCAGTATGGTTCACAGTTAACATGCTGCCATCACAGCCTGTCAGAGTAGATGCAGCAAAGCATCAAGTCTCTTTCTACCTTCCTGACTCCCCAGGTTCAAGCAAATGCAGGCACTCCTTAGCAGACCAAA
Source organism: Chlorodrepanis virens (assembly GCA_003286495.1). NCBI lineage: Eukaryota > Metazoa > Chordata > Aves > Passeriformes > Fringillidae > Chlorodrepanis > Chlorodrepanis virens. The sequence continues at coordinate 31,156,202 of LTAT01000006.1, forward strand.
TGAAAGGATGTGCAAGACCTACAAAGGTGAAGGAGGGGCTGCCAATCCTGTCTCTTTTTCTTTCCCTCCCTCTCCCACCTTGAGGAGGTGTGTGTGTCTCTGAAGACAAAAGAGGGTAGAAAGCAGCAGAGAACACCATGGAAACAGACACAACATAACGAGTCAGGGGCTCAAACCTATCTGCTTCCTTATTAATTTGACACAGATAACCCCAGAAATGTGTTTTACATTGGGCGCTGGCTGAAATTTTCTCTACTAACAGCTTGAAGTTTCTATCTTTATCAGGTCATACTGTGCTCAGAGCAACACGATTTCACACGTAATTCCGTGGAAAACTGCTTTTTACAAAGACATCCAACTCTGTTAGCCTGTCCTGATGATTTAAACAGCCCCCAAAACCAAATCAAAAAAAAAAAAAAAATCATCTTTTGTCAGAGAAAGGGTTTTTTTTGGTATTGTTGTGTTTGCTAAGAAGAATGGAGGAGGAAAAAAAAAGAAAGATTTCTGAGAAAACAGCCAGGGTAGTCTTTGGCTCCATTGACACAGAAGAAGGTAACCAATGATCTCCCTGGCTCCCATTACATCTAGGTTTTCTTCCAGCCCTCAGGAGGATGGAGATTTTGGAGTGGGAAGCTAATGCATAGTCTGGTCTCACCCCAAGACAGCACCCTAACTAAACTGTGACAAAGCTAAATATACATTAAAATAAAACATGGCTATCCAGAGACAAAACACTCTGAAGTTCTGATGTTTAAAGCTTTTAAGCCAATTAGTTTTAATACAATTTTGTGATTTGTTGGTTTCATTATTAAGGCTGCATTGAAAACTGGAACCTTTGGAAATTCCCAAGAGAATTAGCTGTAAAAAGTATTATCTGCTGCCTTTTCCTTTCCTGGTTGAACACAGAGAATAAATCTTCAGAAACTCAACTAGCTACCAGTGTTAGGAATAAAGGGTAAGATTCAGGAGGAAGGCTTTCTGCTGAAGCAGTGGAGGCCTTATATGCAACAAGGTCTGGCCAGCTAACTCTTCTCCTGAGCACACGTCAGAAAAAACAGTATGAGAATGGAGCATAAGTCTGCTCATCTTAACAGGACTGAGAAACCTGCCAGAACTTACAATAAATCCTGCTCCAGAAGCGTATGATGAGGCTCACAAAACAGTCAGGGGAGAACAATGCCTGCCCAGAGCAGCACCTTTGGGAGGTGACACATGTCCATCAAAATGTAAAAGATTAAAGCAAGGATTACCAAACTTGCACATGCTTTAAAGTAATCCTTCAAAACATTTTAAAAGGCTGCATGTACTTTTTGCTTCTCTTAGAAGGAATTCTGGCAAAATCCTAGAGGGCCATAATCAGTGACCTAGTTTCAGCTGGGATGGAGTCTATTTTCTTTTTCATAGCTGGCACAGTACTATACGTTTGATTTACGACGAGAATAATGTTGCAGTTTTAATTGTTGCTAATTATTTTAATTTAACAATAATTTTTAATGGTTGCTAAGCAGTGTTTACACAGTCAAAGCCTTTCTGCTCCTCACCATACCAGTGAGGAGGCTGGGGGTGTACAAGAAGCTGCGAGGGGAACAGCTGGGACAGCTGACCCTCACTGACCAAAGGAATATTTAATACAATGTGGCATCATGCTCAGCAGATACACTAAGGGAAAAGCTTCTGCTCAGGAGCTCTCTGGCAAACAATTTCACTCACTTTCTCACTTTTTTTTTATCTTGCTCTTCATCATCATCATCATCATCATTATTTCCCCTTCCATTTCTGACCTACTAAGTTGTTCTCAACCCATGAATTTTCCTTTTTATTTTTTTCCCCCCACCATGATTCTCTCTCCTGTCCCACTACAGGACTGGGGGGGGTGGAGCAGACCAGGCAGAGGCAGCAAGTGACTGTGTGTTGTTTAGCTGCCCCCCAGGTTTAATCACAACAACCAGAAATTACTGGAGCACCTGCCCTACCAAAAGATACTCCCTATTGTGCAGGCACACGAGTTGGAAGGGAGAAAGAGAACATACAATAGCTTTTTAAACCATTATGCCAAATAAGTACTATCATTTGTAAATGCTGCACAGACATACTAGAAATTGGCAGGGAAGAAAGAAAAACTGTCTCCTTCTCTCAGCTTTAAATTCAGCAAAACAAACAAATAAACCTATATACAGTCCAGCAAACAGAGAGAATTCTATCCTGATACTTATGTAATAAATGTCAGAGTACTGCACACCCAACGCCATTGTACTGCCCATCTCAACAGTACAGAACACTGAATCCTCACATTTCACAGACTTTTCCATCACACAGGAACAGAATTAGGAGGAGAGGTTTTATTTTTTGCTGCTTTTAAAAATAATTCTGACATTTGTATTGACAGTGGGAGAATAGCCAACATTGCTGATACCACATCTCCCTACAAAAGCAGGAAAACTCCAAATCAAAAGCACACACAAGTTGTACAGTTGTCATAGATGCAAATTAATCCTTGAAAAACTGCCTTGAAATTTTCATGGAGAAGATAGTGGGAAAAAATCCATAATAATTCCACTCCATCAGAGCAGAAAGAGGGTTGACATTGTAAAAGCAAATCAAATCCCTCCTCTGTATGCAGGAACATTGAGTGAAATTGTCCTTTTCCAAATCTCATACAAAGCCCTGTAGTGTTTGTTCGCCATTTAACAAAACAGAAACAAAAATTGCCACAAAGGGCTTATAAAGACCTGTCTTGTCTCAGTCAAAACTAAGGAAATCCTGCTGCTCCAAATGGATCAGAAAGAGGATTTGTGCCCACCTTTCACACCCAAGCACTGAGCTGTGGGAGCGCTGACCTAGCACAGCATTATTGCAACACTGAAACACAGAGAGGACATCTGACACTGGCAGATCTGGACAATGCTTCCTCAGGTGGACCTTCAAAATGAAGAGTTTCAAGTATTTATTTTGCTCTTAACTTATCAACTTGGTTCACATATTTCGGAAATTCAGTCTGTACTAGAATACACTGTCAGTCATCTCAACATTGCATATTTTAGTATTAACTGACAAGATAATTTGCTTCAAAAATACCTGGCACTCAGACAAAAAAAAAAAAAGGTCTAGCTTCAATTATACCACAAAACACTGCAAAACACCATCAAAAAAAAAAAAAAGCTAAAGAGACACTTGAAAAGGAACAAAATTAGAAGATGAAGTCAAGCTACAATTACCACAACACATTTTGATATATATTTTCACCCTAGCACATGCTAGAGGGGAAAACATACCCATAATATGCATATATGTATTTTTAATGCATTAAAACGTCACTGCCTTTTAAATAATTCAAAACTATCCTGCAAGTTCCAATAATATTCTGAAAATTGAAACATGTTCTTCAATTCTATTTTAGACTTGAAAATTAATACTTTATTTTTATACAGATTTCCTCAAACCAAGAAAAGCATGTCGATTTTCCAGCTATGACAAACTAAAAGCATTTTAAAGCCTGGATTGTTACTGAAATCTCTAAGCAACCTGAGCTGGCACAAATCACATGACCAAGATATTAGTCCTTTTTATTATTTTTCAACATCCTTCTGTATATCAGATATGTTTATTTGTATCATGAAAAATCTCATCTTTCCATGATAGCTTCCTTCTCTATTAATCCTATTTAGCTAAGAACAAAATATATGCAGTGAGCAGTGAACAGCCTTTAATGTGCCATGCAGTCACTCTTGTCATAGACTCCCCAGACAAGTGAAATAACTCTTTCCTTTATATAGCCCACAAATTCACTCAGTTTGGATGTAAAACATTCTCCACACATTTTTTTCCTTCCCCTGACCATAACATTAATTGGTCTAAAGCCTCACTTGCAGCTGGGGCTTCAAATACCATTGTATCTAAGAACACTAATCAGATGTTTATTGCAAGAGTAGATGCACTTGATTTACTGCACAAGCCATGGGATTAAACTGTTGTGGTTATATTTCTGTTTAAAGTTTTCCTACTGTCTTTTTTCAAGCTGGAGAATACCTTAATCTTGTGTCTGGAAAAGCAAAGTTACAATGATTTTCTTCTGTCATTGTCACCTCAGCCTACTCAGTATTTCCTGATCCGATTGCATAACTGGTTAGAGAAACAGATGGGCCCAAGTTTAGAGATACTGCTCAAAAGGTGCATATTTAGACATGCCAGTCATTATGGGGGGAAGGCATACTTCCACCCACCTTCACATATATGCAGTAAAATATCTTCCCAGAAACATTAAGAACATGAGAAACAGAATGCAGCATTGATAGAAGCAATTTTATCTGCCAGAACAAACAGATTTATTATTTTTTTTTTTAATTTCCTTAAGATTCATTATGTTAGATGGGGAAAATACTAAGCCAGAGGAAAGATCTCCACAACCCTTACCACTATCCCTAGTAGCTCTCTTCTGCAGGAATCTGCTGCAGCAAATATCTGTCTGGAATGAGACAGTGCTGGATGTAGAGGGATGCCCTACCCAAAAAAAGAAAAAATAAAAATAAAAATAAGGCACCAGTAATGTAGGAGCCAACTGCTTGAATGTCCTTGGGAATCAGACAGCTTACTTTAGATCATTACATGAGGGAAAAGGCCACCAAAAATTTAATGCAAACTCTTTCCATGGAAGGCTGAGATGAAGATCGTTCAAGAAACTGGGAAATGAGGACTATTTAGATTGATTGTTAATGATCACTGTTATAAGTAAGTATTTTGATTTTAAATGTGCTCGATAAAGCTTAACAAGATAGCAGTTGGGTATCAGAAAAAAAATAAATTACACAGCTTTCAGCTATTTTCTTTTGCTAAAGTTTTGGTAAAAATAAGGGGAATTGCTTGAGAGAAATTAAAAATGAGAAAATAATTACACATAATTAAGATTGCATTATCTTAGCAAGGCACTCAGAATTATAATAAAAAATTTCTGATTGTGTAACACAAATCTTCATTAGTGCCCATCAAAATACCCCAGAAAAAATATTTTAGGAGCGTCTCCAAAACACTACTAATTAACACCAAACACCTACAACAAACAGTTTCAGTAAGGTCACCATTTCTCACTTGTTCTCGTGCACTTTCCATGAAAACCTCTCAAAGTACTCTGCAAACACCCATATATTTCTAAAGCAGTTTCTGTATCCTCACTATGCCGGTCTCCAGTTACTGCTGCTGACCAGTAAGAACAATTAATAAAGAGAGAAAATGTTCTGCACTCTAAGGCTTGTGTTCAAAAGCAAAACACACATTAATGATTGCAAGTCCAGCTTGGTCCTCAGGTTTTAATGCCACCATAGTTTTCTTAACCACTCACATTTCCCCTTGAAATCATGTAATTATTTTCTAAATTCTCTGAAACCATAAAAAAAGTATATTTTTCTAGAATTAATCAAGGCCTAATACAGACACAGGAGTGACACTTTCCTTCAGATGTTTTTTTCTGGCACACATTTAAAGCCTTTTTTTAGTCTTAGATTCCAGCCTATTCTAGCAGTTATTATTTTTTCCATTTTTACCAGAACAAATCAACATTTAATCAAATGTTTCAGTATTATCTACCAACACATTACATTGAAGTAGGGTCTCAAAACAAATTTGTCCTTTGTCCCATCCACTAAAAAGCCTTTGAGAAGAACCCTGAACTTCCTTAGGTAAAAACTTTACTTTTATTCCAATTTAAGGGCCAGCCTCCCTCTGGAAACAGGAGTTAGTTATTAAGAGTTTTGATGTTTGCATCTGATATACCTGCAAGACTTCTGAGCTTCCTTCAAAGCTGGGGTCACTGATGGAAAAAAAAAAAAAGAAAACCCAACAACAAAACAGCAACAGAATGTGCTGATTTTTGTGCAATCAAAGGCTGTTTTCAGAAGAAAGCAGAACTTGGGGACAGACTGATTGCCCTGTCAGCTTTCCCCGTGGGTAAACACCTCAGCATCCTGCCAAGTGGCACGCTCACAACAGGTCAGCTTCCCTGCAAGATTTCTTAACCTTCTCTTAATTAGCAGGGGATAATTTGGCAATATGTTATGCTCCTTGCTCTTCCCCAGATCCTTCAGGAAAATGGAGACCCAATACCTTGAATTACCTCTTTTTTAAAGCTTTCTGTCTTCCTTAAAGACCACTCCACATTTCTCAAGAAAGTACAAAGCAGATACTGTGTGTTAATAGAAAATAATGATGCCAGCTAGAGAATTTAATGGAAACCTACACAAGAAAAGTGAGCTCTGGGACAAGCCTGGTCTGGAATGGTCTGTTTGAACAAAAGAAACAAGCCAGGAAAATAATATACATTGACTTCATGCTATTGTTTCTTCTACTTGTGAAGTTGCTATAACCGTGTTTATGCTCTTCACAAAAGAGAAAGCAAAAAATTTGCTAGAAGACAGAACATTAATTATTATTTCTCTTCCATGTCTCTGCACTGTTAGTTACACAGAGAAAATGATAATGCTTCAGTAAAATTCCCCACAATATGTCACATTAACATATCAATATGATGTGCTGGTATCACCCTACAAAAAGACCATGTTTCTCATTTGCTTATAAATTAAGTTACTCTCACTAGTAATTAAAAGGAACATACACATAGTATATAATTAGATACAGATTTTTTTTTTACCCACAAAGCTGTAGTTAGATACATAAACTCATCAAGAATTCTAATTTCAGGCTTTCCCACGTAAAATTGCTTATCATTCTCAGTATATAAAAGGTTTCATATTTTTCCTCATTTCAAATCAGAGTTAAGAGAGAAGATATTGAAAAGATACAAATAAATAAATAAATTAAATTCAAAAGAAAAATAAATATTAATATAATACAGCAAAATAAACTGAATTTTATCTATGTGTAGACCAGGGTCTGTCAGATTTTTTTTGATAATATTTCTAGACTGACAAGTAAAACATATTACCCAAAATGTAATTGATTCAATTTAACTCCCCCTTAGAAAAAGGGTTTTTGTCTTCAGAGAAAACATTCTCATCAAGATGAGGGAAGGCAAGTCTTAGGGTTCCACATAGGAATGAGAGTTTTATCACACCACAGGTGAAGGTTATAATCACATAACCAGTAGTAACCTTTCAAAGGTATTTCTTAAAACGTTATTAGGAGACTAGAACTGCTATTTGTTAAGTGACCAATGGGCTAAGCCATAGGTTATCCCTCAAAACCAGCTTTAGTAATAGTCAGCAGGATCACACGGATGTGGAAGACACAATCATGTTGTGGGCTCACACAAATTGAGCAGCTTCAGATGGAAACACTGAGACAAAATTTTCAAAGAATGCCAATAATTTGGTATTGAAGCCCCATGTCAGAGATATGAACAGCCCTGTAGAGCCTTTGCCATGACAGTGCCAGGTGATATTTTAATTTCTGTCATCTCAAAGAGTTACCGCAGTGACTAGTTTCCATCTCGCCTAAAGGTGCTCTTCAAAGAGTTTAAAAATATTGAGTTTCCCTAAGACAGTATGAAAGCCAAAGAAAAGTGAATCTCAAAAATGTTCAACTGTTTTGGCAGAGAATTTTTAGGTTTTAACATGTTTTGCACTACTACTTAAATTGAAATAATGTCATTCCTGACTACAGTAGTGGAAAAAGGCAAATAAATTAGCAAGTTAGGCTTCATTTTATGTAGTTAGGATAAGCTGTCTCTCTCTTTGTATATGTTTATATTCACTGTAAAAGCAAAATTGCTTCTATTCATTGGTAGCATTGTGTCCAATATTTTGTATTTGAAGGGCTCTAGTAAGTATAAAAGTGACAATGAATAAAATGGAAAAATATTTAGTACTCCAATCTGAGAGAAAAAACTTGCTATTGTGAGTAAAACATTGATTGCTTAAGCCAATAAAGACTCTGAAATTCAAATGTAATCACTAAATAACCCTTTTTTAAAAGAAAAGTTAATTTTTTTTCAGCTGTCTGATTTAACATTGGCTGGCAACTTATAAATGGCACACAGCCTCTCGCTCCCACCCAAGGAAAAGGGAAAGAGGAATAAGGAGAAAGAAATAAAAGGACAAGACTCAGAAGCCTCATGGTTGAGTAGTTCAACAGTTACAAAAAAAAAAAAAAAAAAAAAAACCAAGAAAAATAATTAGCAATTGTTCACCACCATTTAAATGTTGCCCAGCTAGTTCCTTTCCCTGTCTTGATAAATGTTGAGAAATGACTCCTTAAGGTATGGAACGTCCCTTTGGTCAGTTGAGGTCACCTCTCCCAGCTGTGTCACCTCCCAACACCTTAGGCACCTGCCTCCTGCCTGCTGGGGGAGGCGAAATGAGAGGCAGAAAAGGCTGTAACTAAAACACCTCTTATCAGCCCTCTATTCAGCATGAATCCAAGACAGAGCTCATACCAGCTACAGTGAAAAAAACTATTTCTATCCCAGCCAAAACAAGGACACTTCTAAACTATTGTTCATAAGCTTTTTTTGATAACTTGAATAATATGTTTCTCCCTACAGAGAGATTAAAGGATTTGTAATTTAGGTCCCTGTTCAGAAAGTCATTAAGGCAAAACCAATAAATAGAGTTGTTTTCCTAATCTGGTAAATCAGATTATTTTAACATATTATAGATTATTTTTGTCTTCTCCATCAAAAGCTTGTCTTAAAGAAGTCTTAAATTAACGCTTCACAACTTTTGTAGTGATGACAAAGGGCTGACTGGCAAAGGAAATTGTGGACTGAGAAATGATGACAACTATGACAAGGCCTTAAGGTTCCTGTTGTGCAGGAAAGCTGCTGAGTGGCACTGAGCTAATTGTTCACTATGGTTTGAGAGCTCTGACTGAAGGATAAGACATTTACTTGTATGCAAAGTGTTCCTAGCTCTATTTCCAGAGTTTTTTCAAGGAAATCATTTGAATACAATTCTTTACTTGTCTACTGTTTTGTCATTTTATAAGACTTTATGAATATTGTATTATGCACAAGGCATATTAACCTGGTAACGCCCAAAGGTGTTTGACTTAGAATATTGGATATATTCTTCTGTGGAACCTGAAAGGCCCAATCTACAAAAGTTACAGGAGTAATTTCAGCTTCAAAACAGAGGAGCATGGTAAGCTGGTAGCAAGTCTGCAAAAGGAAAAGATTTGTTTTTCTAAAAAATAATAATCATGCAGCAGAAATCAGGAGAGTTTCAGAGATTGCACTAGCTCTTACTTGGAATGAAACTGACACAAGGGTCTGAGATCTGCAATGGATGTTCTTTAGAGAAAGATGAACTTGACAAGAACTCATATTTGGGGCATATGAATATGCAAAGAATCGTCTGCTTTGATTTAAAACAGCAATGTTTTTAGAGGGGGAAAATAAAGAATGGTGCACATCTTATATTTTCCTTTTGAATATGTGTCCCCATTCTGTCAAGTTTAGCTTGCAAAATTGCACTGGATTAAAATTACACATTAGGTTACCAGTGAAATGAAGTTCACTGTTGTGAAAATTTGGAAGGGTAGGGAAGAAAGGAGGAGAGGCAAAGTGAGGGAGCATAACTTCATTTCATTAAGAGACAGAGATAGAAAATGTTTGCCTTTCTAAAAACTGTTTTTGCTTTATTGATGGCATTGATCACTATTTATGTGCCCCCACTAAAATCAATCTCACAACTATGGCATTTTGATTCTTTATTTGCTTTTGACCAACAGCATTAATTTATACAGCCCAATAAAAAGATGGACAATTTTTCTCATAGGATGTGTTTAGATTTTAGATAAAGCAGTTGGCAAAGGCATTAAAGATTGATTTACAATATCCACCTTCTAAAACACCATTTAGGAATCTAAGTATGCAATTATAATTCCCAAGGTATGGAAATCAAGCAGTTCTTACAAACTTCAGTTGCTGACACCCATAAACATTATGACTGTCTATATAAGAGTGAAATAACCTTTGTTCAGGGACTAAAAACCCCTCAAGTCTGAGTGTTTCTTGCACTGAAATCCACAACCATATTTTCCTCATTTCAGGAGCTTAGCTGTCACTGATTCATTCTGCAAAATTCAAGATTGAATTTTCACAAAGGTTGGGGAAAATTTCATGCATTAGAAATATCCTGTCTTTATTAAATACCCTTAACTAAAATTATTATAAATCACTGAAGGTTTATGTCAAATCCCATGTATATCTTTTTGCAATAAGAAAGGACATTCAGAAAAATCTTTCTTTCTTTCTCAACATGTGAAGAACGATTCATAAGATTCAATAGTGTTAAAAATAAACATGGTGAAGAAAACAGATGTTTCTATGTTTCCATAGTGACCTTATCTTTTGATCAATGGTGCAACCCTGTGAAAAGACATAAGGACTATCAACAAAAGCTGCTCTTCTGACAGCACATTCTCCTAATATGCACACCTGCTAAAGGCAATACCACTAAAAATAAAAGTTCTTTACAAATAACAATCTGTTGCAAGCAACTTCCTCTCCACATGTCCTGTCTTCTTCCCATGTTGCAGCAAGATAGGGTGAGCAACATGCAGGCCCTGCGCATCTTTCACATATAATCCAGGTGACACTTCTCATTTCTGCTCTTTTCTAGAGCCATTCTTAGTTTGGGACTAAGCATGGTTTACTGAACTAATGAGAGTTTGACCCCTTGCTCTGCTAGCCCTCTAAAGAGGGACCTTTTTTCTATCATTGCCTTGTATGCCATGACATGGCCTCCAGCCCATTACTGATCAGCATTCTCTAGAACACACTGCCTCCTAGCTGGGTATATGAGGAGTCGGTAACCTAGAAGTGCAAAAAGATAGTTTTCTGAACACTGTATTTTTCTTTTCTTACAGGGTTTTATCATTTATCATAGAAAATTGTGTTTAAAGTCAGCAGCAAAGCAAGGCATCACTGACAGAGAATACAGAAGCAGTTCATCTTACTGTCAGTCACTGACTTAAGCTTCAACTGCATTCCAGATGGAGTGGCCAGATGAGCAAGCAGGATCTATTCCATTCAGACCTTGGGTAGCCTTCACCCTTCACTATCTTAAGACAGACCACTTCACCTAGGTAGAGAAGCACTCACAGGAACCACAGCTCAGTGATTTTGTTAACCACCTGTGTATGACTACATGATCACTTCCCAGGCTTGGGATGCCAGACCTTGACTTTAGTTATTGACCTAAAGTGGTAGTGAGAAATTATGGATTGCCTTTCTGTAAGAACAAACAGCCTTCTTTATTTTTGTAATGGATCAAATCAGCCAGGGGGCCACCGAAAGAATCTTCTCTCTGTTGTGTCAGCCAAGATTTGCCAACCTCCAGCTGGAACATGTTTGCCCATACAAAACTGGGCCTGACAAGGATGGGATTCCAAGAGGTAATATTAACTCATGGACCTCAAACCTGAGCATGCAAAATGACCCTGTCCTCATTATGCAATGACCTTCCGCTTCTTTATATACTAATGCAATATGGTGGGCATGCATAGTTCTTACTATGTGCACATCCAAATCAGTGATAGCTAATTTTCAAATTGTTAGTTACTTTTTAAGGTTTTGAATCTGTGGAAATAAAATATATTTAAGTATTATTTTAAAATAATTCTAATCTGCTTATTTTCTTTGCTTTTTGCTATTGACTCTTTCCATTCAGTGAGAGTACCTAAGTGATGGTGAGATTCAAGATTATCATAAAGGACTGATAAACTTGGGTAATCATGTAATCTAATGGATGTCTGCACAGACAGACTTGGCTGTTTTGTAGACTAAACCAGTATTTTTAGTTCTCACATTTCCGCTTTTAATTTTGAAAAATGTATTTCCCAAAGAAAAAAAAAACATCAGAGCAACAGAGTAGAAGTTACAAAAAAAAAAATCATTGCTTTACTTTGAAATTCTGAAGGAGGGAAATTTCAGTTTCTAAACATAAGGAGCAAAGGAGTAATCCAGGGGGGAGAAGCCAGCAATAAATCCCCAACAAGAACAAAATTGCTTGGTACATGCATGAAAAACAGGAAGGAAAAACCAAGGCATGTGCCCTTTTCATCCTGTGCATGCCCATAAATATGATGATGTTTTGGAATCTTCTAAATCTCATGTATCTGCAAAGCTTCATCTCTGGCCTTTGAAACAGGGAGTCCAGCTGAGCTCTGCTTACATGGCAATACTTTAAACAGGATGCCAGAGTGCTGCAAAAAAACCTGTAAATGCTAAAATCTGCTTAATATTAGGGATCTGTAAGAGTGTACAACTTCAGATATTGCAATCTGCTTTAGCTGAGTGTCCCATTTAGGTGCCTGTATAGTACCATAGTCCAGAGTGACAGCCTCAACCCATGATGCTTACATCCCTCTATTCCTGCAGTACTTATAGCCTTTGCTATTGCTCTCCCCACTCTGAATCCTGCTGTGCTAGGATGCATTACACTGCATTTCACCTGCAGAGTTTTTGTTACAGGTGCAATAGGAGATACAAAACAACGCAGAAAAATAGGGAGATAATGGAAAAGTTTCTTGCAAATGGGGAAAAATGCAGTAGGGAAATAATTTAGGTGCAAGAGATAAGACTTCTATTGCCATTTTTTTCAGGATGTACTGTGGGAGCACAAATATAGAAACTCAGATTCAGACACAGCACAAGTTCCACTGGAATGGAACGCTAATTAACTAACCATGAATTATTCAGCACAATTTAGAAAAGTATCCTGAAGGAGCATATATTGCATAAGGATGCTTTAATGTGCCATTTCCCACTCTGTGCCTAGAAAGGTCAACAGGGCACAATATTAGCATGAAATTACTTGACAATATGACTTCTGATTATTTTGATTGCAGCTTCTTGCCAGCACTACAATGTAGGCATATTTTTACAGAATTTTGCAACAGATAAATTGTTATTCTCATTGTATGTTCATCTATTTTAAAAATTTACTTTCTGCTCTTCCATGCATCTCATTCCCAACTAGCAGAATCAGGCTGAAAGCAATTAGATGATGTTGCCAACCACCTGGTCTGCTAACAGGTTGATCAACATTAGATACACATCTAAGCCACTTAATATTCTTTAACAGGAACAAAAGTTGTGTGGATCAAATAACTTCTGCCAATCAATCAACATGGCTGGCCATTTGCTTCAAAGACTTTCATGCTATGGAAAACTGTTATTATGCTTCCCATATAATTGAGATGCATGGAATGACCTGGTGGATAACACCATGCTATGAACAGAATAACAACATTACCCCCTAAAAATATAGAATTTTCATTTCTGAATTAGCCTGCTGTTACTAACAGCAGGACTGCTGGGCTAAAGCTGCGCACCAGCCCAGGAAGGGTTTTCAGTGCTTTCGTTCAAACAATAGCCTTACACAGGTCCTGATTATCACCCTCAGTCTCAGAGGAAAAAAATAACCTTGTGCTCAACGTGAAAAATAGATCATGGCCTGATCACGTGCTGGTCTTTTAGGTGAAACTCCCCTTTTACATCTAGATAGAAAAAGCAATTCTTAGAAATCTTGACCAATAAAGTTCTGGATAAGATGTAAATGCTAAGCATGATAAGGCATACCATGACAAGGAGGGGAAAAAAAAGAAAGAAGAAATACAGTATTTGAAAATAGGTAGCAATGGAAGAATTGCTGGAAGTTCTCCATGTCGCTTCCATTTTAATTTAAGCATATTGTTCTTGGTTCCTTCTATACATAGCTGATCAATAAAAAGCACTCTATCAGGGAAGCTTTATCTATGCACACTTCAAAGACTGTCAGGTTTAAAAGAGTTATACTGCTCCATGTAGGTGAACAACTGATTAAGTTCAACAGTATCAAGTTCCATATTTATCATTTATTCATGAAGAAATGTCTTGAAATCACACACAGACACACAAAATCCCCCTCTCAAATAAAGAAATGAAAACTCAAAATATGAAAATACAGCAGTGCTATCCCTTGCTCTAGTGCATTTGTTACAGAAGTGGGACTGCTGGTGAACATTCCTTTATGGTTATTGCTGATATGCCTTTGAAGGGCTATGAGCCAAGAAGCCATTTAGCCACATCAGCAGTGCTCACAGTGATAGAGGCTGGCTTTACACTGGACTGCCAGAACACCAGCACAGTGCCACATTAATGCCTTCCACATGGGACATGGTTTGTGTGCCAGGGCAAAGCCAGTAGTCTTGGCACATCTCTCTGAGCTCTAGAAGGCAAACACTCTGCATTTATATTGTCCCCTCGGGGAAGAATACAGCAAACCATCTTTCATTGACATTTTACACAAAGCTGATAATAGAAAAAAACAAAAGAAATGTTTTCTTGTACTTACAAAGCCTTTAGAGTTCTTACCTTCAGGTGCACATTATGCTGTAAACCAGTAACTGCCCAACACCACATCTTAGAGAATGTGTAGCTGATACTTGCTAGCAAGATGAGGCAGCAGTGGAAGAGAAAGCATGAAAGATAATGATTAATATCTTCATTGTTTGGAGGCAAAGTCCATAAAGCATGGAATGCTTTAATTAGTCTGTAGAAATAGGGAGCCTCCATTCAGAAAATTTCCACTATGTTGTTATGTGGTAACCAAACAAATCTGATCTCTCTCTTCAGAGGTTCCAGCTCTAGATGTGTGTGTATGTATGTACATATACACACACCCAGAAAATTTCTGCTAGAACAAATATTGATTTTGTGCTGTCACTCAAAGTAGAAACTCTTCAGAGAATGGTGCATTAATAGCCCCCAGCAAGCTGGCATCCAGAATAATTGTGTCCTGTTTCTTAGCACATTTTCTTTTTCACAAAATGCTATGTCTTGGGAGACTTAGTCAGTCTGATATTCAATAAGTACTTCCAATCAAGGAATCACAATTGAGTCTGCACAAACAGCTTTGCCATACTTCTTTCTTCTAGGATACAAAAAATATAATTTTTTTATCAAAGCATCACACAGATGTCCCTGGGCAAGCAAAAGGAATGGCATTTTCCCCAGTCCTTTTTAGAAACCCCAGGGATTAGCATAACCACATCAGCAAAGCAAGAATCATTGCAAAATTAAATGTGAAATGACAAGAGAGGAGCATCAGCTGTGTTACCACTGTGGATATCTCCCTGCTGTAGCTGAAGCTAATTTGGTCACAAAAAATACTGGAAAGCAGAAAAAGGGAAAAGTTAGGAAGCAAGAGGAACCAAGAAATTTTCATGGCATTCAAGTCTCCATTAATTGTATCTTTATTAAATGAAGGCATAGCACCAAGCACACATGAATCTCCTTTCCCTTTGGGGATATAAAGAACAGGAAAGATGGGATTCACTTCAACAACATAACCAAACAAATAGAAAACATGAGAAATACAAGAACAGAGAGGACAGAAATGTACTTTTTCAGATTTGTAAACTATTAACAATATTCTTACTGTGTTTTGGTTTTTTTTTAATTAGATCAGTTACTCCTTGTTGGAAAGAATGACGAACATTCTGTGAACATGATGTGTGTTTACTTAGCCACCTCCTTCACAAAAAATAAAAATTGACAGCTGTTCTTCAACATGGATGCTGTGGAAATGTCAATTATTTCTAATTACATAAGACTTAAATGACTAATATTTTACTTGTCCCCTTGTTTTCTCAAGAGTACTTCCATAGTATTCACCAGAACTCCTCTCTTCTTAAAGCAAAATTAGGTCTTTTACAAAGAAGTTGACTGCAAGTGCTAAAAAAAAAATTTCAATGTTGAATTTCTTTACAATATTGACTTTTGAAAATTGTTCTATGCTATTGATAAGTAACTGCAGGGTTTTTCAGTCTACTTTTTGTACTTTGTTCAGAAAAGAATTTGAGATGTTTTGATTAAGTTTCACTATTTCAATGCTGAGTTGTCTAACCTTTTCAAATAATTTTGTGAAAGAAACATGATCCTCCTGGTGAGTTACACGAAAAGAAAATGGCAACTGAAGTTACTGAAAACAGAATCTGTCTTACTCTCATTTTACTGAAGCTAATATGCTATAGAGGCTACAATATACAATTAAATAATATAGCAAAGGAAAGGAATTTAAAAACAAAAGAAAAAAAATCAATATTTTCCAACTAAAACTAAAGACTTAGATGTAAGATGCAAGAGGAGAGAGCTTTTTGTTGATTTACTGAATTTGCATATGTGTCAGGTTTAAGCTCGCTAAAATTCCCTAGCTAAAATATTATTGAATTGTGCTACCTGGAAAAATATGGCAGCTTTTAAAAATTGAGCTGTCACTATATTTCTGTTCAGTTTCTCTCCCAGTGACTGAATAGTCAAATTCTAACATCAGTTATGGGGATGGAAATGAGGGTGAAAATCTTTGTAACAGCTGCTACATTTCATTTCACTATGTAGCCACGCATTTTTTCCAGGTTATTTTTTTTAGAAATTACTTTACATAATGTAGGTTACGTATTCCACGAATCAGTTCAATCTCTATTTTGATAACTCATTGAAAGTTGTTTTTATATCTATATATAAAGAGAAAGTTCAAATGATAATAGCAACAAATCACCAGCTTATCTTGCTTTCTAATTTGTAAATTGAGAATTATAGTTACAAGGGATAAAGGAGGGGAAAAAGTGGTTTTATTCTGAATAGGATATGGTCCTCAATACAATGAGCATGTACAGGAGCAGCATTTACCTCTGTGCCTAAGTCATCATAACTGCCAAGATTCACACCAGGACTACATCAGAGGGCAGCCACAACAAAGGCTTAGCAGATGTAAAAAAGTGCCCACACAATAGAAAGCACCAAAGCAAACCACAGAAGATTAAGTTCAGTCTTCCAAGAAACTGATATTCAACATAACACAGAGCAACATGAATAGTTCTCAAGATGTTCAGCAATCAATTCTGGAAAATGTACCTGCTTGGCTGGAATTTCTTTGACTTTTCTCACAAAACTCAGAGTTTCAGAGCTCCAAACCCCTTGAGCATTTGAGAATCTCCACCCTATAGTCAGTGAACACCACATGGTTATTGTGTCACAAGCTGACTTTTCAGAAGCTCGAGGAGACCTTCCCACACTCAGTTCATGCAGGTTAGGAGATGCTCACCTGGCAGAGCCCCTTCCACAACTGCTGAGCTGATTTTTAATGCCTGTTTTGCCTCCTGGTGTGTCTGTGATTCTCAACACTCTTTCCTTTAGATTCCCTGGCTACTTGGCCCATCACCAGGCCACCCTAGCTGTCCCTGTGTTCGTTCCTGACAATAGTATGGCAGGGTGATGTGACAATGTTGTATCAGCTACCCAGCCTTACTGTGGAATCAGCCGGGGTGGGAGAAGTGCAGATGCTCCTTCTTCCCCCTGCAGCAACTTTCTTTCATTTAGTATAGAGTAAATTGTTTAAGATATGGATAGATTCAAAGAGACAGTAGATTCATTTCTCACTGGGAAGAACAGCAAGTTACTACATTGTTTATTTTCTGATTTATCAGGAAGCAAAAAGTATCTGCTTCCATGACTATAACAATTCAAGGGAAAAAACCACAATCCTCAGTCCCCTCTATTTACGGTACTGCCAAAATGGGTACAAATGCTTAAAGAGGATTAACGAAACAGAATGGATAGGTGAAGAGCTCTTGTTGGTAAGTCAATATTGGAGAACAGTCCCCCCAAACCACCCCAAAACTTAGGCAGAATTGATGGTCTGCTTTCATACATCACTGTTTAACACTGCCAGCTACCTATTATGTGGAAGGACAGGGCATCGTTACAAAAAAATATCTTTTCCAGAATTTTGGCCCCAGCTATATTCCACTAAAGGCAGAAGAGGGGGAAATCCACAGAGTGAAACTTTGGGATGAGTTGGCTACTGGGTGCTTAACACCCAAAAAGACCTTATGAGACAGCAAAGAATATTTTAAAGTAGATATTAATGAATATTTGCACCAGCATGGAAGCAAAAGAGAGGGTGGAAAACAAAGGTGTAGCAGAAAGACTGAAGATGTGAGCAAAGATATGCTTTTCAATCTGCAGCAAACCCTTCATTAAATTTCAAGTGCTTGAGCCGTTCTTCACACATCTCAAAACCACATGTTCCCACACTCTTAGCTTTTGATTATAAATACAACTTCCACATTTTCCTAATGTCGAGTAGCTATTGCTTTAGGCAAAGTAGTACTTAGCAGCATTCTTGAGTGTGTGAAATTTAGGGTAAGGGGAAAAATCATCTCTATTTTTTTTAATTTCCAGCTCTGTTTAGAGTAAACATCAGTTGTCTCATCAGCTGCTATTATGACAAAAAATGTACTCCAAGTGCACAGATGCAGATCCTGGAAACAAATTAGACCTAAAAGATTTTTTTCTTCTTCTTTTCATAAAAAGAACTAAAAGACTGAATTATGCGCTGATTTTAATAACAAACAATATTGGATGACATTTTTTACTTGACAAAGTGAAATTTCTTCCCAACTGTTATTATTTCAGCCTGAGGTTTTTCAAAAGCATTAACCCATTAGTAACTGCTATACCCTCAAGCTGAGTTGAGGAGTGACAGAACATATATATGACTTGATTGAATGTAAAGTACATCCATACCACCCTCTGAGGAATTTAAAAATCCTGGAATTTTCAAAAATATATTCTGCAGATAATCTGCTCTAATTGTTTCCACCCAAACTCTACAGAGGAAAAGGAGCCTTAAAAGTTTATTTATATTGACAGCTGGATATCACAGCCTGACATGAATGTTTGTCAAAGGCAATATTCATTTTCTGAACACACTCAAGATATTGCTTTAGTTCTGAAACAGTAGCCAATGCTATTTTCTGCATGTAGGAAACTAAAATATTTATTGCAGGTATCACAGAGGTAAAAGACTTGGAGAAATTGTGGTTTGTTTCCATTTTTTGCCCAGGATGTTTAGGCCAATCCTTCACTCCTTTATGACCTACAGTTTGCTAATTGCTCACCTGTATCAGCATCCCAAAAGTAATAAAAATTGAAAGACTAATTCATGAAAAACCCACAAATTTGCAACTACTTCTACTCTAATGAGATTCTTTTATCTCTGGGGCTCAAACACTGCACTTGTTCCTATTACAGTATATGGGCTTTGTCAGGGACAGGAAGGCTTATGGATTCTCCATGGAAGTTTCCACAAGAGGTTTATCTCTGAACAGGGTTTGAAAAGAGGAGTGAACTGATCAAAGCCTGATGAATATCAAAGCATAAGAGGAAAGAAATAGAGGGGAGGGGAAATACACAGGGGGTGTGGAAGCAGGAAAGCAAGCACATCCCAGTTGAATCTCCTAAATTTCCAAGTTCACAACCTTATAATGAAAGTAAATACAATTAGTATTTGATTAGTATTGTTATAATCATAAATATAGTAATAAAATATTCTAAATTAAAAATAAAACAAACAACAACAAAAAAAACCCCACTGCTTTTCACTGATCTTCCTTTCCCACCATGTCACAGATATGGCCCAGTACTCCTATAGCGCTTAAAACTTCCTAAATTGTCTGTTAAGATGAGCTAATTCTTACGCCTTGTGCTATGACAAGCAGTTTTGCAATCAAAACAGAGCTGCTTATTTAAAAAGCAGGAAGTCCTTCTTTGCCCTCCTGTTTTGCTTGGGCTTGGATACAACTGATGAATGAATGCATGTCCTGAATGAATAGTTACAGACTGCTTGACTGCAGTTGATAACTATAGCCATAATATTCAAGTAGTTAATAAATAAAGATCCTTACATAACTATTATATATTATATACATTTTATAGAGTTCAAGCATGACAAGTGTTTCCACTCTAGCTATTGCAATCTCTCTTACCGTAGCTTAATTCCCACAACAAGGAAAAGATAAATAAAAGTATGAGAAATATCATGTACACACATTCCCGAGCAGGATGCAGCCAGGGGTTTTGATGCTTCTCAATCTGCCAAAATCAGGCAAATCTATGAATTAATATTTTCCATATTTTTTAGGTATTCCTTTTCCACATAGCCCTTTCCCAAGTAAGGCACAATTAAATTGTTGAAAAATGCATAGCTCTCAACAGCACTGGAGATAGCTTCCCTAAACAGCATGCTTCTATAACTTTTCCTCTCTATATTTCCAAATATTCTGAGTATTCTGTCCAACCAGATGTTTATTTACAAAAAATTCACATTGTAGCAATCTCTGCTTATCACATCAATGGAAATTCTGGGACATTGGAGAAATCATTGTATCAAGAATACTTATAAGTAAAACTCATGTTTTGCAATATTGTTTATGCCTTAAATGTGAAATAGCACAGTCCTTACATGTTCTTTTTTAGTCATTTGGTGGCAGTATTTGCAAAGCATTTTCTAAGTCTTTCTGCTATGTGAAAATACCATCTTTAGCTCTTTATTCAGCACTCACACTACACAATCTACTCTTGCTCTGCTCAATAAAGCAGCATTTTGTACTGGTAAATTCAAAAAAAGAGTAAAATACAAATGGTTTTGTGGACAGTAGTGTCAAGGACCAAAATTGACCACAATTCATTCCTTCATGTTCTTTTAGATTGCTTTAAAGATGGTGCCTTGCAAAACTGCCAGATTCAGCACCAAACAACTTCTTGTCCACTTCCCCAGGGGTCTCATTCATGCCCCATTCTCCCCAGACACCAAGAGCAAAACACTGTCCTGCTGAGAGATGTTTAACTGCAGCACTTCCTATTTTCAGGATCATCTGTGGGTTCCATTTTTCTTTTTTTTTTTTTCCTGCAAACCATCTCAGAACTTGACAGAAAACAGAAACAAACCCAGTGTTACTCTGAAATTCAAAAATATCAACACAGCCTTGACTTTTGCCCATATGAGGTATGCATAGCATACACATCACAATAATAAGAATGTGTAGGTTAATGTTTGTAGAAAATTTTAACACTTTTTAAATCTAGAGCAATAAGAAGTTGCTAGCAAAATAATTTATTAACTGCTGTAATACACCAGGATTTGACAAACTCAAAATAATTTAAACTAGAGCTTGAAAAGATCGAATTTATTCAAACTCACAGAAGTCAAATTTAAATATGTCCCAGTTTCTGCAAGTCTCACTGAGAAATGCTCAGTGAGAACTCTTCCAAGTTCAAGATGACAGCTTTCCCATTCCTGTGTGATGAAACATCTCTAGATTCACCTAAACTGTGAGAAAAATTGCAATATAACATACTGTAAGCTTAGGAAGTCCCTGTTAAAGCAGCAAGAACTGGAAAGGTCGAAAACCTTTTAGTTTTACCAACAGACACACCAACGTGTAAACATTCACCCTAACAAAAGCAAAGCCTCATAAGCTTGGGAGTCTAAAAAGACACTAGTAAAACTATTGCAGAGCAATAACATGAATGTTTATCACAACAGCATTCTTTTTAAACAAAAGATCTACTTAGCAGTATAATTTAACTACACCATTTTAATCCCAGATTATCCCCGTTTGTTATTTTATTGCATAAGAAAATGGTGGCACTTTCATGACTTAAAAAGAGTGCTGCCAGCTTCAGTAACACTTGTAACTGCACACAAATATTAGTCCAAATTTAAAAAATAATCTAGAAGTTTCAACACAAGAAAAAGAGCAACAAACAACCAAGGAATAATCTCTCTTCTCATTGCCTTATACAGGATTGAGACCCTGTAAAAACTGTCAATGATGATCATTCCTGCTTCTCAATAAATATGGCCCTTGAGAACAACTGCATCACATTAAGAAAAGCTCCATCATAATCATCTTCATCTGAAGAACTGTAAAACCCCCAGTCAACGTTAAATTCCATTTTTATTTTCATCTGTTCTTAATATTTTTTTCCTTTTGCAATCAGGATATGGATACATTAGTTAGAAGCTATGACACTTCAAAACACGGCAAGCAAGGAACAAGGGGTCACCCTGGAAACATTTCTTCAGTTTTGTTTCCCATACCAAGAAGGTCTGATAGACTTCTGTCTAACCTAAGAAGGGCTGTCTGCACACTCTTTCTAACAGCACCTCCAGGTGGCCCTTTTGCACAGACCTGAGCCTCAAGTAGTTGTGGTATCAGCACTGGATCCATCATCATCATGCAGTGATCCTCTGAGCAGAGCAAACTTGAGAGTTCACTGGCTCTGAGAGATGTCCCAGGCAGAGGGAGGTTGCTGGTTGCCATTGCTGTGGTCTGGGAGAGCTCAGAGGGTCTCACTTTGGGCTGCTGTTTTTAGAACCACAAGAGAGGTGGCTTTAGTCATGGTAATCTTCCATCCTGGCCACAATTCAGGTCAGAAACTTTCTCTGAAAATTTGATAATGAAAATATTATCCCACTTGGGGTGTCACTCAGGCCAGCAGAAAAAGTTTCCAAGGCTGTCTGTGAAAATCCAGGTTCTCATTCGTTCCTGGGAACAGAGAGTGTTTCTGATAAGCTCCAGAGGAGCTTAGCCCAGGTGCAA
>LTAT01000006.1:31178591-31199847 GCA_003286495.1 Chlorodrepanis virens
CTCCTTGACCACCATCTTTATAAACCAGCATTGTCCTATAACCTGCATAATAATAATACAGTCAAGTGATAATAATGTCCCATTTTATCATCCATGAATTCATATTTTTAATAATTGACAGCAAAAATACAGACTGATGCTTAGTAAAGAATGAGATTCAAAATATTTGTATTTTTAAAAATACGAATTTTTATTCAACATTTTTGTTTCATTGTTTGAACAGAAAAGAAACTTATACACCTCCAAAATTAGTGGTTCCATTCTGACTCCATTGAAAACAGAGTTGTTTGGCACTGTGTTACAGGAATAGCCATAAATACTGAATACAAATGTACTGAAAAATGTGATTCCTAGCTTTGCAGTTCAGTTTCACACATTTTTAATATACATTTCTATCACTTAAAGTCAGCTCATGGATACTTTAAATGAGAGGTTCTGATCCTGGTCACACGAGCATCAGAATGATGAGTAATACTGAATTTATGGGATTAGAAGTGAGTCTAGAAAAAGTGCCACTTACACAGCACTCCAAACAGAAGAACTACTCAGCATTAAGATTCCTATTGCAAAGCAAAAGAGCTGTTGAGGAATTAGCAGTGGGAAATGATAACTCTGTAAAATGTATCCTGTGAATTGATTTGAGAAATGCAGCATGCCTTTGATATACTCTCAATAGCTATAATCTGCAAACATATTATTTTAAAGAATCTCTTTGCACTACTTGTACAGACTGCTATTTTATTTCTTAAGTACTCAAGTTGAATTTCAGGTTCTTTCTTTCTTTAAAAAAAATGAAAAAAAATGGAAGAAAAAAAATTGTCAAATCTGTTGTTATTCATTAAGCTCTTAAAACAGGAAAAGGAGAATACTGTAAAATTTATTATTTTCCACGTGGTGATCACTCCTAAATAAACTTAAATGTGCCAACATATTCTTTCACCAAACTTTTAAATATCATGAACTTTTCAAAAAGTAATTATTTTTCATACACCAAAAATCCATTGTCTTTATATGCTAACTGGTATATTATATTCAGTTATGCTGATTTTTTTGCTTGCAAAATGTATACCATTATTTTAGAACTATTTTCCTTGCATTAGCTATATATATTACTTACACCTTATAACAAATACATTTAAAAACATAGAGAACAAAAAGAGTTTGACCTGTGTACATTTTCCAAGATACAGAAGACTAAGCATAACACAAATTTTTAAAGCAAATTAGGTTAAAATATGTATCTAGAATATGCATAAATTGCTGTTTCTCCATTTAACCCAGCAAATTTACTTATTTTCCAATCAGTCTGAATAATAAATAAAAAGTAACAGACAAACATTAATATATATGCAGAACAAAGTATCTTAAATGTTTGAAGAATTTTAAATTGTGCATTTGCCTAGAGTATATGTTCTTCAGACTAAAAAAATTTTTAGTACAAGTGTGGTTTGTGATAAATTTCTATTTAAATTTTAGAGGAGAAACACATGAATATTAATTAAAATTCTTTATTAGTAGATTAAAACTCATTGTTTACAATGGTAATCCAGTTTTACTGCATAACATTTATTCTTATATTTGGTCAATTTCTATCATTAGCTAAAAGATTATTAGAGTTGATTTCATTCTGTTGTGTTCAGAAAATGTACATGTTTTCAGCTTTGCTCAAAGTCTTTACACAGTTTATATTAATCTTTCTAAACTATCAAGTGAATTACTCTCAACTTTTTAGAAAACAATCAAAACAGCTTTTATCTTCTCCATTTTATCATCTGTGAAAATATATAATGAGTATTTTCTTAATTAAGAAAAGAACTTCTTAAAAAATCTAATTGCAGATGGAAAAACAAATGTTTGGTAAGGACAGGTTCCAGAAACTGTTAAAATACTTACTTTTGGAATGCTTTGGCAGATGGATAAGATGATTGAAAATTTTTGAACCAATTATTGCTTCTTTGATGCACAAATTGCCTTATTAATTACTGAATGTGCTGTATACAAGAATTTTTCCTTTCTTTTTTTCTTATATTTATTTGTTGAGTCCCAAAATATTAAGGTTTTTTTATTACTCTCAAAGGATACATTATGAAAGATCACACCATGTGACTGGAGAATTATTTGTCTTAATGCAATGTATTTGCGCTTCTTGAAAATAAATCAAAAAGTGGATTTTTTGCACCTGGACAGGACCCTGATGTGAAGTGAGTAGGCATATAGAAAGGCATACTTTTTATGAGACCATATTTTCAATATTCTTTTGTTTCTGAAAAAGAATCTATTATATTCTTAGTGATAAGGCTTTTGCCAAAGATAGACCAACATATATACATATATATTTATTTAAACAGGATGAGACTTCCAGTCATAATCAAACCAAGATGTTTTAAGTGTTATATCCTTAGAAGATTTTCTAAGATTTTTTTTCCTGAGTCAACACTATTTTTGCCACTAATGTAAAGCACAGCACCTTACAAGCGGCTATAAAGAAAGTTAAGCCCATCCTAGGAAATAGTTTTCTTAATGGAATTATAGGATCTTGGAAACAGTTTTCTTAATGGAATTACAGGATCTTACTCTCACACTTCTGATCTATACAGAGCATGTAAGACAAATGACTAAAAAACCAAACATTTTTTTAAAAATTCAGCTCGAGCACTCTATATCAATCTTTTATGGTGCTGGTAATACCAGCTTAAGCTCTTCATTTTGTGTTTCTTGCTTTGGTCCAGACAAGATCTTTTGTTTTCAAGGAGTGCCCCTGATTGAGTACCTAGGTGTGCAGTCCTTACCCTAGGAGAATCCACTCCTTGAGTGTGTTCTGCCAGGGGTGCCTAAAGCCTTCATTCTGCACAACTTTGAGCAGCACTGAGCGCATCAGCAGCACACTGTCCCAAAACCACCAGAGACTCCTGTATTTAAAGCATGCTGAGCCTGCACAGACACTGCTAAGGAAGGAAAACTCCCTGTCCAACCATCCAGGATCTGCTCTGGCATGACCTGAGCTGGGATGGGAGCACCTTCCCAGCCACACTCCCACACTCACACTGTCACACCAGGTTCCCCCTAGCAGGCTCTCAAACGTCTCTGCCCCTAAAACAATTTAACTTTGGTGCAGTACCAAAGTAACAGCTTAACCTGGGCGCCTTCAAGACCCCCGAACAAGGAGCCCCTCCGAGGGGATTTTCACCCCCTCAGTGTTAGCACAGGAGGGTCTGGGGATCCCTGGCTCCTGCTGTCTCTGGGTCACTGCCACAGGTCCCCGCGCCCTTTGTTGTGCAAAGGGACAGAGCTCCTGCCAGCCAGGGCTCGAGCTGCAGCTGTACTGCAGCTGCACGCCGAGCTACCTGCCCTACAGGAGTTCCTCAACACTTCCAAAGAGTTTGGGAACGTCCCTACTCCAGGTGCAGCCAAAATAAGTGGGCTTACCGCTGTCCTGCCTCTGAAAAGCAACTTGAGTTAAATGATAACATATATACTCTGTGCTCCTTCACAGCGACCTTACTCAACCACTTTCTCTTGCATTTCAGAAAAAAGAAAGGAAATAAGGATTATCCTTAAAAAAAAAAAAAAAGAAAAAAAGAAAGATCTACATGCTATTAAACTAAACAAAGAACTGTTCTTTTAGATATTATGTGGGTGGTTAACCTAGTCATAATTCCTGAAAAGCCTGCATATGTGAATTTGTAACCTAAACTCCTTGAAAATTAGTCCATTTTCTGTGAAGTAACTGTTTCCATTAAGGAAATGACTGTCTTAAACATGGAAAGAGCCAATACATCTAATGGGCATTAATTCATGAAAACATTTCTCTTTATTAAAGTATTTTTTTAAAGTCTCTATAGAAAAAAAAATTCCTGCAGCATATCTTCCAGATTTATAGAGCAGGAATATATATCAATCAATGCAACAGACATCTCTTTTTCTTTTAAAGTAACGGATTAGTTTAGGGAAAAGCCATTTGCCTCCCTCTCTCAAGACTGATACCTCAGAAAATTCTACTTGGATTTTTTTTTTTTCTATTAAAAGAGGAAATAAATGGGATCATATCAAGGGTATTTGTCATAACAGTTTTTGGAGTTTAGCAAAGTGAATTCTGTTTATTGTGTAAATAATCTGCACACCAGCCCACAGAGACATCACATACCCAGAAAGGCGTATGGTAAATGCCCAACTTAAGCCTAATGTGCTCATGCTATGACACCAACTGGAAACACCATTGTATACTGGTGAGAAACATAAAAGTATTGCTGAAATAGCTGAACAATTTCATTATTTCCTAAGAACATCTGCTGTACATCAATTCACAGCATTCTTTCCTGACCCACCAACAAAATAAGTGTAAGAGATCCAAGACTGAAAACTGCAAAAACAAATAGTGAAACACTAAAGTAACAGTAAAATGAGACAAAACTACAAACAGTACCTGTAGTAGAAGTTTTCTTAAAACCATAAATGGTATTAAGCTAATGTAATATGTTGCAAAGCCTACATTTAAAATATACATGCAAACAATGCAAGGACTATGGAAGGAGGGTATGACTGCTGCTCTTCTGGGCTAGTTATAGTTTCATATCACTGATAAATTTACTACCTGCAGTTTTGCTTTCAAAAGCACATTTCTTCTGATTTTAATGCATCACTTAAATTTTATACTTTCAGGAATATTTGCAATAAGACATTACATCTGATTGGAAACAAATACTATCTGGCTTTTATTACATTTGCCTCCAATTTTCATTATTTTACCTAAGTTTGGGTTGCTCTTGCCCACTTTAATAAAGTTTGGTTGGATACCTCCTTGATATCAATTAGATTGAATATTTTTGGCACCTCAGATATATTTTATTATCTCAGCTCTGATGCACTGGTCCATATAGTAGCATTTTCCTTAATATTAATAGATTCAACAGAATCTAAAGCCTCCAAAACACTCTGAGACAGTTTTGGATTCTGTTCCACTAGCCATTTCCTGCCCACATTCATAAATACTGTTTTGTGCCTGTTGAATGTGAGGTAATGTTCAAAGTAAGTAATTAGTAGCACAGTCTGGCCACACACACTAACCACTCTACAGGGATATATTCCAAATAAAATTAATCGGTGAATCATAAGACCTATTTTTCAGCCAAGATTTTATGCTGTACTTAAGGGTCTATAAAATTAAAAAATAAAAGTGATTAAGATTTTTGACATCTTTTAGGCTCTAATGTTTGCTAACATTGTTGTTTCTATTGATGTCCCACTGAGGATGAGATAATGAAAAACAGCCCCAGCAGTGAGTACCAAGCCCTTTGATGAAGTACATGTTGGACCAGGGCATAATTTGTCTGGATGGCAGCAGAGCTCATCCTGTTGCCAATTTGTAAAATGCACCAGAAGCTTTGGCACCTGTTCAGACCTGTAGTTATGCAAACAGCACAGGGAGTCTGCAGAGTGCTGGGGGAAGCCAAGGAAAGGAGCCTGTAAACAGATTTGTGTGCTTGTCTCCCACTTTTTGTCAGCAGGAGTTTCTGAGCAGGGCCATATGTTATGGGGGTCTGCCAACAATTTTTCTAACTCAAGGACCAAAGGTTCAACTTGGACTTGCTTGACTCCCACTGGGATAATAGTCTGGGAACTGACTGGGGATAGAACTGCTCAGTACAATGGAACTATCTGAGCCAATATCTGCTTTACAGCTCTAGCTCCAAAAGCTGACCAATACCACATCCAGATGATGATATCTTGCTAAAATAAACACTAAAAAGTCCTATAGTAGGTCCTGATTCCCATTTGTGAGATTAACAAACAGTCCTCTCTCTATGAAGACACACACCGCTATGGAGTCTCTCATATAAACACATCGGTCTTCCAATTATCCAGTAGACCAAGTACTAAATTAATATATTTAATATTTAATGTTGACCAGAATAGGAACAGGAAAATCCTAGTCTGCTTCTCCAGGTGAATATTCCAATTACTAGGTGTGGGTTTCTTGCTAATTCTTGAATTTACTTGATCTGTGCAGAAAGAAGCAGTTTCCTCCTGAAGAACAGAGGAATACCCAGCCTGGCCCCAGAATGTCATTTGACTCAGTATTAGTGTTCATTCCTGTAAATAGGAGAAGTGGGTTCAAAGGCCAGAAAAGTAAGCCTGTGTGTCTCAAAAGTGGTTAAATAATAAGGCAACACTGCAGGGAGTTTTAGGGGGTTTGCTTTTCTAATCAACCAGTTGTTTTGATGCTGAACTAGTGATCATGTTCTGGGAATACAGGTCACAGGACTGCTTGGAATTTGGCAATCCATTCTCTATTGAGAATTGGGAACTTTTTGTTCTTGATCATTTTGTGAGGCTTAGCTAGTTTACCAATTTTGAATGTAGCCATGTATTCTTTTCACTTGTATTACCTGTTCCTTTACCTATCCATTCTTTATCCTTTTCCTGTCCTGCTTCCCTGTTATAAGACCTTTACATATAAGAATTCCTGCTATGAGACTTCAGACTTATTTTGTATTTTCTGAAACAATAGCATCAAAATACTCTTGCCTTAAAGGGACAGGAGGTCCCTTTAAGAAGGGACAGGGACTCTAGATGTACCAGAATTCTTTTTCCTCCAAATTCAAACAACCCCTTTGCATTTAGTTTTTACCTCTTTATGAAGTAGAAAAGGTATTAATTTCTAACACATAAATAAAAGGAAAAACAGCTTTAAAATTTATCAAAATGCAACAAACAAACCCCCCTGCCTTTATTACTTCAGGTCCACCTTGCAGAAAAGGGTGTAAGCATTCAATTTTCATTTAATTTCTTATTTGCATTCAGGACAGCACCATCATCTGTGAAAGCCGTGAGACTGTCAAATAGATATAAATTAGATCTGAATCTCCTTTTTTTTTCAACAGTAAATGCCCTGAATATGTCATTAACCACTGTGCATCATCAACCATACCAGCAATTTGTAACTATTCCCTCATATGAGGTAAGAAGCACAAGGGTACTTTATATCATTGATGTCAATGACTAACTCAGTCTCCTCTGTAATTCTGTCAGCTATGTCATGTCATCTTTTGAATAAAGCCTCAGATATAATTAACCAGCTTCCTAGGGTGAAATCAGAGTTTTAGTCAATATTGCTTAAGTTTAAACAATAGCTCTTGAATTCTGTATAGCACCTGTCACTGTTCCGTCTTTGAAATGCTTAACAAAGGTGCTCAGTCTTTTTCAACAGCCATTAGGAAGAAAAGCCAGCGTGGGTGGCAGCCTGTATTATCATATTCCAGATAATTGCCTTTCTGTATGCAATTTTCCTCCTAGCTGTTTTGCATGCAGTTATTATGAATCCATTGCATTCTGATAGCACCCAGATGCTCAAATTGAAATCACAAGCCCTTTTGTTAAGAGACTGTACAAAATATTCCTAAACTAATTTCTGTCCTCAAGAGTTTGGATTCTAAACACACAGAGCAGAATAACAAACTCATATAAATGGAAAAATATCCTCACACTGAAGAGAAGGATAATTTCAAATGTTGCACTTGCTAATAATCTCAATGCTCAGCAGTAACTCATTTCAGTTTTGGCTCCTACTTGCTGACCTTACTAATGGGGAAATTTTAATGATAATTCATGAGAATTTTGCAACTGACTTCAGAGAAATTAGGATTTTACATTATGGATCCAGATTCTGTAGAAATCAGATATGTGTGATGATAACATTTTAATGCTGACTAATGTCCTAAAGCACTGTTTTATAAAATGCTCCCAGTAGGTTGCTATAACCTGCATTCTTCATTTCTTGTTTCTTTCTTCACAACTTTTTTTCTGTGGTGGGGCTTGAAATAAAATCTAACACTAAATCATTTTGGGCATTAGCCTTAAAAGCAGAACAGGTTATTGATTACGTCATCATGCTTCACACATACTGAAAAACTTACCTGATGACTGTAAAAAAGTTATATCTGATGATAGGTTACATTCAGTGTCTATAGGAAAAGAACTCTATATCTTCCAATTCTGATACCAGTTGATGGCTCAGAAGCAAAGAAAGAAAAAAGTAGATCTACGTTAATAACCACTGAAAATTCAGGGTAAAAATAAAAAAGACAATTGCTACTATTTCTTTTCAAAAATGGGACCAGAGTATTTGGAAATTGACACAGAACTATCTCTTACTCATTATTGACACCTAAATTACATTAAATATTACACAGTAATAAAGAATATGATTCTTTTCAATTCACTCAGTTAAAATCATATACCAAGTCCAGTAAGCATGTAGAAAAAAAAAAACAAAACAATTGTTTAGTGCATCTGTGCTTTACAACTAATTGAGTGTATTTTACATGTCAGATCTTGAACAAGAAAGTTCTTAATAGTGGGTATGTTTTACATCTCAAACAAAAAAGAAAAGCACTGTACCCCAGTGCATCATCATGGAGAGAGACCGTAAATTGCTCTTTGCCAGATCTATACAATTATGCTGATTTGTACCACTAAGTGCTCCAGGGACAGTTTCCAAAATATACAATTCAATGAATGATATGAGAAACAAATCAACTATGAAACATGAGATTATTATTTGGAGAACTGAAAAAGATTTTTTTTTTACAAAGATACTTTTAATAAATTACAGTTGCTGTTTATTTGTCAATCCACTGACTAAAGTTTAAAAAGCTTCTTGTGATTAATCATGCCAAAAGTACATCTCTTTGAATAAGTGTTCCTGTCCATATTTTTATTCTCATTTATTTTCTTTATTCTCATTCCTTTTTTTACAGTTTAGGTATGCTATAGAACCTCACTGAGGATTTAGCATTTGCATAACTGCTTTCCTGAACAGAGACTCGTTTGGCATGATTTATTGACATAGAAGCTTTAATAGAAACCACCATGAATTCATACAGGAGAAATACATGCAAAAGCAATTAAGCAAGCATAAAAATGGACCATTTTCATGTTTTATGCCCCAATGGATTGTGAGAAACAAATGAGAATCTGCTTCCCAAAACTATGCAGGGTGTCTTTTACTTGACAGAACCAAATTACCACAGCTGTTTTTCCATTTTAATGATCTCTCTTTTTATTTTAGTGCAAAATATGTGATAACACCTAGATTTCATAAAAGTTTATATTACTACTATCTCTTTGTATTTAAGTTAAGCTAATAAAAAAACATATAAACTAATAGATAAACATAAACTTCCATTTCATTTCAATAGATCATCAAAGCATTTTATATTAAGAGATCAAGAAGATTCATTTAATTGATTTGACTTTGTTTATTTTGCCTTCATACTTCAAGCACAGTTATATAATGTCTTATATTAAAGAAAAATTTCCATGTCTCATGACCTGACATAAATCATATGCTCCTCACTGAAAAAAGAGATTTCAAAAACTTAATTTCAAAATATGCTATTCAGGATATCTAAAGTGAGCCTTTTTCTGTGATTATGGAATATTATTTTTAATTTATCCTGATTTTTAACGTACCTAATATTTTTATTCATTGTACTGGACATGAGGGAATGTGCATTTATTTTCCATAGGTAGCAAAAAATCAGGTGGCAAGATATTACAATGCAAAACTATGATAAATCAAATTGCTGTGTTTATGACAGTTATAAAAACACTCATTTCTGTTTGTAATACCACACTAATTTGATCTTTACAAGCTAGGAATTATCACGTTGTACCAATTTTGTTTTGGAAGAACACACTGATTGGTATATCACATAGCTACTCAACGGCACGGAACACTTGGATATGGGATATCTTAGATACATAAACTGCTTTTGTGTGATGTTTACTCATCTTTATCTATCCCATCTCATTTCATTAAGGCCTGCACACAGAACAAGGGCAGATTTCATGCCTTCTGAAATTCTGGTACTTGGGCTGCCATGGAAATTTTGCACTTTAAACAGATGAAAACCTGTACTGTAATATTAGGAACATTTATTTTCTAAAAGTTATATAAACATGACTAGGAATGTTAGAGAACTGCAACTAGGTAACTCCCAATATCAACCCAGGCTGGGGGATGAATCGGTTGTGAGCATCCCTGTGGAGAGGACTTGGGGGTGCTGGTGGGTGAGAGGCTGGACATGACCCAGCCATGTGAACTCCCAGCCCAGAAAGCCAAACGTGTCCTGGGCTGCATCCAAAGCAGCGTGGGCAGCAGGGGAGGGAGGGGATTCTGCCCCTCTGCTCTGCTCTGGCTCCACCTGCAGTGCTTCACCCAGCTCTGGGATGCCCAGCACAGGAAGAGCTGGTGTGAATCCAGAGGGCATGAAGATGAACCCCATTCCAATGAACACAGGCAGAGAGAATCAGGCTTGTTCAGCCTGGTGAACAAAAGGCTCCTGTGAGACCTTAAATCGGCCTTTCAGTACCTACAGGGGCCCTCCAAGGAAGATGGTGACAAACATTTTACCACAGCCAGTTGCAATAGGACAAGGGGTAATGGTATTAAACTGAAGGAGAGTAATTTTGATTATGTATAAAAAAGAAGTTTGATTGGATTTTTTTTTTTTTTTAATGAGGTTGGAAACACACTAGAACAAGTTTTCCCAGGAGGTGGTAGATACTCCATCCCTGGAAGCATTCAAGGTTAGGGTCTCTAAGAATCTAGTTGGTGGTGTCCCAGCTCATTGAAGGGGCATTCGACTTGATGACATTTAAAAGGTCTCTTCCAACACAAATTATTTTATGATTCCATAACAACTACAGAAAACTATATTAAGATCTTATTATGCACTAAAAATTATGACAACTTTCCCACTCACAAATGCAAGGTGTGAGGGAAAAATTCAGCCCTTACCCGGAAACAGGCAGGTTATGAATAACAACAACTGCAATATTGTTTAAGGTAGGCAATTCTCACAAAATGAAGAGGAAAAACAAGCCCCCGGTCAGGAGAGTTACATTGCCCCAGATTGCAAAACTCTGCATGAAGTCTGCAGATTTGCATATCAAAATACAAAAGCTCATTGATTTATTTTGTTGTGCTCCATATCACAGGTCATTAGAACTCAATCATGTATCCCTCTGTTCAACTGCAGTAATTGGTGTTTAATTAAGGGGTAATTTTGAGAAAACAATCCAATTTGGCTTTGGCACATTTACTACAAGAAGTATGAGGGAGACAGTAGCATCTTCTCCTCCCCAAACCAGCAGGATTTCAGCTGGAAGACACGCAGAATATCCTGCGTTATTACTCCTTCCAGCTATGCTGAGGACTTTAAAGATGGTTAATTAAGCAACCCTATAGTAATTTTTTCCATCATTTAATTATCACCATTGTTTAAAAGTGGTCCCAAATTTCTGATGCAAGTATCTGTGGCTCAGCTAGCAGGCTCTAATAATGTCTTTCCCTGCTGAATTTAGGTGCTTTTTGTTAACCAATATATACTCATATGTTGAAGGGATTGAGTTCAGTTCCTCACAGCAAGATACTTTCTAATCTTAGGAATGTGTCAATAGCTTTTTTTCTTCATCTGCCCCAATTTTTCAGCACTCTTTAAAAATTATGGATTTCATGAGCAGTATCTCGGTGCTGTATATGAACATCTAAGACTTCTTAATTTTTTTACAGATTCAAAGGTTTCATTGAATCTGTAAAAAAAAAACAAGTCTTAGATGTTCATATACATCTACCAGACTGAACTGTGGGAAAGAAGTTGGAACGAGTTCTGCTCTGTTCCCAAAAAAAGAATATTCAGTGTGGGGATAAGCGGAAAAAAAAAAATTCTGCAGATTCAGGAAGGTAATAACTAATTAGACAACTCAAGAGTCAGGCAATCTGCAGAATGAGCCAATGAACCATCATCAAACATCATTCAACATCAATTCTTGACTGAAAACCATATCTTCCCAGAGTATATTTTTCAAAGAAAAAGGTGTTACAGAAGGAATACTGCAAGTAATTTCCAATGATAGCACACAGTGTACCTTATGGAATCACAGAATATCCTGACTTGGAAGGAAACCAGAGAAAATATCAAGTCCAGCTCTTAGCCCTGCACAGGGACTGCCCCAAGAGTCACACCATGTGCCTGAGAGCCTTGTCCAAACGCTTCTTGAGCTCTGTCAGCCTTGGTGACCACTTCCCTGGGGAGCTGCTGCAGTGCACAACACTCTCAAAGAATTTCTGATACCCAGCCTAAACATCCCCTGACACAACTTCAGGCCACTCCCTTGGGTCCTGTCACTGGCCATCACAGAGAAGAGATCAGTGCATCACCCTCCACTCCCCCTCCTCAGGAAGCATTTTAAGTGCTTAGACTGTTTCTGAAGTATTTCTGATATTTTAAATAAGATATTTTTGTAGCATCAACTTGATATTTTTTAATCTACTTTTAATTTTTATTTACTAATTACTGTGAAGTTTCAAATGTCAGTATGCTGCTACTGTATTTTATGAATCACAAAGTCCAGTGTCTGGAAAGGAACACAAGAGATAAACTAGTCAATAAGCCCTTCCAAAGGCAGGATCTATTGAAAACAATCCTTCAAAATCCTAGACAAAATATTTATTTAAGATACTTTATGGACTATAAGAAGGATTGAGCAGATTTTCTGAAAAGTCTTACTTTCCATCATATTAATTTTGACAATGCCTTGGCTCCTTTAGCCATACACAAAGCACTGAGAGAAGCATTTCTTAATTTTCTCTTCTCTGTAGCTTTCTTTTTTTACACATTCATTTCCCCTGTTTTTATGACATCCAACTATTTTAGAAGCTTGTTAGAGTTATGCTCTGTTTATGCAGATCTGCCTATACCCAAAATGAAAATGTCTAGAACTGAGCTGCTACAACTAAATAGTTAGAGCTGGCTAAAGGCACTTCAGCATCCTTGTAAACTCAGCCCTGCTGAGAGTTACAGAGCATTTAGCAGCCTTAATGTAGCTGTCCATGAGATTTTCATCTGCATCAACCTTTCACTGACTTTTCCCTGAAGTAAGCTGCCAAAAATGATTTTTTTTCCTGAGAAGATATATTATATAATTTATATGTGCCTCATAAAATCAGATTATGACTTAAAGCTTCCAAATGGAACTTATATAAGAAAAAATATCCTGATCAAGCAAAAGATTTTTAAAAGGAAAATGGCACATGATTCTTGAAGACATAAAAAGTGAGATAATTTCATGGGGTTTGGTTTTCTTTCTGAATTTGTTTGTTTTACCATTGTCAACCCAAGCTTGAAAGCTGTTTCAGAAGTCATATGGGATATGAGATCAGTTTCAACTTATCACTTGTCCCTCCCAAAGACAGACTGCTGATATCATCAGTATCAGTTCTAAGGTTTTGTTCATTTTTCAAGGTAGATGTTTTATTCTGACCTTGCTTTGTCAGGCTCTGTGGGGGACGAATGAAACCTGACCCTAGGATTTTAACTGGAAAATCAGATCTTATTAGGTTCTCTATTTTTGAAATTTGAAGACATACATATTCATATGGCTTATATGGTCAGAGCTTAGAAATACTTTGTAAATGAGTTCCAGCTCTGTGTAAAATTGAATGCACAGGCTTAGGAGTCTCTGAATTTGTACATAAGAGTTTAGCATAAAACCAATATGAATGTATGAATCTGTGCACAAAACCAATATGAATGTATAAATCTGTTTAAATCTTGTTTGTAATATTAACAGCAATAACACAAAATAAATAATAGATCTACCCTACAAAGTATCTTCAAAGGCCTTTTCTGTGGTTTAGATGCATGCAAATGTGGATCAAT
Organism: Chlorodrepanis virens; assembly: GCA_003286495.1. Lineage (NCBI taxonomy): Eukaryota > Metazoa > Chordata > Aves > Passeriformes > Fringillidae > Chlorodrepanis > Chlorodrepanis virens. Next base: position 31,192,316 of record LTAT01000006.1, read on the forward strand.
TACCACTGCTCAGCAACGAGCTTGGCTGCTGTTGATCACATCAGAGTGTTAATTTCTGCACAGTGACAAGTCGTCTGGATTTTCTGCTAGGAAAACCTGAGTAACACAGCTAAGTATTTATGCATATCCACACACCAAGGACATAGCAGAAAATCTCTGGATGTGCTTTCATCCTCAATTATTTTTACTGCAAAAGAGAGAAAAAAAGTAAACTCAGAAAGTATTGTAAAGGAAGGACATAGAGAGGGAGACTATGGAAAATATTGAAGATTATTCTAAATTCTATGAACGAGAAGGGAAAATGATTGTGTTTGATCTTCTTTACCTTAAAGGTACACTGATATTCCTTTGGGAGTTTTACAGAATGCCTCAGAGGACAGAACAAATACCAAAATTCAGAGTATCTTGCGAAGACATTTCATTTTGACAGTGTGTGTAATTTTCTTCTAACTCATTCTTTATAATACTCATTTCCTGACTTTTGATGAGTACTAGTTTAACTGACATCTTTTTTCTTTGCATGAAAATATATATGATATTATTGTAGAATAGTGGCATATATTAATTTTCTCCATGATTTTTTTTTCCTTTTAGCCTTCTTAACTCAGAATAACTGGTTCCTTTTGCAAGTCCCATTAAATGTACATTTCTCCTTTTGGTTTGAAAGCTATTGACTTAACTAACTATTGTTAATAGAGTCTTCTTAATAGCAACACATAAACATTAATAAATTGCCAACAAATGGAATTTTTCTTTGCATGGAAGATGAGACTATCTTAACCCTTAAGCTCACCTGGGTTTGCTTCAAAGGCAACTGGGCAGTGGGTGCTGAGTCAGGACCAATGATCCAAAGTGCTCCCCAAGTGGGGAGAGGATCAGGGGTTGATTTGAACACATGACGTGGGTGAATGACAGTCTCTCAAGCACTTGTGATTGCATTTCCAGGTGCTCCTGAAATTAAGGTAATACTGTTAGCCACTAATGAAATTAAGAGACAGTAGCAACAGAAGGAAAGGTCTGAGAAAACAAAATCTATGGCTGGCACACAAGAGCAAGAGAAACAGAGACATCTCTGAAATTATGGTGACATTGTAGTAACTATATGTTTCAGCACACATACAAGATGAGGTTGCACACTTCAGGGGAGTTCACCTTCACCAAAATCTCTGTGAGAACTTTTCTACAATTAACAAAATAAATTACAGCAAGTCAACCTCCAAGCAGCCTTACAAAGTCTTTCCACTTACTGCATTTTAAAAAAACAGCCAATGTTCAGTTAAGTTTGATTTAGTGACACTTTAATTCTAACAAGTTCTTTGAAGAATTTTCTTCTTGTTTTGATACGTATTTGAAGTATTTAAAAGCTCTCTGGCAGCTCATCATGTTGGCTGTGAATAACAAGATGTTACTTGACAGTGCCCAACCAGACCATTTTTATTAAATTTTCTCTTAAACACTAGGGCAACAAAGGGAACAGAATAAAAATCTAATCCTGAAAAGGCGTGCAATTAAAATTGCCACAATATGGTTAATTTCCAGCGTTCCCCAATTTATTTACTGTATGCTTTAAGTACTGTGTACTTTTCCCTATGTGCTCTGTTACACGTATGGGAATACACATAATTTGAAACCATTATTCTATATAAATTAACAATATTTTTCTGATTTTCTCTTTTAGGATTTGTTACAGCATTCATCACTGTTGGATTACAGTGATAGATACTTCTCTAACCCAGTGAGGCAGTGAACCCTTAAGAAGTGATTCATCTCACTTATGTCACTCCTCATGTGTGCTGTGGTGGTGTTAGCTATCCTGAACACATCCAGGACTGAAATCTAGCCAACTAAGATGTCTAAAATTAAAATTCTTATGATGGTTTACTTTCATAATTTGCTCCTGTAAATTCTGCGCAGACTATAATGCCCTGTTTCACTCTCTGTTTCATCAGCTGATCAATCAGCTAATCTGTAAAGGCATGTCAAAACCAACACCACTAAAGAGGCCATGAGACCTGCTGACCCCTGTAACAGCCAGGAATCTTTGAACATTTCTCTGGGACTCAGCTTTAGCGAAGCAGTAACCGTGCGTGAGAGGTTGGCACTAGTGTAAGTGACATCAACATCTTCAGCTGGACTGTGTTGCATAAATGGAAAAAACAGGAAAACATAAAAAATTTCTTACCTAGTTCCAGCTTCCCCAGCCCACAGACAAGAGGAACAACTTGACACAATTTCTCTCACTTTCTATTTGTCTGTCTTTACAGTAGATCAGACTTGGAGTATGTTGCTGAGGATTCCATGTTTCTGTGAGCACTTTCCTCAGCCTCCAGGCTTCATGAGTGGTCTTTACTGGTATTCGCTGCTGGAAAGGTTTTGAAATGTTAATAAAAATCTTGTCTGATCTCAAAGAGTATCTGGAGTTCAGTAAATTCCCCAGTCTCCACTCCCATGTGGGCCTAGAGCAAAGCAAAGCACACCTTTCTCAAAAAGTTACATTACTTGAAGTATGTGGGAGAATTACCGGAGAGCCCTTAAGCTTCAGGCACCAACAGCTGTATATATGAAAGAGAGAACAGAAGTTTTAAATATCTGTTTAGTTTGATTAAATTAAGGTAAATGCCTTTTAATTTACCAGCATGCTCTTCCTGGTAATTGCATTTTGTTTTCTTCTCCTCCAACAGCAATTTCTTCCAGGAAAAAAAGCAGCCCCTCAGGAGCTGCGCCTGTTCTCATCTTGTCTTTTTCTAACTCCATGCCTATCCTTTTCCTCCAGTCCCTCAACACTCTGAGTTTCTTAGAGACCATAAAAAGCAGTACTACAAATAGGCAGGCATCCCAGCATTGAAAATAAGCTGTGATCAGAGCATTTTTGACAGCAGGAATATGGCAGAGGAGTGGAGCTAGCATACACTCACCCAAAACTCTGCAAGAATTGTATCTGAGGAAAAATTAAAAGTGATCCTGTGCCCCTTTCAACGTGGTGATCATGTCAGAAACACCTGGGATATCAAAATTCTTTAGAGAAATGTAGCTTTGAAGACCAAGTGTGTGGTCACCCATCACTGCTACTAAGCCAGGTACCCCACTAGTTCAAATGTGACTGCAAGACATCTGTGATACCTGATACTGTTAAGACACAAAGAATGGAGATTCTTCATACAAAGGATTCACATCCAATAAAAGGATTACATCTCTCACACCTCTCATGTTAAGCTAGATGCGTATTTTTACATTTGGGGAGAGTTATCTCCAGTTATCTCATGGATATCAGAAGAATGTTTGTCCTATACCGCTTTTGTTTCCTTGTTAGTGATATGGAATTTAGTGGCCAATTTTCTGCAAATGCCATAGAATATTAAACACCAAGCCTGAAAATTTTCCTATAAAAAAAATAAAGAGAACTTTTCTCTAAAAGTTTGAAAATGTAGACATATTGTCACTCAGTTCTCTTTCCTTTGGAATAAATTTATGGTAAATTAAAATAGGATTATAAAATTACACTGTGTAAATCCATTTAGCTGATAATTGACAAAATTATTTCCAAGCATTTTTTCCCTGATACAATGTACTCCAGCTTTCATGTACGAAAGAACTCCTATTCTGCAAAGTTTCAAAGTTGCAAGTATCAGATTTTTCCTTTCCTCCTCTTTTTTTCTTTTTGTAAAGACATTTTAGTATTGCCTTTCTTGTCTTTGTTTTCAAACCTAACAAAGGCAACCAGTTTATAAATTAATTCTTTTGCTTATTATGCATTTGTTAATTTTTTAGCATATTAACACACTTTGTTCATACCAGCAGACCCTGCCTGGAAATGAAGAAATAACTAAAAATAAAGTAAAGCTATCAAGTTCATCTTCTGGTAAAAGACAGGAAACTTTAATTTCTCCTCATCATATAAATGGAACAAAAATATTGCAAACACAATGATGTGTATCTTAAATAGTCATATTGAAAATGCTGTTTCTCTTGCAAAATTAATTTTTTAAGCAGTTGAAGGTATTATTTTTAGTATCTCACAATCTACTCATCTAATTGATCCAACCAATGATAATCACAGCCCATCTGCTTCCTTCAAACTCCCTTTCAAGGGTATCAGCACACTTCAGCTGCACTATGCCACAGTTACTAAGGCAACCAGTGTGTGAAGCAGGCAGAAGCTGTGCTATTCACATAAAAATATTCTCCTGCCAGAAAAACCCTAAAAAATGATGTATATCAAAAGCTACACATTTACATGCAAGAAATATATATCAAAGAACTTTGGAGGAGGGGAAAATACATGCCCTATTTTTATTTCTTTCTTTTAAAAAATTCTTTTATGTTTGTGGAATCAGGAAGTAGAGGTTTCATAGGACACAAGATAAATAGGAAGTATCTGGGGCAAGTTATGAAGATTTCCAAGTGTGCAGTAGATACAGAAGTTGCTTCCTCAAAGTACCTGCTATGGAAGTCTGAAGCAATGACACAGGTTTATGTTCATAGATAGAGTTCCTCACATGCTCACTGGGTGATGCCAGCTTGGATTGCCCTGTGACTGTCAGGCTACTCCATATTGTATGACCTAAGAGTCCTTTCCCATATCCCAGGTCTGGATGATTTTGAACTTGGGGGTGGGGAGAAAAGCCCCATCCCTTTCCTCATGCTCATTTTTTCTCAGAGAAGCACAACAGGGACTTTTTATCTAAATATTTTGCCATTTTTCTTATACTAAATTTATTCAGAAGTTGAATACAAGGTTTTTGAAAGGCTTGAGAGGGTACCAGATAGAATCAGAAGATTTGCAGAACACAAAACCAATTCTATGTCTTTCAGCAATATTCAGAAAGAAGTTCTGCCCTGATCTCTAATCCATTGCAACATAACAAATATAAAACTTCTCCCTCTCTTACTGCTTCCACCAAATGCAAAACTAATTAGAATCCTGGGGAGGAATAGAGCCTCTAGGGTTATTGCAGGTGAATAATATGTTTTGATGAATTAGCTGAAATATTAATGTACCAGAAATAATCACATTGCACACTGAAGGCTGAGACTCTAATTGTGTCTTGCATCTTTATACGCAGCTGACACTATTTAAAAAGGCAAATAGCACAGTTTTGAGGAGGCAAAATCCCTTACTGGGAAAATAGAAAACATCTTCCAATTTGAATGGGACTGCCAGGAGAGCTCACCTTTGGAATGGTCCCTCCTATAGTGAAATGTTAGCAGTTTTGTTCAGGGCTAGACATAAATTTTCCTGTGAAACAAAGTGCATCAGAAGTGGTAGATTATTGAGTTCCAGATTATTAGTCTGATTGTCTGTGTTTCTTCATCTGTGTCCCACGTGAAAGGTTTATTCTGCTTTAAGCACCGAGGAGAGGATTTGCTTGCCTGCTTCCAAATTATTCATACAAGCCTCCTCTTATGGTTGGTAAAGAAATTGGCATTTATAGAAAACAATTTATCTGCACAGTTTTATCCCTGTCAGAGAAGTGGAGTTGCAGCCTACTCTTCCCTGCTTCTCTCCACTGATTGTAACAGAAGCATAGACATCTGGCTCAAGAGCAGACATCTACATTTCATCAGGCAAATCATCTTCCCCTTAAGATCATGATCTACTGCCTTAGTATTTTCCTGTCCTCAGAAAACTATTAGTCTGGGCAAGGTAAAATTAGCTCCTGAGTTATAGGGAACTTGTATAATTGAGAATATACTTAATTTTGCCCTGCAGCGAAGGGCAAAAATACCACCAGTTCTGACCTTGTATCAATGAAGCAGAGAAAGACTCAAGACTGTATTTATTTGCTACACTGAACCTTAGGAACCTGGCAGCCAGTTGCAATTCTGATTTGCATCCCAAAATTTAAGAATGCCATGCTCAAATTAATACACCTAGTGTACACAGCCAGTTGTGCCCCAACTCAGTTTTTTCCTTGCAAAGCCAATCTAATCCAGACTTAAGAACAAGGATCAACGTTATTCAGGCCATCCAGAATCAGGAATGATTTTAATGTAAAATAAAGAGGAAAAATCACCTTTTTCCCAAAGATAACTAAGGAAACCCATGGATAAACACAATCTATTATTAGGTGTTATAGCATTTCCTAAGCATAGAGATGCCACATGGTAAAAGAACAATTTCTAATACCTGGTGAAACTTTTTCCCAACGTGGGCTGTTAGATTCATTGAAAAGAAGTGTTTATTCTGTGCCATGTGAAAGATTTGCTTGCTCCAAACTTTCAGTGCCCACTTCTCATGTGAATTCTGCTCAGATCAATCAGATACCTCTAGAAACTCCTTGCATAGTTCACTGCTTAGCATTCCGGTCTTCTTTAAAGTGAGCAAGGCTCAGATAAGATGATTCTGTAAAAGCTTTAAGTTACAAAACTTAAGGTATAAATACATTTTTTCTTAAACATTCCAGAGTGACACACAGTCCTGACTAGCACAGCCACAGGGAAACAAGGATATGGTTTATCTGCACTTAGATTACTCTCCTAGCAAAGACTCTTGGCTCGTCAGAATTCTGCCACCAACCAAACCAACTTTGTCATCCACCTAATGGCACTTAGTACAGCTAGGTTAGCTCTGGGGGAGCTGTCCCAGCACTATTGTAGCTCAGGGTAGAGCAGATTAATCCCAACTAGTTGCATTACCAGTCAAGCTCAGAATGATACAAAGGTGCCAGAAAGTTCTCTTTCAGTGAGTCAAGCTGAATTCTGACACAGCAAAGGTTCTAGTCCACAATAATTGCCATATATCTGAGTTTTTACTTACAGAGGCTGAAGAGTTGAAAAGCAATGAACATTTTGTACCTTGCCTGTGTGAAGAAGCAGGATGAAAGCACTTAGAGCTCAAAAATTCAATAGAGTGTCACCTTACAGCTGCAAATGATAGAACTGGAGAAGCTGTAGTGCAGCTACACATCATTTCTATCAATAGGTCTCATGGGCTTCTAGTAGTAGAGAATGGGTACATTGATTGAGGTGACTCGGCTTGCATCTGTGGTTCCAGTTGAGATGGCTGCTCACATAAGCTGGATGAAAAAAGTTAATCTGCTGGGCAATGTGAGAGTACATCAACAGCAATCACACAAAAGTAAGAGAAACTAGACTGAAAACAGTGCAAGCAAGCAGTGCATGACTGCCGCGGCGATGACTTTGTCGCCAGCCAGGCGACAATGACAACGAGGGCGCGACAGCTGCCCCTCTCAGGCTCCTCCGCAAATCCCAGCTCCCAGTAGTGGCACGGCGCAGGAACAAAAGGCAGCAGCACGGGTCTTGGGGGTAAAGCAGGGCTGGCTTTATTTACACACGACGAGGACCCACGATCTTAAGGCCCCAAGACCCCAAGACAAAGACTTAGGGCAATCAGGAGCTTTGATAACCTTCTTCGGAAGGAGGGGTTTTAGGGTAACAAGCCAATAGGGATATGGCTGGGGGGGTTGAAGGCAGGACATTTTACACACAAACTAACAAGGGAGCAATAGGGAGGAACCTAACTTGGGTAAACTAATAGGGTTCTAGAAGATACAGGACAAACAGGGAATTCT
>LTAT01000006.1:31199857-31221479 GCA_003286495.1 Chlorodrepanis virens
ATTATTATTGCCCTACTTCAGAAGGTTTTGTAAGTATTCAAGCAGCCTGACAGCAGTGTTTATAGTCAGATATCTTCCTCCTAAAGGAGTATCATGACTTTAGCATAAACCTTTTTTCCATTCAAATATATCAACAAGAAGCTAGTGCTTGAAAAAATATTGCTTGAAATATTCCAGAGCTTTGCAATCAAAAGTTCCTGGCTTCTTTTTGTGCTTCAGAGACAAAATTTTGGAACACTCATCCTAAGTCATTAATAGAGGCTGCTGGTATTTTGTAGATACAGCTGTTTTACCCCAGTTTTGCACTTTTTTGGAACATAGTTAAACTTAATGAAAGCTGTATTTTTTTCTCAGTATTCTGATTGTAAACAACTCCCAATGATTCTTTCAACAGAAAGAATCTGGCCACTTCTGAGAGCCAGATAACTCTTTTAGTCCTTCCCCAGGCTGTTCCTTCCACAGTGACTGCTCTAAAAATGCCACAGATAACAACTGCTGGAAAAAGGGAAGCAAAGCAAGACAGGCAATGTCACTCTTGGCAAGCTGAATGCAGGAGGGCACTGAGAAAACAGGGAAAAGAATGAGAAAATAAAGTGGGACTATCACACAAGGGTGTAGGTCAGGGGGCTGAAAAGAGAGGAGGATGAAAGCAGCAGGCTGATCTCCTCCTCTGAAAGGAGGGAAGAAAACTTTAAATTGTGCTGCGTAAAAGGAAAGAAAAGAAAGATGTGTGACTGTTTGTGATGACATACAACCAACTTGTCCCCAAGGATACGGTTTATTCTTGCCAATGAAACCTAAAAAAAAATAACAAAACCAAAACCAAAAAGTCATAATGAGGCTTGTGAGTTAGAGCTTATTAATTTTCAGCATTTTACTCTCCCTGTCAACATTCTCTCCTGGTCACAAAATACACTGGAAGGATGTGATGTGGTACAGAACCAAATAATTGCGAGCTTTGCACTCAACTGAATTGTACTCCACTGATAGCACATCTAGATGCTCTTCAGATCACTGAGGGGCAAAAGCACATTTGTCACACCAAAACACAAGACTATCAAGTTCTAAGGAGACAGAAACTGAGATTTTTGGCCAGCACTACTAAATGTCATTTTTAAACACAGTTGGAAGTCCTGCCCAGACAGTCTGTAGTACTTCTGAAGCCAAGGCTTAATGACATGACTTAAATGGGATCAAAGTGAACCTGAATTTACCTCCAATTTTGAAGCATAATTAGAAGTCTGAACTTCAGTTACCTCAAATTGAGAAGGCAGAGGACAAAATCTTACTTTTCCTTTTGTTTGGACTATAAGAATATTTTTACATTCAGTCCCTCTAGAATTGTTCAATTTCTTAAACACTTAGAGGACTAAAGACTCATTGTATTTCTCTAGGATGCCATAACTTCAAAATTCAGTGTTGGTTTTTAAGTGCAGAATTAGTACAGCCAGGATTGCAGTAAATTGGCATTTGACAGGTTGCTCTCAGCCTCATTTAATTGTAACTATAGCAACAGAGTTCTGCAATTATCAATCGTGAGTTCTATCAAAACAAATAAAGATATAATCTGCCTTAACTCTTTTATTACATCTGCATAATTTAGAGCTAATCACAAGAATTTTAAAGGGATCTTTGCATTATTGACTTTTCAATCACGTAATGGTATTGATATTTAGGTAGATGCTTAACTGCAGTCTGAAAATACATTACAGGCAGAGATAAGTGCCTCAATTTGAACAGGCACTGCAAAAGCTTCACCACTGGGAGGAACCTGAACCTATGAAATTTACTTCAGTTTTGGTTAAGAACCTGTATGACAAATATGGGGAAGAAGAGTAATACAGGTTGTAATACTAAGCAAAATCAAAGACAAGTTTCTAAAGCGGTCAGTTGTGAAAGAGCTGTATTAGTTGCACTATTCTTTAATAGGCTACCGGCGATAAACACTGTGATATTTTAAGTTACCACTAATGACTTAGCCTTGTACTTAACAATTTTATAATACTCAAGAAACTATCAAATATTGTTGCTATATGTCAAAATTTTATCTCTCAAAATGTATTCAAAATGTTGCATCCAAACTCTCATGCTTGTCATCTAAAATTTTATTTTGACTTTTGTTTGTGATTGCATGACCTTGCTCATTTATTGTGCTGGAATCTATAAAAGGCTCCATAGGATGAAAAATGCACGCTTATTGCTAAGTTTTCAAAGATGCTTCCTAGCTGTGACATGCAGAAGTTTTTCTTTTTAATCTCTGTATCTTCTCATTACTTGTAGCCCTGTAAATATAAATATATATACGCAGCAGTATAAGTTTCACCACTGAAAAATATTCGTGCCTTAAGCAAAAAAATAAAAACAACAACAACAAAAAAACAACAACAACAACAACAACAACAACAAAAAAAAAACTCCAAAAAAACCCCACAAAGATAAAATTTAAAAGATCATCACCTAACAGGACATTTTACAGAGATTTAAAAAAGCATCTGGTTTGAGTATTTTGAATTCTTGAAAATTTCTTAGAGAAAAACAGAACTTTTGTGTAGTCTGTCTGTTTCTCTGATGATGAATACCAAAAGTCAAAGTTAACATCTGGGGTATGTTCCAAAGATGCAAATTTTATTACATGCAATTCCAAGCTAACTTTAACCATCCTAGCTTGGATACTAAAAGGAGCGAGGTACCAGAGCCTTCAAAGAGACTGCCACAAACCCACTCAGCTCAAGTCCTCATTACCTAGCCCATTGCTGAAATTACAATATGATTCAAAAGTTGATATAATTTTAAAGTTGATCCTCTTCTAAACCAGAGTGTTTTTGTTTTACCTACACTGCATTTGCATTTTCTCATTCAATCACATATTGAGGAAGAAAACTTCATGAACAGAGAGAGATAATATTCAATCATCCTTCAACATTTCAGCTTCAAGTGAAAACCATGGCTTTGCTTCTTTCCTCTCTAACACTGTGAAAATTGGAGAAACACACACAAAAGGATAAACACAATTTTTAGCAGGTCTTATCCATACATGGTGTTATAGAAATAAGAGGTCTTTTGAATGATTTAGAGACTTTCTCTTGCTGAAGAACTGCCCCATTTGCTGCTAGAAACCATGCACTGTTCAGGGCACAACAGAGAACATGATTGAGCTGAGCACATGACTAACAGCAACGGCTGTTGACACAACTCTTCCTTTCAGAAAGGTGTATGGTTAAGAAATATATTCACCTTGCACTTTTATTGATCTTATTACCCTTTGCTGCTTGCAATTCAACCTAATAAAAGGCTATAAGTGATTGTTAAGGGAACATCAAGGTTTCTGTTTTCAGTCAGATACATTTAGTTAAACACACAAAACATGAAAGCTTTAGACAAGAAGACAACAAGCCAGAAAGCAAATTTTAAAATATCTTTGATAAAAAAATCATTCAAGTACTGCTTGTCAAGACTCAACAGCACCTATTACTCCTGAACTCGCTCAATATCTATCCCACCAATACAGTTGAACCTAGTTATTGCTGTATTATATATTAATGCTGGCATATCACTAACACTTCAACTGAAAAACTTCAAGGTAAAGACTTCATCACAATTAAAACACAAGTCTCAGGGCAATTCACCCAAAGAAATAGTGTTTCAAAAGTAATTGGTTGGTCACTGCAATACCCTCTACATCTGCAGACCCATTTTAGAGGGTCTGCAGATTTTCACTGTGCTGAAAATCTTTTAGCTAGTTTTGATTGCTAGCTTGATTTCCTAGGAATAAAAGTATAGAAATATTTAAGATTGTATTCATTATTTCCCACCAATTTCCAGTTCCTTGAGTTTCCACTTGATATTGAAATTAAGCAATCAGCACACCTCTAGAGAAGAGAGTGGAGTGAGAAAGAAAAAGAAAGAAAAAGAGAGAAAGAAGAAGAGAAGAAAGGGAGAAAGGGAGAGAGATAGGGGAAAAGGTGAAAGAGAGAGAGAGAGAAAGAGAGAGAGAGAGAGAAAGACAGCCAACATAAACACCTAGAAACTTACTTGCACATTTATTTACTCTTCCCTTGGTGTTTCTCACACCTGTTTTAATTGACATAAATACATTTTAATTGACATAAACCTGTGTCTCAAATGCACGTGGTTCAGCTTCAGTAAAATAGTGCAACAGTGACAGAGAAACATGACAGCCTATAGAGTCGGCTGTTGTATTGAATTAAATTAACTTTCAATTTTAGTCTCCTTTACAATTATTTACTTCAATTCGGAAACACAACATTTAGGGCAAAGGGTCTTCTGTGATCAAGTGTGCAGATTCCTAGGAATTCCAAACCTGAAGCAAGAGTAGAATATGCAATAGAAACCTGTCAGAAGTCCGCCCTGGGGACATGGTGGAAGCCCTACGATAACACATATCTCCATTTCATAGTATTGCATGGAAGTCTCAGAACATCATCCAGTGAAATTAGATTCCCCCTTTCAGTGATGACCTGAGGGGAAAAAATAAACATTGTGTTGCACACATAAACTGAAGGATGGAGGCAGTCCCCAAACAGGCATATTTAAAAGTTGCAGAAAGGGAATACTGATCCTTAATATGTTTTCACTACCTTTAAATTCCAATCCCACAGAGGTTTCATAAATAGAGAGCTGGGAGCTTTATTAGATTTCTTTCCAAATGAGAAGTTCCCATGATTTTTGAATCATAAATATTTCACAATATTTATTCATAATAATATCCTTTTTAGCCATGAGGTGTTCATATTATCATTTTTTTTCCTTCTCCCCCTGCTTATGACATTGAATCTCATTTTAAAATAGCTCTTATACTACCATTAACATTACTAAATAAGGCCTTTTGCACATATATTGAAATTTATTTTCTGTACAGTTTTATGTATTAACCCACATTAAAAAACCATGGCACAATCACTCTCAAAATGAAGGCTTTGAGAGAGTCAGAACTAAGCCTCAGTGTAAATTTGCACACTTTGTCTGTTGGATCTGTAACAGCTAAAGCTATGACACAGCTGTAAAAGAAAGGTCAAATACTTTTCAAATCATAGTAATGATTTAAATCTAGCAGCATCTCTAGCTGAGGTAAACTGAGCATAACCTTTTCTTGGTGCCGTTGATACTTTGATAATCCTTCTGTTTTGAACTGGAAAATATGAATCTTATGGTAAAAATCTGTCATGCCTTTAACCAAAATGAAAAAAATATCACTTCTAATATTTTCACCTCACAAACACAGCATATCTCACAAAATGGTTCACCAAAAAGTAACTGGAAAAGAAAAAGCTACAGCCTAAAGAAAATTAGAAAGATTATATTTTGGATATGAGCAGATGAAAGAGAGAAATCAAGGCACAAAACTATCATTGGTATCTAAAGGCTGACTAGTTAATTTTCACATACTAAAAATTAAGAACACAGTTGATTAAAAAAAATTCTTAGACCACTCCAAAGGTTTCTTCCAATTCATGAATTTTACAGAGATTCTTTAGCAAGCTCAGTGAAAGATATCATCTTCTTGCTAATGTCAAGAATTTTCTTTTTTTCATCCTAAACTGAAATAGGTATGACAGGTATAACATTGACTCTCAGATGTGTTCATGGTCAGGTAAACAGACCTTGGCAATGCTAAGGGCTTTTGGGGTATACCCTGAATTCAGTTGTGCTCATACTAAAACACGAGGCTGAGTATTTGAGTCATGGAAGGCAAGCCAGTATCACAGTACATTGTCATATGATCATATTTAATGTCCTGTATAGGTCAGGCTGAATCTGAGTGGGAAGACTCCTCAGGGGCCCAGCAAAGCTGAATTTGAGAAATGCTGCATCAAATACCTCCCGTAAGCCATACTAAAAGAACAGACTGGAGGCTCTTCTGGCCTGCCTTCCAGACCTTCCACCACAGCATCCCAGACCTCAGCAGGCTTGGTGTATGTTTGTGTCTGCTCTTAGACAAAGCCTGTGCAGGATGGACACATAGACAGCAAATGAGTCTAGGGCAGTGGGCAGCACCACAGGGGAAGGCACCATGAAACCCTACATGATCATTCCGTGGTGGCCAGCTCCCACACAATTCAAAAGGTTTTCCACAGTGGAACTGGAACTTTCAAAACCAAAATGCCACTGAAGCTGCTTTGTTCTCAAGGTAAGTTCTCCTCCAGATGGAAGGCAACCTTTCACCAACAAACACAACGTTTGAGTCTTAGGATGTCATTTGGACTGTATGGATCTGAGGTGTCACCACCATGAGCTTAAATGTAAGCAGGAGTAAAGGGAAAGGTCTTCCAATATTATGTTATTAAACAAAAAACCTTTTCCCTTTTTTTTTTTTTTGCATGGTTCTGGTAAGACTGCAAGATACAACATCCAAGATTTTTATCAGCATAAAATCTACATATGTCTATTGCATTACTAATAAAAAAGTATAATTACAGTTTTTCTATTTTGCCCAAGTAATAGAAATCCATTTAGAAGTGCTGATTTTTATACTGACATCACCTATAGTGACTAAATGCAGAATAAGTGGATAGAGCACATTTTCAGCCCTCTGAGAAAGCATTAATAATTTTCTTCTATTAACAAATCATCATTTAATTAAGCACTAATAAAGATAACAGCATACATTTTCATGAAGAATTTGCAGCCTTAGAATTCTTCAAGGGTTGTCTAAACCTTACAAATATTGAATCCAATAGCTTGAGAAGTGGGGTAAATAACACCAGTATTTAAAATAAACAAGTAAGTTATAAAGTCATTTAAATATTTGTCACTAGGAAAGTTTTCCTGAACAGCCCTGCTAGATGACAAATTAAGATTATTTTACACTAAGAAAATAAGGCATAACTGACAATATTGTACAGATTTTATATAGATAGTGACCTGGAAATATTATCTGACAAAAATACAAAAACAATATCCATATGATCAGATTTTGCTATTTCATCTGAGTGAGTATTCAGGTACTTGTCCATACTTCCATGGATCCACACATCTGTGTTTACAGTTCCATTAATAGCTTATAACAACTGCAGCTTCAAAGTATTTTTTTTTTTAAACATCATATTTAATACAAACTCCTTCTGGATACAGACTGCAATGGTAAAAAAAAATCGAAGCAGCAGGAAGAAAAATTATATATATAAAAATATAAACTTTCCTATCAATTCCTTAAAATTCCCTTCTCTGTACAGAATTCCATTGTGTCATGCCACCTGGAAGATAACATCTCATTTTAGAAACATCCCAGCCTTCTTCTGTAATAGTGCATATTTTCTGAAATGTTTGAAAATAATTCAGAAGAATTCAAAACAGTTGTGGTATATACATTGCAAAACTATTTCTTGCCTCAGTTACAAAACAAGCAGTGTCACATACTTTTTTAGCTAGAGGGTTCCTTTTCTTGTCACAAAATAAATTTACATTTATTAGCTCCAGTAGTAAATAAACTGGCGACTGCTGTGCCTTGCCAAAACAAATTCCTCCACATCTCTGTCAGCAGTCATTTTTAAATCCAGGAAAACATGTTTTTAAGCTGGGAAATACATGACACCTGAGTACAGGAGGGATTTTGCAGTCTCTTGGCTCTTCAGGAAGCAATCTGTCAGTGTAAATATTATCACACAATTTTCCCAACAAATTGCTTTGCCATCCAAAAAGATCCAATCTCTTATCACTTCTTTGGGTAAGGGAGGTCTCTAAGTTTGTCACAACACAAATAGGTACTTTTGTTTTGCCTCTGTTACTTGGATTTGTGCATGTTTTATAGGCCAGCAAAAGTAAATTACTTCAATAAAAATTAAGAGAAGAAAGAAAAAAAATACAAAACCCCCCAGTGACCTATGCTATTTCCTAAGCTGTGGTGCTCAGTATTAAATGTCACTTTTTTAGAGGTGACAGCACAGAAAAAGGGAAAGAAACACTATGCTGTGACACGTATAAAAGGTGTTATTGCAATTTTTATAATATTATATCAAATCTTAAACTTCCATCCTTCAGCTTCCTTGCTTTAGCTCTATGCTATGGCACCATTTTTACAGCTGTTGCTGAAATTAGAACCTAGGCTTCAACAGATTCTCCCATCAAGAGAAATTACTGCTTGGGAATCAGAGGAGACCAACATTAATTGTCAAAAAATTCGGATTGAAAGTAATAAAGTAATACCGAGCCTACTAAAACAATGCATTTCCCAGCAAAAATACTAGACACCACTGGACGAAAAAAATAATAACACATGAAAATATGAGTCACCCTGAAATATTTCTTCATGCATATATAATATACTACCTTCCAGAAATATCAAAATGTTAGAAGGTACAGGAAACAGAATTCCCATTTCAAAATCATAAGTCTTTACCTTTTTTTTTTTCTAATCTTGAGGATGAAGGAGAGATTTCACAAGATAATGCAGGCATATTCTTGATTTCTGTTTTTTTGTTGCAGTCCATTTTGCTGTGATGTCTGAATTATATATTCGTGATAATATTCAGAAAGCATTAGCAAAATAAATAGATCAAATCAATTCATCTTCATTTTTATTATCTAAAACTGAATACCATATTTGAAGAAACACCACCAGTTAACGAGGGCTGTGTGCAAGAAAGGACCCTGAGAAGTTTAGCCTTGTTTTTCACTATTTTCCTCATCCCACCTGCACACACACCACCCGTATTACTCTTTGATTTTAGGATTCAGCGGAGTGACAGCCTGAGTGGTTTCTGCAGCTTTAAACCAAATCATGACTCCCTGCTGAGAATCAGCATGACACAACAGTCTTATATCAACTGTGACCCATGCTGCAGACACTTTGGCAAATCTGCAGAAGAAACTGGGATGCAACTGGCAGAGTAATTGAGAAGTTTGCTGGTTCAGTTGCTTTGGCTTGAGGGCAGAGTATATTCAACTGAAAAAGGAATTGATAACATGGACGTGAAAAGTACAGTGAGGGGACACAGATTTTAAGAAGCATGGTGCTAAAAACATGCATTTATTTTATGATCTTACTTGCAAATCAACAGTCTGAAAATTTAACGTGCCCATTTCTTCATGCCACATACTCAGCAATTAGAGGCTTTGAGAAATTTACCCTGTGGAACAGAACATAAAATCTGGATGTAATTAAATCAATTAAGAACAAAAAACAAAATGGATCAGTAAAAACATACTTTTTCCATTAAAAGAGAATCAATCTCCTGAGGAGAATCAGCATTTCATTCCAAAACCACTTTCTTACTGCAATTTAAAAATACTCTTTGAAATTTCTTCTTGCAGAATAAGAATTTCTCCCCAATTTCACACTTCATACATAATGCAAGAAAATATCTTTTTCTTAATCCCAAGCAGTTACCAAACCATCTCTGCTTTACTTCTAACATTTTCTTGATGAGAATTAATAGGCACATGAAATGCATTTACACCCCATTTAATGCCTCCAGTGATTCAAGAGGTAAATTTAAATACCAAGCCACGACTATATTAGACAGTTTTAGATAATTCTGAGCCCTCTTTTGTGTTATTTCAAACCATTTCATCACCCATTGCAAAGCATTAGGCAAAATAATAACAAATGACAAAGACTGTGCCTGAGGGATTTTATGTGGGCTTGATGACTTCATTGTCATTAGTTTCTGTTAGAGAATAAACATAGCACAACAAACTGATGCCTCTTTAAGAATTATAACTACCATAACTGTTTTGTTGTGGAGAATAAAATGGACCCAACATTTATTTTGTCATTAAATATATACTATAACTCAACTTTCCAGAGAAATGTATTCACAGAATTTAGGGCCAGACATTTATTTCTCCTGCATAAACAGAATCAAGCTAAATTAACCAATATATTTGATAAATGCTTTTGCTTTGTCTCTATTACTTGGACATGTGCATGCCTGGTCTTCTGTCTTGACCAGAAGACACTTCAAGAAGTCTTCCCTGAAGACAGACAGCAATGGGAAAAGGGCAAAAGGTTAATTAAAAATTTAGTCACATCAGACAGGGAATTCTGAATGTGAATAGTGAATATGTATGTATGTGAGAAGGGGAGAGAGAGGAATTAACAGATTCAGGACATTGCTGAGAATGCAAAAGAACTTCCTCAGTGCCCTTCTCAATTCCCTATAATCAGCTGTAAACAGCTTGAAGTTTGTTTCACTAACATTCTCTTTCCTACTCTTCTACTGGCCAGAAAAAGCAAATGGAAAATTTTGTGTGTGCAGAGAAATTATTCATTTGTGGGAGCAATACTGAATATAGGAGAGACTTTTTGATATCTTCAAATCTTTATCTTGTCAATTTAACATTATGTGTGATTAAACATTACATGCATCAATGTCATTTATTTTCATGGATGGAAACTCCATTGGCCCCATAATTTCTGCTTCATTTGTACTGAGAACTCTTACATTACAATGCCTGTTCTGCTACAAACTAACTGGTTCATCCAAATACAGATTATGTTTTATGAAGCAAATAGATAAAAGCCATCTGATAGATCCTTTAATTTCCCCTGCTCAACTCCAGCAAGTTGCTATTGGAAGGTGATAATCTACAGCAATTTTTAATGATTCATAATCTGAGCCTTTGCTCCAACCAAGTGTGAAATACATAGAAACTGAAGAATACAGGAAAAAAAATCAAGAAAAGCACTGTCAACAATTAGCCAAGTCTGTACTACATGTTATCTTTTGCAATTAAAATGAATTGTAAGGTGAAATTAGTGATATTTGCTAAGGGTAATTTGGTTATTATAGGCAGTCCATTCAAGTACAAAAAAATTTATTTGCTGCTTCTTTCAGCTTTTAAAATTGCAAGAACTCTTCCTATGGGTTAATGAAAGATCAGTAATAATAAAAAAATCTCAAGCTGGATTCCTCTCTCAGAGTTCTCTTTATCTGACAAAATAATGTTTATGTCAACTCTAAACCTTGTTATTACAGCTGGCTTTCTGACCTGTTGATTACAGGCTCTCACAATCTGTGACATTATTATTTTTCTGATTCCAGAATACTCCACAAAGAATGGAGTTTCGAGACAAAATCGAACCTTAAATCTGCTGTGAAAGGGTTTCAGCATCACTTATTTCCAGAAGACAAATGTGAATGTATTTTCATTGCGCTTTGAGAAAATGCATTAGCACAATTCTTTTTTTGCCTCTCTCAAAAAACCAAATATTTTTTTAAAATAAGTCACATTATGAAGGGAGTAGAAAAACAGATAAAATGAAATAATTTAGAGGTATTCACTGTACTAGTTGCTATAATCTTCCTATAAAAGGATTGAATTTGTGTGGATATTGTTCCGTAGTTGAAAAATAATCTGCAACATGTTACAGTTTTCTAGCTGAAAAAATAAGCTTGAGCATAATTTTGAGGTGCTTTTTTGCTTGTCCAGAAGGATATAAAAGCATGAGGAAATATTAGTCTTCTCGGTGCTATAGACTGAGGATAAAAGTTTTTAAAAAAATTACATTCTACAGAAAGTCTCAGGAAGAAGGAACATAAAAAATCTAATTTGAAATATACCTCTTCGGTATTTTATATTGGTCTATAACGCTCACAGAATACTAGTGGGAACTAGATATTTAAATACCTATGAGAAATGGGCTTAAGTGCCTTCTTCCCTTCCTACTTCTATTAATAACTTTTTTTTAGCCAGCAATATTCTCCTACTGTTCTTAAAATAAAAACAGTAGAGACCTGACCTCCTCCTTTTATTGTTTTAAGATCTAATTTCAATGATGTTTGTTTCAGATCAGTAGAGACCTGACCTCCTTATTCTAACCTTTTTTTTTAGAGCAGGATTTCCAACAATTTTTAGATCCGCACTATGTAAAGCAGCAAGTTCCATTTCCATACATACTATTAATGAAGCTTGAACGGTGGGTGAATAGAATCCTCCCACTGTTAATTACTTGGGGCACATCTCTGAAGAGGTGATCTAGCTGCTTCCTGACCTCAGGATCTACATGTTAGACCTTGCACATTGCTTGGTTGTGAGTGCCACGACTCCTTATTAATAATTCCCGCTCTTGAAACGACATGGGACCCTCTGAGAACACTTTTTGGTCGACTTTTAGGCAACTAATCCTCCTTCTCCGAGGACAGCCTGGCTGTTTGTGCCTTCCCACCAGCCAGGAAGTCTCCCAGGCACCTCCAGGACTTTGAGTAAGCCACCACATTCCTGTTTGTTTAACTTGCACATGACTGGAAGCAAGCTGGCAGAACTTAGAGGATCGGGATGTTGAGAATAGAGAGGTAGTATTGGAGAATGACAGGAAAATTATTCTGTCTGACCTGTCTTATTCTAAAAGCAGCACGTTGGCACCTGCCTTAAGGTAAAACAAAGATCTTTACTGAAATTGAACATAAAGACTGTGTCCACAGAGTCTGATAATTTCTGAAGTTTGTTATACTTTCAATTGGAATTAAGGTAAGGCCTTAATTAAACAGGATTATCTTTCACATCCTTGAGACACACAGAGTACAGCTTCATAAGCATCTTAAAGTTTTCTTAATAACACATAAATACCTCTCTTCACCACGTTGTAAAACGTGGGCAGTTATTTGGGGTATCATTCTTGCTATAAAATGTGTGACCCTGGTTACACTGATCATAATTTAAATTATCCTTTTACGTTGCAGTCAAGTAAACATATGGTTCTGCACCACGTTCCAGTTTTGCACTACACCATCAATAAACAACTTTTGGAATATATTCTTCAAACTGAGTCTCTAAAAAGAGGTGGCAACTGGAAAAAAAATCACCAACACTACTAGGAAGCAACTAAGACAGCCTTGCTAGAGCATGTGACAGTTTCTGTGCTCAGGTTTGTTTTGTGATGTCCACAGCACACCAAAAACTTGGTGTGTCTAAACCAGAACTTATTTATGAGTTCGTGTCATTCAGAAAAGAACTGAGCTCTATGTGATGGCCATACTATGCAGACATTTCTGAGAGTTCAGACTTCCTTTTGAAGCATCAAAGGAGCATTACTTGTTAAACATTAATGTAGCTGAAAATTTAGAAAAATCAATACACCTACAGCAAGAAATATCCTCCAGTACACCAGAAATTAGAACTTACTGTTGGAAATATTCAAGATAATTGCATTACTATATAAGCATATCTTGTAATTGGAGCTTAACTTTGCAGTCTGGGAGCTCTGACAGAAAATCTGCCTTCTAGGGTCAAAGCAAAGTGAAATTGAGCAGATCTGAGTATTTTACAGCTCTGCAAGCATACTTATTTTCTAAATTTCTTGAAGTGGAAAAGGATACTGATGGTGGTGTTAGATTTGCCCCCTAGTGCTGCAGATACTTAGCATCAAAATTTTAACACTTTGCTGATAGCAGGATTGAAAAAAGGGTAATTCAGTGAAGTATAAAGCTAAAAATATCCTAGGATGTATCAATAAGTAATCTACAGATGTGTAATGGATCTCCTACATAGATGCAATGAATTGCATTCTGCAGATGAGGAAAAGGACAATAAAGATTTCAGAGAATCATAAAGTATCCAGAGATGGAGGGAATCCACAGGGATCATCAAGTCCAACTCCTGATCCTACAAAGGATACTCCAAAAAGTCACACCATGCTCCTGAGAGCATTGTCCAAATACTTCTTGAAATCAGGCAGTCTTGGTGCTGGGACCACTTCCCTGGAGAGCCTGTTCCAGAACAAAATTCTATTTGCAAAGAAATATTGAAAAGGGAGAATATACAAAAGTCTTGACTTCTACTTTGTGACAAAAACTATTCCAGTAAAAGAAGAAAGCCATTATTTCACACCCTCAATAAGGTGACTTGAAAATTTTTAAAGATACAGGAATCTACTACATAGAAAAACATAACAAAAACAATTCTCAGATATGGAGAGCATATCTGAAACTGACTTTGCTAGACTTAAACCAAAACATAATCAATTTTAAGGATTTTTTTTTTCAAAAAGAAAGTACAGCCCTAATCTCAGGTTGTGATCAAAGCTGCAGAGCAAAAATCTGACAGAAATAAACTATGCTGGAAGACTTGCATGCATAAAATTCAGTGAAACTAAGTGGTTTTGTTACTTTTTCAATATATCAGCACTACAATAGACAAAAAAAAATTAAAATCACCATTTCTCACTCACTGAAAAAGATACATTTGAGTTTCCCACTACAATTTCTTAATTTTGGAATGAATCCATGGAGTACTATTATCCAGAACTTTAGTTTTAATTTTTGGAAGCTTAGAAATGAGCATTGTTTTGTAAGAGGCTGAAAAAAAGCAAAGCTATAACATTATTCTCTCAAGTCTTTGGAGAAGTTAGTTTCTCAGCATCTCGTAACAGGCAGTAATGAGCTCCAAGCCAACCCCAAATGCATTTCCTCACAGCCTTCAGTTCACAGGGTGGCCATCAAAAACTGGTGTGGGTTTACAGGTTGTTATTCAAAGGTACCAGGAGATCCCTCACTGATCCATAAACATGAAGGGCATGAGTCTAGTGAGTAGAACCTCGACATAATAGTTAAGCCTTCTTCAAAAACACCTTGGAAACTGAGTTCAAATGGCTGATTAACAAGGATAAAACCCAAAAAATCAACCAGTAGCAAGAGAAGTAATTTAGCACTAAACTGAAGAAAAACAAAAACACCCCATAGCAACAATTTGACAAACTTGCAAAACAAATTGAAAATATTTTATGCAACCATAAAAAGTCCACCAAAGCAAAGACTTTTAAATTTGTAAAAAATTTAAATGAGTCTCTAGTAAACATCTTACAGAGCAATATTCATAACTTTAAAATTAATCTAATGAGACAATAAAAAAAGTTAATTTGGTTACAGACTGCCATCTCAACAGACCTGTGTACAAGAGCTGAAATTAGAAAGTTCATTGGTATGGATGATGATGTGTCAATCATGTCAATGTTGTATACATCAAACATTAGGAGAAGCATGTATAGCATGCATTTTTCTGATTAGGAATACAAGAAACAAGCTAAGCAGATACCCAGCACCATCTAGATTAAGTTTACTAGGAAAGAGGCCGTTATAAAAGCCCCTAATAATTCTCTTGAATTATTGACAGGAATGCCTCTAAAATACATTGCTGCTGCTCTCTAACAGATTCAGTTCTGAGGTTCTTGAATTCAATATTATGCCTTAACTTTTACAGGGTACTGAAGAGGTCTAACATGGTTTTTAATTACTTAAGACTCCAGAGCTTACACAAATTTAGTGTTCTACATTTTTTCAACATATCATGAGGACAAAAGTTAATTAGCTGACTACATTTTCTGATTATCATGAAAAAGCATATGCTCCAGTCCCCAAACAGTCTCCTCTTAGTACCTAAAGTTTAAATTTAAATTATCTTTATTTATATTGGGTATTTCCTATCGCTCTTTCCTCCTAACCACACAGGACTTCCATTTGCTGTGTTAGTACCAGTTCTGCAATTTTAAGATCTTTTTTTTTTTTCCTTAAACTAAGCATTTATCAACTTGGACTATTTGCACCTCTTTCACTGGATTTCTTTTTTTTTAACTGCAGCACTTACATGCCATCTCTGCCATGGTAATTTTATATAATATACAGAAATATAACACAGCATGCATAAGTTTTTACCTGCTGACATGAATTTTTTGTTTGAATGCTGCAGATGAATTGGGACTTAATGGATAACTGTTCAGATGCATCACTATTTGTTAATATAACTAAATTATGTCATTACTATATTATAATGACATTTTATATTATTTTTATATTTTTATATATAATAAATATATAATCATTATTAATAAAATTGTTACTAATATTATTTAGTTGTTTCTTTCCTCCTGCAGGTGGCACTGACAGTACCTGGTCCAAGAATGAAGAGTCCAAGTACATTTTATGCATCATGAGGCAGAACACATTTTTCTCTAACAGCCACCATCATTATCCCACTCAAAAGAATTGTGCTCATATGGAGCCTGATTCTACCCTGCATCTCTGCACTCTCACAAGACAAAATTAGTACCTTAAATAGAAGATACAAAAATCAGTTGTGAAATAGGGCAAGTAAAAATTACTAACACTTATTATTAGTCTTGAAAGGATCCCTCAGAAATCACAGGAAGAGGGATGGTGTTTCTTCAGAGCTGCATCCTGCTCAGGCTTCAACAGGCCACTTGAGTTAGTGGAAGGGTCCCTGGTGATTCTCAGAAAAACAGAAGTTTATCGACTTTTAGCTAAATCAAAATGTTTGGCTAGCAGATTCTTGTTAAGGGTAATTTTAATACTGCATTCACTGTTTTCAGCCTAGGTTTTTTAGGGTTTTCTTCTTTTTAATCAGGATTTGAATCCTGGCTCAACTTTACTACTTCTGAAAGTACATGGGTTTTACATAGAGCTATTCTTCCTCTGATAATGTGTTTTCTATGTTTAATCATCTATGCTACAGAAGAATTTATGGATGGAAATTGACAATTGACATTTGATCCATTTGCCCAAATCTTTCTTCGGCTCTTGCCATCCTGGTACACAATATTTTTCTATATAAATTGAAATATGGTAGATATTACAACAAAATTACTCAGTGATCATATGAATACTGTTTGTGAAAATGTGATATTTTAGGGATGTACTGATGATAATTCTGTCCTTACCTAAACCTGGCATGGCAGATCTTTTCTTAAACTCTCTATCAGCACTGGGAAGTAGAATTCTTTCTCCAGCTTCAAATTATTTGGGTCCCGATTTTATTTTGTAGTATAACCAACAATAACAATTTTTTCATACTGACTCTGGTAAGTGAGCCTAAGCCAGGACAACACCCAGGATACTGAAGTGGCTCACCAGCAGTCACTTATTCAGCCTTAAATCCTTCTTTTTCCCAGCACTTTCTGATGTGACAAATTCCCATCGATATCATTCACTTAATGAAATTCAGCAGCTCATTTTCACCTCCTGGATTTTCTTACCACTTGCTACAGGTAGCTCAAAGGCTTTACCTAAACTGCCTTATGGAGAGAGAAACTCAGGCTACAAAGATGCTGTCCTCAATATTGCTGCTCCTCAGAACTAGAAACCTGTGGAGATGACTGATGTAAAAACAATACACAGTACTTTGTCTGGTCTCCTCAAGTTTTGTCTAATGTCATTACACCCCAAAAACAGGAAGATTTTTTTTTCTAAAAGAATCTAAAATAATATCCAGACAGCACTGCATTTACTATCACAGTTTGGAGATTTGTTTTTGTTTTAATAGATATTATTAAAATGTGAATGTATTATTTATCCTTATTGACAAACTTATTGATAAGATTGTTCTACAGCTATAGAATTCAAAAAGAGACAGCAAAAAAACTCTGCAAGGGAATCAAAAACACATTATCTCTGAAAAAGTATAGTCCATGCAGTAATTGGACTGTGATCTTTTTCACTTTGGACCTCAATTATACCTACAGTCACCATCACCAAAATAAGAAACTCCTTGAACATTAATGTTGATAAACCTAGCCTGTATCAACTCTCCAACTGGAAAACTTACCATAAGAAGACAAGAAAAAAATAATCTGCACATACACTGTGAGGGTGGTGAGGCACTGGAACAGCTGGTCCAGAGAAGTTATGGATGCCACAAGCCCCAGAAGTGTTCAAGGCCAGGTTGGATGAGGCTCCGAGCAACCTGGTCTGGTGGAAGTGTCCTTGCCCATGGCAGGGGGCTTGGAACAAGACAATGTTTAAGGTCTCCTCCAATCCAGGCCATTATATGATTCTATGATTTACCAATATTCAGACAAACAGAACAGAGACTTATTATTAAGAAAAAGCGAAAGCCTCACAAGTCTCCTAAAAGATGGCTGAATTTTTTGGACTATTTCAGTTGTAATGCAATTTTATTATGGGGATGGCGTGTATTTTTGGGTTTGGATTTTTTTATGTTGGATTTTTAAAAATTCTTCTCTATAACCCAATTGTTTTTTAAAAAAAGAATAAAATAACAATCTATCCCTTCCATTTAAACCATTTAGGTTTAAATGGGCTGACCAATAGATTGATCTTACTATGACCATAAAACTTTGCTATGTTGCTTAATCTGTGTTGCAGAGCAGAAAATCTGCATGCCTATAAAAGTTTTGGCTAATTTACTACTCCAAGAAATACAGTAGGAAAAATATTTAGTATGCATGATGTACTTCAGATTCTTAGAGCTATTGAACTCTCTGAAGTACCTGATTTATTCTCAAGGTTCTTGAAACACAGATTATCTATACAATAACAAAATTACTTCAAGGACTTAAATGCACTGCATGCCACACCCTTGTGACAGAGCACTGGACCTGAATACTTGCCTCCCCTGTTAAATCCATCCTTCAAAATGGAAATGCATATCCACAGTTGACTGAAATGTTAAACACTCATTTCAGTCTTCATCCAAGACTTAAATAAACAGACATTTATGGTACAAGAAATGTATAGTACACAGAGTCTCTCAAGACTTTCTATGAGGACAATTCTAATAAAATAGGTCATAGAGAAGTTTAAAAGTTGAAGTATAGAGGCTTAAACAGGCTCTAACTACCAGAGCTATCAGATGTTGCCATTCTACAGTATTACAAAGTTCCCATACTGACATTTTAACAGCAGCTTGAAAGGAAAAAAAGATCTCTAAGATGACAGATCAATTGTGAAGCAAAACTAAGTCATATTATATAAAGACATAAAATCTCTTTTTATCACTGAGGTTTTTCTTTGTGATCTTAACATGTGGCTTTCCTTGATGCCAAGAAACAGTCAATAAAAAGAAGCCTTTGTTCTTGAGCAGCACCTTTGTTCTTCCCAAGCCTTAGCAACTGTTGGTGGATGCAGTAAGGGCAGAATAAGGGGAAAGATTTAGTATGGATGAACTCTGTATGTGAAATCAGGTAAGAAACTCTGTGTTTCTTACCTGATTCCAGCTTTAGTCTCTTTTTTGACAGTAACTCATAGTGCTAGAACTGTTAAATACTATTCTTAGTGACGAAACATCTAATAGGAAAAGGCACCTTCCCTTTTGTTCTTTGTTTCAGACCACATCCCTTGACCTGAGCCCTTCCTGAAGTGACCATTTTCTTCAAGCATGAAAGATGTAAACTTTTCAATGAATTTTTTTTGGTGAGCAAGCTCTGTTAAGCAGCTAGATTAAATATAGAATATTAAACTTCCTTGACAGGTTTTACTGAGCAAGGAAAGAGTACTGTTCCATTCAGGAAAAGCAAAATGAGACCAGAACACTAGGCTATAGCAGCCACAGCTGAGGGGGGCACCTGATGACATTTCTCAGTTCTCAGGTTTGGGTGCCATTGTTGCCATGTCTGAGCAGTGTAGGAGGACAACATATGGAATAACAAATTCTCCCATTCACAATAGATTTCTCACGTGGAAATGCTGACTCAGAAGTCATGGGATACTTCAGCAGGTCCCCAGGGCAGGGAAATCCAAAGAGGATGGAGAAAGTGGAGGTTTCAGCCAAGGGGAACGTCTGCCACAGAGCTAATCTTTGTGCATCAGAGCATTTCACATTTTCCTCACCATACTTTGGGATGAAAACTTGGGTTTGTATCTCACAAAAACCTATACTATTATTTTACATCGGATTTTTTTTACACAAACTTACTTTTGACAAAATATGCTAACAAAAATATCCCACCAAAAATTACTTTGACTGCAAGGACAAAGCACATATTAAAATTAAGGTAATTTTACACAGAAGCAAGTGTTGGAGTAGCTAATTCTTCATTACTTGAGATTTTTGCATCAAAACTTGATAGCACGGCTGTGTCAAATCTTATAGGCACTGTAAGTGCTATGGAAATTCTTTGAAAAATTGTTCTACTCTATGTGATGCTATAAATAACAGCAGGATCTAAGAACAGGCATTTTGTATTTCAGAGCACCTTGATTTAATGTGCAACATGAATTCTTAACTGGCTCTTTTTTAGGAAAGGTACTCGATTTATATTTCTCACACAAATAATATGACTTCATCATTCTAAATATATTTTTTTTTGTTTTAAGTGACAAAATTCCAAACTAAGTGACCTGTAGTCCAAGTAATTGCTTTGTTGAATTATAGATAAATAGATAAATTATTTCCATCTCTCTCTCTCTCTCTCATATTTCATAAGAATATTGTGATTTTCTTCTATTGGTAATTCAACCAATAATGAACTTATTCTTCTTAGGATGAAAACAAATACTAAATTCAAGTTTATCAACAACATACTTAGCTTGCTATAATAAACTCTTTGATTACTAGAAATACTAAGGGTGTCTGTTATGTTTTCAGTTCATTTACACCAGCTAGTTAGGATCTCAGATGTCATGTTGAAGACATACTAATGCTCTTCTACACATAACACTAAAAATTGGTATTTGAATCAGTGTTTCTTCACTTTATGGATTTTTGTATGACCCCAGCTATGGGATGGTCACTGCCTGAAAGCTTCAGACTCATTTTTGATATTTCCAATAGAAAGAGTTATTTCAAATAACACTAAGGAGATTAAGAAGACAATTCATAGCCTCCAAAGACAGAAAAGCTACTTACATTAATCGTAAATAGCTTTAGATCAGACTCATAATTTAGGTATGTGCTGAGGCTCTAAAGAGTGTGACATTTTTAAGAAGCTTCTTATTTCAGTTCCATGAGAACCACAGGGTTATAACATATACAACATTTTGAACCAATTGAGCTTCAGGTAATCTTATTATAGAACTATGTTTTTCCTCTCCCGCAGATACAGTTTAAAGATATGGTCATGTCTACTGATGTCAACTGCAAGTAGCAAACAAGTGTCACAATAGAATCCTCAGCTGCTGAATTTATTTCACTATGTTTTTAACTTTAGCAAATAATTTAATTTTTTTAATGTCAAGTTATGCTTCTTCTTGAAAGCGCCCTAGCAAAAGACAGATTTCTGCTCAGACTCTGGTTCCTAAATGCTTGTGAAGAACAAGGTGGTGTCAGCTGAGCACCATGCAGAGTCTTAAAGAGAACTGGAAAGACAGCTTGGGATGGACTCACTCCCAGCAACCCTTTATTTTACTACTAAACATTTTTCAAGCACAGAAACACATGATAATTCAGCACTATTCCTCGTTACACTGCCAGTGTAGGTGCTGATATACACTGCAGTGGAGTTTGAAAACATGGATCATGACAGAAGATACAGTCCTCCTATAGAAAGCACCTGGTGTGTCTGCAATCCTGTCACTTCTTGAGCCTGTTTCAAGGCTCTGAACTAGAAAAGGAAATCATTTGCTTGGGCTGCTTTCCATAACACCTTTAGCATGCATGTTAGCAGGACATCGACCCACACCATCACTAACTGCCAAGGCTGTACAGCCAAACTTCTCTCCAGCACACAATGCCACTCCCACACCTCACCTGCCCCAGCCGGCAGCCCTCCATCCCAGCACTCCATCCTGGGATGCATTCCACCAAGTCTCATCAGTGCTGATGATGCTGCAGTTCTGGGAACTGACCAAACCTTCCAGTTCATCCTCTTCCTCATGCTGCATGTGTTGAAGTATAAGCATTTCAGATGTGCTCCTGAACCATTTGAAGGCATCCAGGTCTGCTCCTTAAAAAAAAAAAAAAAAAAAAAAAAAAA
>LTAT01000006.1:31221599-31247883 GCA_003286495.1 Chlorodrepanis virens
AGAAAAGAAGAAAAGAAGAAAAGAAGAAAAGAAGAAAAGAAGAAAAGAAGAAAAGAAGAAAAGAAGAAAAGAAGAAAAGGGCAAAATTAGTTTTGGTGGCATTTAAATCTCACAGTGATCTTCTTCAATCTTCCTGCTTGTTTGTAGCCACTTCAGAACCCAAAATGGATCCTTAGGAAACATTATGGAATCACCTACGAAAACAAAGCTCCTCACATCTTTCCTTATGGAAAGCATTTTATTTTCTATATTATTTCTCTTTGCTCCTTAATTATAAATGGCTTAACTGCTATTTTTGACAGTGTTGAACTGCCCCCTGCAGCTGAATCAGAGGTAAAACGTGTACAAAAAATTTTGTATCATGATTCATGACCTACGTCTAAGGGTTCATGAAATCAGGCTCACTCTTCTAGATCTCAAACTGCCTGAAATAAGCTGATGGGAGCTTTATGAGCAAAAGGTTTAGAATACTGAAGTGGTGCTCATTGAAAGACTGAAGTTTTTGAAAACATTGTGAGTACTTGTCATCTTCTTTTCAGGAATAAAAAGGAAACTTATTGTTAGGAGACTAAAAAAGGTTTGGTCTCTACTTTTTGATCCTGTGAGATTGCAGGGTTAAGAAAACATTCAGAACAACCTATATAAACATGTTCACCTGCAAAAATAAGAACAGTCAAGCTGGCACCTTGCTGAAGCAAATTCTTGTCCAAGAAACCTATTGAGGTTTGACTTTAGCTATAGATAAAAGACCAAGTGTCGCTAACTGAAGCAGTTGTTTTTTCTTCTGGCTCAACATGGATAGTATATAAGAATAATTGTTCCTACTCACTTGGATTTAGTGCCATTCACAATATTATCTAAATTGTGATTCACTATTCTATATTCTGAATAAATACCAAATAAATGCCAGTTTCTGTGAAAAAGATGATAAAATTTACCAGACAAGTAGTAAAAGTTGTCACAGGATTGACTAGAGTGGGGGCACAATGGTTAAACTGTTCTCAGACCCTTTGATCAGTACTAAGGTCTAGTTAAGAAATCACATGCATGCCTTCATGAAAAAACCACAAGGTTAAATAATGTACATTTCAAACTAAAAACTGCCCTATTTTCCAGAGCTAACAAGGGGTAATGAATGATGCATCCACAAAGCTGGAAAATTCCATTTTTTGCCCCTGTAAAACCATAAGTGAAGTTCAAAAAAATAATCCAAATCATACCTTAACACAGTGGGCTATATCTTTCAAACAATAATGTCTAACTATGCTGAATCAACACCTGCACAGCAACAGCAAGAGGGGAAATACTGGCACTTACAGTTCCAGTCAGCAAGTGTAAAGGAGTCAGGTACCTTGGTAACAGTGGTGAAAGTAATCTTTGAAATTTCATCCATTTAATTCCTCAGGGAAAGAACTCTTAGTGAGCTAAGGTTGCTGATAAAAATAATAGCACAGCACCTACAGTCCCTGTTCAATATAAAAATGCAATAAAAAAAATTCAGAATTATTAGAAACTATAGAGAACTGCTGAAAAAAGATTGCTTTTCAGTTGTTGCTGATGATTAATTAGATATGAAGGTTAGCACCGAATACTTGTTTTGCAGACCCTGGAAGGTATTATTCCTACAGTACTGTACCGCTGAATTCCAGCCTTAATTCAGGATAGGTTTGAATTCTCATTTAATTTCCTTGAAACATTAGCATTTCAGTAGAATTATATAAATAAAAACCCAAACAAAAAAAAAAAAAAAAAAAAAATCAGAGTTTGTGAAAACAGCTTTGGTTTGATTTATAAAGGTAATTTCCAAGTCAAATAACTTATACACTTAAAATCTGTGAATAGGATGGCTTATAACCTACTAGATACAGTGCATCAATATTTATAAATACAGTCAACTGTGTCAACCGTTCCTGCCAGGTCTCATTGGACACCAGTGTCAAGTGATGTCCCTCAGGGGTCCAAACTGGGACCAGTGGCATTTAACATCTTCCTTACTGACACAGTTTAATGGATCAAATGCACTGTCAGAAAATCTGCAGATGACACTGAGCTCTGAGGGGCGTAGATGACACTCCTGAAGGATGGGGCACCACCCACGAGGACCTGGAAAAGCTCGAGGAGTGAGCCCATGGCAATCTCATGAGGTTTAGCAAGACCAAATGCAAGGTGCTGCACCAGGGTCAGGGCAGCCCCTGATACCAACACAGGCTTCGGGGTGAACAGATTGAGAGCAGCCCTGCTGAGAAGAGCTTAGGTGGTGTGGCTGGAGCACTTGCCATTGAAGACTGAGGCACAGAGTCATTAAGGACCTCAGCCTTCTCTTTGTCCAGGTCTCCCATTTCCTCCTGGAGAGGAAGGAAATTATACTTAGGACATTATCCCTAGACTTTCTTTTGCTTGCAACATATCTTTAAAAACCCTTCCAGTTACCATTAAATCCCTGGCTAGACTCAATTATAACTGAGCCTTGGCTTCCCTAACCTTGTCCCTAGCTTCCCATATCATTTCACTGTATTCCTCCTGGGACACCTGTCTTTGTTTCCACTTCCTGAAAGCTTCCTGAAAGGCATGAGCCAGCCATGTGCACTTGCAGCTCAGAAGACCAGTCAGGTCCTAGGCTGCATCCAAAGCAGGGTGGCCAGCCAGGCAAGGAAGGGGACTCTCCCCTCTGCCCCACTCTGATGAGCCCACATCTGGAGTGCTGGATCCAGCCCTGGGATCCTCAGCCCAGGAAGGACACTGACCTGCTGGAGCAAGCCCAGAGGAAAGCCCCAGGCTGACTAGAAGGATGGAGCTTTTCTCCTCTGAGGAAAGGCTGAGAGAATTTGGTTTGTTCAGCTTGGAAGAAAAGGCTTAGAGGTGACCTAATTACAGCCTTCCAGAACATGAAGGGTGCCTGCAAGAAAAATGGAGAGAGACAATTTACAAGGGCCTGTAGTGACAGGATAAGAGGGAATGGCTTCAAACTGAAAGAGAGCAGGTTTAGATTAGATATTGGGAAGAAGTTCTTTAGGTGGTGAGGCACTGGAACAGGTGGCCCAAGAGAAATTATGGATGCCCTAATCCCTGGAGGTGTTCAAGACCAGGTTGGTTGGAGCTCTGAGCTCCAACCTGGAGTAGTGGAAGGTGTCCCTGCCCACGACTGGGGATTGAAATCCTTAAGGATTCTTAATCCTTAAGGTCCCTTCCAACCCAGGAATTCTATGATTTATATATTCTAGGAAGTGGTTAAGAAAGTGCAAATATTCTAGAGACCACACGTATTGGAAAAATGTTAAAAATAACACTGTGCAATGAATTTTACTGCTACATTTTGAATGACATTAATACTACATTGCAACTTGTAACTACACTTACATGTGCAGAGGTGGTAAATTCAAATGTCCATAAATTGAACTTTAACCTTATGACCACCATTTGCACTTGCTTTCACGACATCTTCTAACAGCATTTTATTTTAATAAAAATACTTTCTGAGTCTACAGGTTCCTAACAAGGCAAACTTGTGCATTTTTGCTGAGCTATGAGTAAAAGTTGTCTGAAGGAACTTTTTTCTGTCCATTTGCTTAAAAGACAGCCCTTTCCAGACCTGGTATCCATGAGAAAGAATGGGAAGACAGAAAAACTGAATCCTGAGGGCTAGTGGAGAAAAAGGTCAGAATGGTTTATTTCTCTGTACTCTTCCCCAAATTGCTTAAAACCTCCTCCAGTTTGTGAGCAGAAACTTCTAGTTTTTCTCCATGATTGCCCTCTCAAGGAAAATGGATGAAATGAAGACCTCTTTCTTGAAAAGGGGCTGCTGTGGCTGACAGAGCTAGAGATTCTGGAGTCATGAGAAAGCTGCCAGCTCAGGCTGAAAGAATTCAGCTCACAAATACTTTGAAAGCCGTAACTGCAGCTTGCTGCTATCACTTAAAGAAAGCATCCTTTGGGAATTCAGCGCTTACGAACAAGCAGAGTATGAATAATGTCATTGCCACTCAGAACAGAGAGCAAATCCCACTGAATCGACTACGTGGGAACCAAAATATCACAGTGACAGGCACTTCAGAACTACATCATAATGCCTCTTTTGTAAATATGATGGGTGATATCTGAGCCCTATTGAAATGAACGCTCACCAAAAATCAAAGAACAGAGTAGGGTAGCTTCGAAGGGAAATAAAGTTTTCAAAGGCTCATCTTCCCAGCAGTGTCAGGATTCTTCTCATACCCTCTGACCTGCTGAGCAACCCTGAATAATTTAGTCACCTCTCAGCCCCCTGCTATGAACAGTCTCTCAGACTGAAGCTGTGCTCTAACAGGAGAATAGGTTGCTTCTTGTAACATAATGAAAGTCAGCAGCTGCTGCAGACCCAAATGCTGCTGCTGTATTACATCTAACTGCAATAGCAAGTGTACTGTATTCTGTCTCCAGAGAGATGGGACTTCCATTGCTGTTGTAGTCCTTTAAACACCACCTTCATTCCATTTAGGATTCCAAGTGCTATAAACAAGAAATAGCCTAAAAAAAAGTAGAAACCATGAAAGGACTAATAAATCTAACCACCTGGATGGCAGCATGTTGCAAAATGATGCAAAGCATTCTGAATTATAGAACAAAAGCAGGAAATTAAAGAAAATATTCACTAAGGTTTGCAAATAAAAGCTAATTGGAATCATCACAGCTTCCAAACAAGTGATGTTATTTGCTATAAAAACCAGGTAAAGGTAATAAAAAATTCATACTTTTACCTTCCACCACTGAACACACAGTCAGGGTGGTCTTAGAACAATGCCAAATTCATATAAGCAGGCAAGCAATAGAATCTTACCAAATACACAGGCTGACCAAGCACAGTAGACTCAGAAGGGAGGATGGAGCCAGGCTCTTCTCAGAGCTGCCGAGACAGAGGACTAGAAAAGCAGGCAGGAACTGATGCACAGGAAGTTCCAGCTGAACACGAAGAGGAATTTCATTGCTATGCAAGTGACCACACACTGGAACAGATTGTCCAGAGAGGCTGTGGACTCTCCCTCACTGGAGATATTCCAGGGCTGCCTGGATGCAAGCCTGTGGCATGGGATCTGAGATGACCCTGCTTGAGCACCGTAGTCCCTTCCAACCTAATCCACTCTGTGAAGACAATTTCAGGAATCCCCAAGTCATGGCAAAAACATCCTATGGAAAAAAACAAAACATATTTAAAAAGCAAACCAACCCTCTAACCCTACATCTTGTGGCCATGCAAGGCTGTGGAAGAATTCAGCTCAAACACCTACAGGAGAGTGATACTGCTGCATTTATCATACTCATGAAGCCACAGTGAGCTCCTGAACAGAAATGACACACTGGTACTTCACACATTTTTTTCACAGATATCTGTGAGAAAATAATCTTGTAGAGGATCCTTCTTTTGCCAGACCTTCTTCCATGATCTACACAGCAGTCATTATGGAAGGTTTCTCATGCCTAAATCTGATGTCTTCTATATCGTAAACTCACTCAGAAAGGAAAACTGGGCTACATATTTTGGAAAACAAGCCCAACAGATTACATGGTAGTTATGGTCCAAAGAAGCAGAAAAGCAGAAGTAAATTTGGCCCAGCCTAGGTGAATAGTGATTTTCTTGGCATGAACTATAGAGAGGAAGATTATTTTCAGCAACAGGGCATCAGTCTAATAACTGCTGAATTTTTAAAGGAGTCCACACAAACACAATGACCATCTACAGAGACTCTTAGAGGAAGCACAGTAAAACACATACACACACAATGTTTCATTTCATAAACTTACAGATAAACTTGCATAGCAGGGCATTATTTGCATGGCAAGCATGATCAAAACAAAGAAGACACAAATCACCAATTAAGTTCAGAGAAGAAAAAATCATAACACTTTGGAAAGGGTGGGGCAGGAATTACCTTGGTAGGATTAAAAATCTGTCTCGGAAAAATATATCCATATTATTAACTTTTTTCAAGTCCTTTATGGCTCAAATTTCAAATTAACATAAATTTATTTTTTAAAACATCTCATCAGAAAGCCACTTTGTTCTGGCAAAGTCCCAAAACTGGATCACTGTAATAAAAGCCATTTTACAGGTACAATATTTATGGTTAGTCCTTAAAATTATTTCTTTAATAACTTTTTAAGGTATCATTGTCTTCTGAAAGGTAGCTGAGTTTATTATGCACAGGATTATATTCAGTTGTTATATGTACAGCTTCATGAGATACGTAAATGGTCCACAGCTCCTCTTCTGCAAATGCCCAGGAGCATCTTAGTGTCAGACAGCTTCTCTTTTATCTTTTTAAAGTTATTCTAACAACTCTGTGCACCTGTCCAAGGTACAAAATTATTTTTTCTTACCTTTTCCTTTTTGTCTATTTAAATAAAGCATATTACAATGACTCTCTGCATTTCAAATCTCTGTTTTCTCAGGTAAGGATTCTATTTTTTTCCCTTTAAGAGCTTTCTTCAGCCTCTGCTCTGCTTCATCCCTTTAATCTTTTGTTTGTTTTATATCTACAGGTGTCTTTCAAGGGCAGGAGAATTTTTTTGTGTGTATGTAGAGGATTTTTTCCTCAACTCTGATTTACCTGACAAAGATTTTATTTGAGATTACCAATCCATGCATCTCACTGCAGTAAATGAGCTCACATTATTTCCAAACTGACTAAGCAAAAATATTCTTCCTTTACTTTCACTTTGTTTACAAAGGAGAGTTAACACAAAATATGCTCATTTTTCAAAGAGATTTTACTCTAAAAAATCTGACTTAACAGACTTATCAAAACCATCAGAGCACTGACCATTCTCAACAAAACCCAAACTGTTGTCTCTTGCATCATGCAGAGTTTTGACTGCACTCAG
Source organism: Chlorodrepanis virens (assembly GCA_003286495.1). Classification (NCBI taxonomy): domain Eukaryota; kingdom Metazoa; phylum Chordata; class Aves; order Passeriformes; family Fringillidae; genus Chlorodrepanis; species Chlorodrepanis virens. The sequence goes on from LTAT01000006.1 coordinate 31,228,455, forward strand.
AGCTAATGACTATGTGACTTCACCAAAGAGTAGTAACAGCAGAGAAAATAAAAATGCATATTTTGAATATATGGTTCTGGCTTGGAACACAAGTTGCAACTACTTAGATGATTATGATAAGATAATAAGGTAACAAGTCTTGAATATTGCATGAAAACTCAAAAGGTATTTAAGCAAACTGAAAATAGTAGTTTATTTTCTTTGTTTTCCACATGATACCAGTATCTATCTCCCAGTATGGTGATTTAGTTCTGCCTCATAGATATTTGCTTTTGGATATAATTACTGAATAGAATAGGTGCAATAAATTTCAATATATATTTTGGAAAATTTTTCTTCAATCATATTTCTTCCCTTACTAACACTTGAACTTGAAGCTATGTTGCTCCCAGTCTTCTCTGTATGAAGCAGCAGAGTTAATACTCTTTCTACTACACCTAGTAGATTTTCATCTATATTACTCCCTGTAGTTCAAACAAAGAACTGATATGCAAGCCCAGTTCCTTTTCAGAAGAAAGCAAAATTATATGTTGAGTCAGGTGTATTGCCCAGTATAATTTTATTTCTAAATAAAATAATAATAAAAATAAGATCATAATACTTCTTCTTCCATAAGGAATAATAACAATAATAACAATGCATTCAATCTTATTTCCCAGAAGCCTATACCTACAATCAAAGATGCAGTTCTGTGTATAGAAATCCCCCAAGCTGCCACTCCAGAGAGCCATATGTCAAAACAAAAAACCTGGTCTGTTTTCATTACTTGTTACCACCTCTCCTGGTCCTCTGTGGTTTCTCTAGCTCTAACCCTACATGCATTAATGCTTTCCTGCTTTCCTCCTTGCTCTATGCTAGGACAGCATAAGCATTGATTTCACTTATGCATGAGTTAGACTGGGGCACTAAGGAAGCCAAAAAAGACACCTAGCAGCACAAAATGGCATGAAATACTAGATTGGAATTGTACCTGAAAAGCCATAGGCCAGATTTTATCATCGAATGGTTTCTTTTCGAGGTTTCTTTCATAGCTTCTGGTTGGTCGGTTCAGTTTTTTGGTAGGTTGTTTTATTTATTTTGTTTTTATGGTTCTGTCTGCTGCTTTGAGGGTTTTTTTTTATAATTTGTTTTTTTAACCGAGTCCTGCTTCTATTTAGACCAAAGTCTTGCCTATGGCATTTTCAAGCTTACCTATACTTACACCATCTTCTTTTTCCAGTTGTTAGCACTTAAATCCCCCTTCTCTAGGTCACTTTGTTCAGCAACTTCTACCAAGTGCCAAGAGACTCCACAAACCAGGATATACAAAGCTCTGAAGAACACAGCAATTATTTACTTGCCAATATACACAAGAGATGCCAAGGTGTAACAAGCAGTATCCAGAAGTTAATTTGCTCTCCATTCTCATGGCAGTCATCACTCAGTGGAAAACTGATCTCCTCAGAATGGGATAATCCTCAATCATACCGAGTCATCAAGTTCTAATTCCCTGCTTTTCCTCTTAGTATTTAATAACTTTTCTTATCAGCGTTCTTCCTCTTTCATTCTTTCAGTCATTTGCATTTTAATAACTTTCAGAACAGAGCTAAGACAACATCACATTGCTCTGCAGCACCAAACAGCTTCTACCAAAACAATCAGGGAGTTGGGGGTATCTGTTGTTCAGGTGTCTCAAGCCCTTGTAAAAGTGCTTCTTCTCCCTAGGATGAAATGGGAATTTTTTGTAAGGTTCATACAAACAACTAAAAAAATACATGAACATCCAGCTGAACTTAATCACAGCACAAACAGATAGTGCAGACCATTTCCAAACTAGTCTGGCCTCGGTGCTGGTGCTGCCCTTTTGCAGGGTGGAAGAGCTCTTCCTTCCACATAACTGAGTGCCATGCAGGCAAGAAAGAGGAGAGCAGTTACACACAGAGGGAACCTCACACAAATGCAGCACACACAAAGCCTGTCAAACTAATGGGCAGAACACTGCAGAAGATTTTAAAAATTTTTCTCAGCCAGAATTTTCCAACTGTCAACACTGAAAACCTCTGAATTAAGTTCCAGGAGCCCTCTGATGGAGCCAGGTAACTTTGCCACACAGCTGCCTCAGGGCCTGCCACCTCCTCTGCCCCATCCTTGGCCACAAAACAAATTCCGAGCAGTACACGTGGTTTTCGGAGCTTCCAAGCTTCAGAATATTGTCCCAGGAATTTGTCCAAATGATTCTTTTTCAATAGATGCATTCATTTTGACAGATTGGTATCTTCAGATACAGAACAGCAATCTCCACTTTTAAATATGCATTTTTAATGTAAGGGTTTATACATTTTGTTAGAAATATACTACATAGAGATATATTATTGTATGTAGATATTTATTACAAATATCTCAAAAAAATATATCTAACACATAGATACATATATTTTTGGTATAGTGAAAACAAATTTTTACTTTATCTAAAAACAAATTTTGCCATCCTTGGAAATCAAAACTGTTTGTATGCATACACACACATGTGGATATGAGTAAGTGCTACCCAACATAAATCTAGTCACAAGTCAGGCCCTTAAACATTCTTCAGGTGATCTTGCTCATCCCCTCTGGTTCTGGCCTGATTTCTCTTGATTTCTCAAGGCCACAGTAGTACTAAATCACAAACAGGACTACTGAGCTTATCAATATAAAACCAAATACCTCCCTAGTACAAACATCTGTCTGCTCACTGAAAACATGCCTTAGATATTATTTCTAGTTCCTAGTTTTGTTATTACAGGAAAACAGTGGCACACACTGAAGTTCTACACTATTTAAAATGGATTGCAGTATTTTTTCAACACATTGCATAACTCTAGTGGGACTATGCAGGCTTTTCCCTTTTGAAAGGGTTATTTCTTCTGATTCTGAACCAAAAGGCGCCTCATAGATAATTATTCAGCCCACTAAAATGCAAATAGCAGAGATGGGCAAACATAAATGAAAGGGTTTACTAGAAATACAAACCCTGTAATAAATGAAAAATGGACGAGTATTTTTTAGAAGAGTAAACCATGTGACCAATTTTCTATGCATAATTTTTCAGCCCAAGTGTATTTGGAAGCCTTTATTCATAATGCTCATATAATGATGATGCTTCCGATTTTCACCTTTGAGAGGCAAAGGTGATCTGTAGCCATTGTATTTAAAGGCTATCAAAGATAGTAGTCTGTCATTATGCTCTAACAAATCTCATTGCTTTCTGTTTTAGCCACATCAAACTACTGAGCATTAAGCCTTAAGAGCTAGATGCTATTAGTACTTGGACAATTTGTGAGTGCAAACAGAAATTTAAAACCTCAGTGTTGTTTGATGGTTATTGTGCTTACAGCTGACTAACAAGCTCTTTAATGCACTCCATTCAAAGTCCATTTTCACTTTCTTGTCTTCTGCACAAGACATAAGACATTTGCATACAAAACATTTGTAGTGTATTCTGTAATTTGTATTTATTAGCCTACACAAATAAGAATCCAAGAGGTACTAGCAAATAAAGGTTACTCACAGGTATGTGTCAGTTACTTTTAATTTCATTCAAAATAGTACAAGTACCTGATCTCTCAGTCATATTCAACTTCCTTAGGCCTTGTTCAGATAACCCATATAGAAAATCTGTTAATTCTTTTGGACTGGATTTAAATAGAGATACCTTTCTTTTGTTCTTATGTCATATACTATTCTTTCAAAAAATTATTTCCATACCAGAGGAGGAAGGAAGGACTTCTTGAAAGAATAAAAAAAACTGAAGTTTGATTCTGATTCTGTTGCATACAAAGAAAATTCTAATAAACATTAAGGGATGCAAAATTTCATGCTAAGTAATGAGCAACATCAGGAACGGGTTTTTGTAGCTCTTTCCTTGCTGAAATTTTGAAGTGTTTTACTTACATGTCAAAGTATGTGTTTAACTTACTGTCTTTGGCTTCTGCATGATATTGTAAGTGAAGATAAGAAAATACTTGACAACTGGTGATTTATAAAATAAGATTACTTGATCATCAAAAGATACTGTAGTTACACCTAGAAGTTATTAAATTGCTTCTGGAGTTTTAAAAAACAACTCTTTTTTAATCACAATTTTAATGGAATTTTAAATGCACTAACACATGCCAAAATAATTGAATATAGGAAACAAGTTATGATAGAGAAATTAAACTAATCACTTTAAATGTGCAGAAGCAAAGTTAAAGCTACAGATTATTTTCTAATCACTGACATTTGACAGTGGTAATAATCTGGAAAAAAAATATTCTAGTACAATGAAATTGTAGTTTCATTATGTAGATGTGTGAACTTTGAAAATTTCCAAAACAATAACATATCCACTTTCACAGAATCATAAAATGGTTTGGATTGGAAGGGACCTTTAAAGGTCACTTAGTCCAACTCCCCTGCCATGGGCAGGGACATCTTGACTGAGATAAGGACATCTACAAGATTCTCAGAGCCCATCCAAACTGGCCTTGAATGTCTCCAAGCATTGGGCTTCCCAGCTTGTCTGGGCAACCCATTTCCATGTTTCAGCACCCACATCCTAAAACATTCCATCTTTACATTTAGTCTGAATCTACACTCTTTTAGTTTAAAACCCTTAGCCCTTGTCCTGTTGTTACAGGCCCTACTAAATAACCTCTGATTATCTTTCTTTTAAGATCCCTTTAGGTGCTGAAAGGCTGCAATAAGGTCACCCTGGGACCTTGTTTTCTCCAGGATGAACTACTCAAAGTGTCTCACCCTGTCTTCATAGGAGAGGTGCTCCAGCCCTCTAAACATCTCGATGTCTCTCCTCTGAAAGCTGTATTATCATCCAGATCCCCTCAAGACCTTTTGTCTTACAAAGAGGTTTGCTTTTCTGCTGTCTTAGAAAACTGATCCCATTGAAACATGACCACAAAAACTAAAAAAAAGAAAATTAAAATGAAGTCAGGCAGAGCCCCTGTATGACAGTAAATCCCTTATGTGATAACATATCACATGGAGCAGACAATAAATTACCTCAAAGTGACTTGACAGGAGTGTGGATCCCTCCATCTGTCATTTGCACATGGAAGACACAGGGCACAGCCATCCTAGCATCACAGGTAGAGCAAGGAAAATAACATCCTCTCAAAAAAATAAGTGTTTTCTCTGTCTCAAGAGATAATTTAAATTAACATTTTACTTAACACAATGCAGTGGAATAAGAGCATTAACATGCTCAATTGCTTTGATTCAGCAGCCTTCATGTAACTGCCTAGGCAGCAGTAACTCAACAATTTTCTGTTTGGTGCCAAGCTAGCATGAAGTAGGTAAAACTATAGTAGTTCTGAATAACTAACAAATCCTTATATATTTAAGTATATAAATAACAAATATGTATATACTCACATATATAATTATTAATGATGATTGAATATTTATCAAGCGCACGTACTATACATTATTATATTACATTGATACTACAACTGTTGCCTGGAAATAAAACATTAGATGATAGTTAGGACATTATAAAAAATTCTTCCTTGATTAAAAGATTTGCCACCAAAGGTTACCTCTTAAAATTAGAATGCAAAGAAGACATCGTTTCAAAGATTTTCTATGTCTGCTTTTATATTACATTATAAGCTAGCTCAGAGTCAGTCACGATTACTGTTTACTCTTGTCCTCTATTCTGAGACTGAAGAACATCACAACCTAACTGGATTAGCTATTGACCACCTGTAAGAAGGCAACCACTTGTGTAGGGTTTTAGATAAAAAGGAAAAAAAATTAAAAAATAAAACCACAAGAAAAAAAAAATAACTAAGTAAAAGCATTTTATGCTGATTTCTATGATATCCTTGCATTGCACAGGAGCATAAAGATGGGACTTTAGAAGTTTCTTAACTGGTTTAGACTCATAAGCCTGGGTTGGGAGAATCCTGCTGTCTGACCCCAAGTTCTCTCTGAAATGCAAAACCGAACTCCTCTCAGGATCTGAATTTCAGTGTTTTCCAGACATCCATACTAGACAAATTGATTTTGCCTGAAATTCCCTTTTTAAACGAGAATGCCAACCCAGTCACAGAGCAGAGGAGACACTGACCTAACTTGTACCTAACTAGAATCACCTCTTCCCTAAAACAACAATCCCTCTATGGTTTATTGACCAAAATTACTTCAAAATAAAAAATAATTTGCTGAGAAATTACTATCTTTATAAATGCTATACCTTTTTTACTATACCTTTTTTACCACTGCTTCTCCAGTCCAAGAAGTGACTGATTTTCTTGAGATTCATGGTGGCAACTAGATAATCTCAATGTTCTACACTGTCACATCCATACATGACTCAATTTTGGAGGGTATGATAATCCTCTTCCTGCTAAGGTCAGTAAGTCTTTCTTCTTCCACTACATTGAAATTGCAAAATGAAACAGCAAACAGGATTCTCTGCTCCCAGACAGAGGAGCATCATGACCTACATAACTTACCCAAGGCTGCATTTTTCTCTAGGGAACAGTTACTGTTTCCATCTCCAACCCTGATATCATCACTTCATCATCTTATGCTGGAGGGATGGAAATTGTTAATGTCCAAGTAATTTCAGGGTCAGAATGGTACTGAGAGCAAAAATGAGGTACACTGTAAAGAGAGTATAATGTGTATATATGGGATACATTGCAAGGAGAACCCCAAACATGCAGTAACCAAAAACAGAGTTATCAATGCACATGGTACTGTACCTCTTCTAGATATAACAGTGGCAGAGATGAGTGTTGCAGAGTGTCAAAAAGTAGGAAAAAATATACCCTTCTGTTCTCATCACTGCAGAAAGCATTAACTAGGACCAAAGATCAAGTGCATCACTATGTGGCAAAGCCAAGCTGTGGAGACTGCGGGGTATCATAAATAAACGTAAAACTATGAATTAAACACATCACAGTGAAGAGTATAACCAAGAAAATAAACACAGACCATTATTTCTGCAAAAAGTGTTCACAAAAATGTCATTTAATAAAGATTTGCTTCTATATAAAAGGGCATACTGTTACACAGGACGGCCCAGGAAAGGTGCAATTGAGAGTGTGAAGATCCAGTGCACAGGTTTAATAACTCTTTATAGTCTAGGTATAATTTTCAATTGCAAATTGAAACCCTCCCTGAGGTTAAACATTCACATAAAGGAGTCACCTGGAATGTCACAAAACATACTCTTTTCCTGGGTCTACATTGAAGAAAATACTTTGGTTTATTGCAGGTTTCGCATGCAATTCTCACAAAACAGATTTGAGACCACCTAATGTACATACTAAAAATTGACTAAATAGTATTAAACAGATATAGGTAGCATTCTTCTTCTCTTTAAAGAAAATATTAGCTATATTCTTCCAAAAGACAGACCTTCATAACTGCTAATTCCGGTATCAAGCAGCAGTTTCATTCGATGATTAAGAAGTTTCTAGATTTTTGTTTCCTACTTCCCACAGCAGGAAACTCAGAGTGAAATCTCCCTGCTTACAATGCAAACAATAGTCTTTGAGAGTTAATATAAGCAAATTTAAAACATTTCATAACTATAATTGATCCCATAGTAGTTTCAGCCTTTTGCAGGGCAAGTTATTTTCTGTCCATGTACTCGCAACTACTCAGGTGGGCACAGAAGAGTCAGAGAGAAGATTCTGTGCCCAAGTTCAAAGCCGGAGTGTGGGACAGTTGCTCACTCCCGCCCCTTTGCGTAACTGGCTGGCTCTCTCCTAATAAATAGCAAGCACTCTGCACTAAGCAAGGCCAGACTGGACAGGGTTCTCATCTATAGGAAGGTGTCCCTGCCCACTGCAGAAGGGTTGGACCCAAATGGTCTTTAGTAACCCCTTCCAATCCAAACCATTCTGTGATTCATCATTTCCATCCATCCCAAACCTCAGCAGCCAAACAGCAAATCCCAATAAAGCATTTTCACAAAACATTGCCTAAAAAATGCAGAGCATCAGATTCACAGGAAAACCAACAATATTATTCCTCCATAGTTCCAATAGATTTCATTTATGGCAAGTGAAGGCTACCCCACATTCAATAACTCTGAATAAGCCATACACTGATTGAGATAGAGAAAGCTCATTATTCATGCTTTCCAGATTATGTATTTGCCTTGACAGGTAAACTGTTCTGTAAAAGTCTTGTCATCATTGTCAGTGTTTTCCATTTTTCACCTGTCACCATAACAAATTTATTGCCAACTGTTTTGTGCAGATTCATCAATCCTCTAAATCAGATTATTTGCATCACTAAATTAACTAGGCAAGAATAACTGACTATACCTTTGAGTTGCAAAGGGAAAATGGAACCTTGAAACATCTAAATATAACCTACAAAAAACCCTGCTTATTTCTTTTTTTCATCTGCATATCATTAATATGCATCTTGGCATAAGTGCCTTGCATTATTGAAAAGGTCTTATCTAAGACAAAAAATCCTGACTTTAGAGAACATTTGTTAAAAATAATTCTCAGGAGTTTTTTTGTTGTTGCATTAAAAAAAAAAAAAAAGGATAGGTATTCCTTGATAACATTCTCAAAATAAATTGTACAATATAAAACGCTTTACTTTACCCCCTAAGGGAAAATGACAGCGACTAAGACTCTCATTAGCATTAGTTTCCAAACAACTAATAAAGGAACAATTTTTCAATTCATCTTACATCCAGTGAAATGGAAGCAGTCATTATTTTCTGCAGCAAGTCCAACTTTTAGAACAGCATGATTATTTTGTTTATAAAAATCTGAGGTACAATGAAAGAATACAATAGCATAAATGAAAAATTAGGCTTCCAAAAACCAGTAATTCAGGCTAGGCTATTCATGTCTCTTAGCATCTAGAGAAAAAAAAAGAAAATCTCTGGTGAAGAAACAGAACTCCAGAACAATGACAGTAATGAATAGTTTAGGCTTGGATGGATTTCACAGACCACCCAGCGCACCTCTCCACTCAAAGAAACACTAACTTGGACATTACACCCCACAGACCATTGTCCAAATTCAAATTCTGAATCCCTCAAAGACTGGAGAGTCCATCATCTCTGCAAGCAATCCATGGCAGCATGGGCTTCGCTGCTTCCCACATCACTTGTCAGTTTTTCTTTAAGAAACCTGTTTGTCCTTTTGCTGTTCACCTCCAAGATGAGCCCATCCCCTTCCTGCTGCTGACTCTTGTCTAAATTAAAGACCAGCAAAAGTACCACTTTTGTTTATAAACTTAAGAGGAATGCTGTCTAATGTGCAATTATATTTTCCATTTCCCATGTTATCAGTCACAGTAATTTATACAGTCCAATACTGTATAAATTACTGTATACTGTATACACTGTATACTGTCCAATACTGCATCCATACTTCTATTTGTAAACCTCAACGCTTTGAAAAATCATGGCAAATCTTCCCCTAAGCCTCTCTTTTCTTCAAGTCACTCCCCTCCATCCCATGCCTTAAGCTTTCTCTGGAAAGCAGTCCATGAAGAAATGCCCCAAGAAAGGGGAATAACTAAAAATATTACAGAAGTGGCAGACCTCTACTGGAGGCTTTCCAGGCCCAATGTGAGGACAAAAGGAGCCAGAAATAGAGAGATTTTCAACTACTAGAAAATATTATTTCCTCTACTTTCTCTACTAGAAAATACTTACATTTCACCAATCACAGCCAAAAGCCTAGCAATCAGGCAAAAAACAGCACACAAAAACAGCATTGCAGTCAACAACCAAGAATTAGTAAAACACCTTAGATTGCAGCATATTTGTCAAACTACATTCTGTAACCCAGCTTTATACCAGGCTCTGCTACATGCAAAAATATTGTTATGGAGAAGGAGAACACATCTTCATTTAAGAGAAATCTTAACAGCCTAATCAAAGAATTATTAGTACAGATCTAATTATTGCAGAAAAAAGGTGAACATTACTATACATAAAAAACCACCAGTTGCAATTGTAGAAATAATTAAGACTGTTGTACCTGCACTTTCTAGTACCTCACTCCTGTTCTTGGTGTTAACTCTTCAACTGCCCCTTTGGATCCTAAGGCTGATGATGTCTGTGACAGGGACATACAGCAAGCCATTGGCATCCCAAGTCCAAGTGTGATGTTGACAGTTTCTTTCTCTTTACTACATAATTGACTTGAAAATGCTTTTATGTTTGATACTTCATTTGTAACATCTCTATCATTGTACCATCCCTTATCACTAGGAATGGTCATATCCGAGCAACTGCTGAAACAGCCAGAAATGCAGCTCCTTCTCCTTTCCCCTGAAACAGACATTTACAATGAACTAGAACTGGGCATTTCTTTTACTACAAAAAAATAATCTGCAGGAACCATGTTAAACATGAATGTCTGGAATGCTGCTCTTCTGAAACTATGTGCTGCCACTGTAGAATACCTTAACCTGCCACTGTAGAATACCTTAACCTTAGCTTGCCATAAACAAACATCTATATAACCTTTTCAGCTGCACACCCATGAAACAGTATTTCTAGATATATCAAAGAATATTGTTACTTAAATATATTATAGCCAACTTTCAAGTCCGAAATTAAATTCTAGTTCTGAGTTGCACCATCTCGGACAAGGTGGTCCCTTCCTCTCTGCATTAAAATTTTGCTTCATTCTTAAAGCTATTGGGAATTAAAGTCTAAACAACACCTGCACAGCTTACTTGGACTTTACATATTTAAAGTAATAAGGTCAAAATGAGCCTGAGAATAGAAATACATACTGCACACTTATCAGTTCAAGGTGACTGTACTGGTAAACATTCAAAAATCACCACAACTAGTAATGACTTCAGTTGAAAAATAATCCCTAAGATGACTGTCCCACAAGTACTTTTTCATCCTATTTAAAAAATATTGATGCATTTTAAGGTCTTTCTTCCTAATCAGGTAAGAGTCACTTCCATAGAAACTAGGGAAGTGCAATTGTAGGACCAGCTCTTTGGACAGGTGGAGGTTCTTCCAAGTGATCCTTGGTTGATAACTTCACCATCCTCCCAAAAACAAGCTGGGAGAATTGATGAACCTCATAATTACAGAAGAGACAGTTTAGACGATAATCAAACAGCAATCAGGTGCCATCTGCACTTACAAATTTAAACAAGGGAGTTCTGAAATGGTTTTCTCTTCGACAGACCTGATGACTTCTTCCTAGAAAGGCTGACTGCACACTCCAGTAGGTATTTATGAGCATCTTTGCATTAGGAGCTAGAGAAGCTAGAGCCAAGCTAGAGAAATGATGCTGTTTTTAGATTCTAAATTAAATGCAAAGATCCCATATCTTCTACTGAGTAGAGATCTTCTACTCACTGCAGAACACTGAATGTGACACAGCAAGTCAGCTACTGGTCCAAACTCAGATCTAGGTACTCCAGATATTTGCAAAAAAAGAACCATCCAGATGTAGTCTTTTAGTTAATATGAAATTAGGAAAATATTGAAAGTTGGGTAGTGGTTTATGCCTTATATATAGTGAAAAACCTACCTCAAAATTTAGATGTCAGATTTTCAGTTCCCATGTAGGTTTCAAAATTTGCAGAAATTGAGAAAAATGTTTTAGCACAGCAATACACCATCATTCTAAAAAATATAATAATATTGTCAATGTGAAATACCCTCACTGGTACTTAACAGTAGTTATATAAACTCTTACATTTATTACAAAAAAGATTTCCACCACTACATACCAATCTCCGAAAGGCTTTTATTTATCATCTTAAAGTAGCAGATATAAAAATAAACTATTACTTAATATTCAGTTACTTTTATAATATAAATTTCTTTTTGGAAACAGAAAACATACACAGAAAAAAATAATTTCCTACAGATGTCCCACAAAGCACAAAGCTCCGCATTTGTTCTACCGCTGCAGGAAAAGAAAGCATCTCCGGAATAAGGGAATGCAGTCCTGGCAGGCTGCATTCCCCTGTAAACTGCAGTGCTCTACACAGACCTGCATGGAATCTCAGTAAGGCTTGAACTGAGGAGGATGGCTATCTGGAGGGGGAGGTGGTGGCGGTGGTGGCGGCGGAGGTGGTGGCAGAAATGAGTAGGATGAATTGTACATGTTTGGGCCTGGCCACATCATATTCATATTTGAAGGCGGAGGGTGGAATTGGTGCCAATCACTGACATAACCAAAGTCTGGAGGAGGAAAGCCATACTGTTGCATCATTGGATTTTCTCTTCTGTAAGGTGGTGGGAACACTGGTGGTTCCTGGTGCATCTTCCAGTCTGAAAAGTATAGCGGTGGTGGTCTTACTTGTGGTCTGAAAAACCCTCGAGGGCCCGATGGAGGAGGAAACAGATCCCTGGAGAACCCTCTGCCACGGTATCCCCTTGAGTAAGTTGATGCAGGCTGTTGCACTGAGTGATGAAGTACTTTATTCTCACCTAAAGAATAAACAAATGTAAGAACCCCACACACACAGCTGTAATATTATTGCAAAGATCAGGTCTAGTCTTCACAAATCTTTCAAGCTGAAGTCAATGAAATTTGTAAAGCAATCTTATCAACAAATAATACTGGCAACTAATACATAAAGAATAAAATAACAGCAGCAAATCTACTGTTTAGTAACTAATCTTGATTGATAGAAGTAATATAATAAGAATGATCCTGAGAGTTGCAAACTCAGTCTTTAAAAAAGAAATTTCATCTTTCTCTCCAGGCTTTCCATTTGTATAAATGGATCTCAGGAACACGCAGATTTTGAGTATTTTGGAAGCTTTTAAAACAATATTTTAGAACAACACATTTTAAAAATAAAGATAAATCAGCACTGCATTACACTGAAGGGGTATCCAGCTTTCAGTCCCAATTTGGTATTACAGCATAGACACAAGACACAAGAAATTATTCAAGCTCACAATAAAAAAATTAACTTACTTTATCAGAAAAAGGACAGTCTCTATCTCTAGCCAATTATCTTTCAGCATTCATCTTTCTAAGACAAATTCTTCCTTATGCAACTCATGTAAGCATACATTTAATGTTCATAACAAATATACTGCCCCTTTATATAAATATCATAGAAATTTTAATGGGATTAGGACTGTAAAATGAAAAGCACTGAAATACTAGAAATGCTCCAAAGGGCTGTTAAGATACTCAAAAAGCTGCAGAACTTAAACCCTCAGAAGGATTTTATGGCTGGGAGCAACAAGGTATTCAGGGATATAACACCGCATAAAATCACTGAAATTTAAAAACCTGGGTGAACCTCATCCTTGGCACCAGACTACATAGCTTTTGAAAGGTGAAAATGTTTTTAACTCTGGAAAGGCAGTTGGATACCAGAACTTCTACTCATTTTCATGAGGGACTAGGAGTTAAGATTGTTTTTGTAGAAGCAGGCCTCTTGGAAGCACTGAAGTAAAGTACTTGAATAAATATTTTTGTTCTTTAATCAAATAGTGTAACAAGACACAATTTTAATACACTCATAAAAGTCTTCATCTGAGACCAGCTTTGTGCCTCAATTTGTGACATACCGTTGCTGTTGAATTCTACAGCCGAAACAAATTGCACACAACTTCAATCTGTGCCATATTATTTACAAAAAACCCACAACAAGTCAAAACCTGTCTTCCTTGACAGAGTACAGCAGTTTCTCCTGCTGTGTTCTCAGTTATGGAATGGCCACAGTAACATTCAGTAACAAGCTCAGCAAACCCAAGGCAAAGGCAGGTCTGCAATAAGCTGGCAGACCAAGGATGTGGTGGAAAAACACATATGTGCTGGATTAACAGAAAAAGATCCCATCAGTAATGAAGAGAAAGTGCAGCACAATTCAGATCCATCTCTTAAGGGAAAAAAAAAAAAAACCTGTCAAAACCATAGGGCAAAAGCCAGTCCAAGAAAGATTTTGTGCAGTACAATCCTCCCTTTATTTGATTGATATAAGGGAGGATTGTACTGCACAAAAAGTATTACACGACAGCTACTGATCTCCCAGATCAAGAGAAAAGGGTTTCAGCAGGGCACAATGCATATTAGCTTTAGAAAGGAAGAGCAGCAAAGTCACAGGAGTCTGAGAAATTCAACGGGGGAAGCGCCATGCAGCAGATAGCTGAAGCAATCTGGTAAGTAAGCAGTAGAAGAGGGTAAGGGATGAGAGTCATATTTAAAGGGAAAGGTATAAAAAGCATGCACCCAAAGCAGACCAGTGAGAACAAGAGGAATGCAATATGAATTAATCAACCAAAATGGCAATCAAAAAATCAAAGTTTTGTCAGTAGAGAGGCATGAGAGACGAGAAAATTTGATTATGGTAAACAGAGCACAGCTGCAAGCAAGCACCTGGAACAGATACAACAGCAGAAGAAAGGAGAGTAAAGGCGGCTATTCATATTATGAAAATCTATACACAGCTTAGTTCATCTAATGACTGCATTAGGTAAACAGAAAGGTTCTCAGCAGGCTACAAAAGTAAGAGTTATTTAGAAGAGTATCTGTATGTCATGGGTGAGGAAGAGCTTCCTTTTAGACAGAGGAGTAAATTCTCCATCTAAGACCTGTATCTCCTCCCTTGATTGTAAAGAAGTGGATTTCCAAAAACTGCACACAGCCTTCCTCTGTCTTCTCCCAGCACTCAAAGGCTTTAGCTGAACCCCATCCAAATGGTGGCATCTGTTCAGAATCCTCACTGTGTGTCAACCAACACTATTCTAAAAGCCTTTGACTTTCCTCTGACAATTGCTCTGCTGCTATACCACTTCCCTTCCACAGGGCTTCCATTTCAACATAATGAAACTTAATTTTAGTTCTAAAATAATAAACATGGACTGCAGCTACAAATTCAAATGTAAGTCTAAAAAGTACAGAAACTGTTAAGTATATAAAAACTCAATCACTAAGATAAGTTATAAACGGGCATCCCAAAGTTAGATTAACAGACAAAAGCATTCACTCACTTGGTGGAAGTGTTTCTGATCGGACTTTCTTCCTTCCCTGACTTTGAGGTTTCTTTTTCTTCTGTTTTGCCTCTCTTTCTTCTTCATCATCACTGAAATCCAAAACCTGGTTAAAAAAAAAAAAAAAAAACAAACCAAAAAAAAACCAGCTAGCTTCTTAGCACAAGAAAAAAGTTAACACTCTAAAAAATTATCATAACACAAATGATGCATGACTCAGTTATCCTTTCTAATTTTCCTGAAAAGAGCAACACTCCAGTGCTGAACACAAATGTTTGATTGCCTAGATGTTAGTAAGAAAAGAAAAGGAGCTAGCTGAAAAGGAGCTGCCAGGAAAATGCTTTCAAAGATTAACTGCAGATAAAATCAATTAAGAAATTAATTTTTAAAATAAATAAAAATATACTTGGCAACTAATACATAATTTAGCATTACAACTAAATTTAAAAATCTCCACTCTAAAACTGTCACTACACTGGAATTTTCTGCAGGATACTTAATAACACTTCCTCTTGAATTTAAAGTAGCAATGTTACTCCAAGGAAATTTTCAGCTTTGAGCAATGTTGTCATTTACAACAGCTTCAACATCCCTGCAACATTTTCTTCTTGTTACACAAGATTTTGCTACCTTTTGAATCCTAACTTACATGACTGAGAATAAGTTATCAGGGACTGAGAAGAAATCTATGAGCATTAATTAGTTCCCAATATCTTACAACTTAAAAGGGGTAAGATTTGCTCCTACCCTCCCTTCCCAATTCTGAAAGTAGGGGCTATGCTGCTTACTTCTATCTATCACATAAAACACGGAGCATGGATCTCAAAAACCCTGCACCAAAACAGTGCTTAAAAAGCCTTGTAAAAGTTAATTCTGAATACAAGTATTTCTTCTACTACCTAACTAGATGACATATTCAAAAAAGCTGTAAGAACTACAGCAAGATGATGTATATCATGAAGTAAAATCTTTCACTAACTCCTGTTTTTTCTAAGAACTCCAGTACACCATACTCCAGTAGTACAGAAATATGAACAGCAATTTGAACAAATTATGCTCAAATTATTTGAGCAAATAATGATCACCTTTTACTGCTACCTAATTTCCATGTAACATCCCAGAGAAGTCACCCCACAGAAAAACTGTGGTTATCTGCTACTGCTAGCCTTGCAGCATACAGATCACATTTTGTCATCCTCTGACCCCAAAGACAAAGCTAGGAGAGACTGTATTAGTGACTCTACAAATAAGCTGGGCCAGTTAAGAGCCTGCCAAAAAGGATATAATTGAAAGTAGCAAGTAAGAAAAGCCTACCATGGATTAATTTAGCATTCATACAAACATGAAGCTTTACACTATCACAAAAAGAAGTCACACCAACAACTGCACACAGCTTACTACAGCTTACAGGGTCTGGCAAGAAATCAGCTGCAATCTGAGGTCTCTGAAAGGGTCTGCCCCTAAGAGACAATTTCAAGCATCAGCAGCACAAAATTTGATCTGCACCCCTATCAGCAGCTATTACCTTCACAACAAAAGCTACTTTCTATCACCTCATCAACTGTCACAGCTTGAGATAGCATGGTATGAGCTCTAACTGCTAGAACTAACCAAAGATTATTCAATTGAGGATTACAAGTTGTTAGATATGGGTTTTTCCCCAAACAGAGCACACGGTCAGAAGAGTGCCCACTCTTGTCATCACTGACTTTTTTCAAGCTTCCTTTGTTCCTTCCTATAGCAAGGCACAGCAAATTTAAATTAAGGAAAATCTTTAAGAAAAAAACCCAAACTTTGGAAAAGGCAATGAATCTCTATCTGCAGATTTGACTGACTGTACTTGGCCAATAAAATTTCATGGGTTCCTACAAACTCAAACTACGTATCAACAAGCTTATCTCCTGAACAGCTTTTAAAGCATGACTGAAGAACAGAAGAGCTCAAAATTAGCCAATAAACCCATTTGGTATCATCACTATGAGAAAACTGCTGAATGAAAGCAAGTTAAGACTAACCAGAGGTCTCTAAGTAGAGTCTTTCAAAGCTCTATGGATAACATACCTACAGTCCAATTCTTATACAACACTTGTAATTCTCAGATTGTTACTGTCTGTGAGATTATGTCTCTACAAGAAAGGAAGGCAATTTACAGTCAGAACTGGCAGACAAGCATTCTCTGAGAGAAGTTAACACTGCACAGCTCTGCTTCACTTACAGGAAACAAAAACTGTTTTTCAAAATGCATCATCCTCACTCACTACTGCGGAAAAAGCAACATTCCAAGCTGACAGACTGATACATCCTTACAGGATGTGTCTTTGAGCCCAGGAAAGATCATGTCACAACATCTCTCCTTCAAGCCAGAATAACCATCCTGGGATAAGGACTGTGAATGAAAAATGTAATACTGTCCCTAACAGCATCCTTCTGGACAAATTATCCAGCAGGGGATGAGCAGGTTCATGGTGCAATGGGTGACGAACAGCCTGAAGGGCAGAGTTCCTCAGGGCTCAGCTCCAGGGCCAGTTCTGTTTAATGTATTTATCTATGATCTGGATGCAGTATTTAGAAGCTGCATGAGCAAGTCTGCTGATACCAAATTGCCATCGACTCTCTTGAGGGACAGGAGGCCTTGCAGAAGGATCTAGGTGGATTGAGGCCCTGGGCAATGATTAATGGGATGAAATCTAATGAGTCCAAATATTGCCCACGTAGGATGAAGTAACATGAGGCTCAAGTCTAAACTGGGAGAGGTGTGGCTGGAGAGCAGCCCTGCCAAGAGGGATCTGGGGGTGCTGGTCAGCAGCAGCTCAGTGTGGGTCAGCAGGGTGTGCCCTGGAACCCAGAGGGCAAAACCCCATCCTGGGGTGCATCAAGCACAGCACGAGCAGACAACCAACAGAGGTGACTGTCCCACTGCATTCAGCCTTGGGGGGCCTCAGCCTGAGTAGTGTCTGCAGCTCTGGGCCCCACACATGAAGAATGTCTAAGTCCTTGGCTGCATCCAGAGGAAGGAAACAAAGCTGGTGACAGCACAGGACAGCACTGGAAAGCATGTCCTGTGAAGAGCAGCTAAGGACCCTGGACTTGCCTCATTTGGTGGAAAGGAGGCTGAGAGGCAACCTCATTGCTCTCTACAGCTTCCTGAGGAAGGGGAGAGAGAGGTACTGATGTCTTCTACATGATATGCAGTAATAGGATGAGTAGGAAGGTCCAAAGCTGTACCAGGGAGGTTCAGACTGAAAATAACAAAGAAACTATTTACTGAGAGGGTTGTCAAACACTGCAAGAGAGTTCTTAAAGAGGTGGCTGACACCCTAAGCCTGTCAGTATTTAAGAGGCATTTGGACAATGCTTTTCACAACACCCTTCAGCTTATGCTTCAAGCATCAGCCCTAAACTTGTCAGCCTTGACTGGTGTAGGTTCCTTCCAACTGAAATAGTCTATTTTGTTCCATCCTAAAAATCAGTTAGAACACTGGAGAAACAAAACCAATACCCCCTACTAAAAAAATCCCAAATCACACAAAACACACCTTTCCCTACCAAATTATAGAGTGAGAAGCATATATTACATAGCATAGAATTATGCTAAAAAGGCAAGCATTTGGAAGATTCAAAACAAGCAGACAGATCTCTTTAGAATACTATGGTAGACACAAGGCTTCTAGGAATTTCAGCTACTTTGTATATGTTTAAAGTAGAAATCGCAAATCGCAGGGAAAAAAAGTGACTCAACTGTTGTGATGTAAAACAACCCAATAAAACTACCAGCCTTGTGATTCTTATTGAATACTCACAAAATGTATAGCTAGAGTGGAGTTAAGGACCACTGACAGAAAGTCACTGAAGAACTATTTAGAGATCCTACAGCAAACAACGTCAATGGTCACAAGGAGCTCCTAATTCTACACGACCCTGTATGACGGCCTTTTTTATGGAAGAAACCCATGTCCACTCATGGAATTCTTATTTTATAACAGCAAACTGGTACAGTAAGCTTACTATGAAGCCATTTAGAGAACGCAACAGAGATTTCAGGTTCATTTTGAAGAGCAGACAGCTTAAATGTCTGAATAGTTTGCAGAATACTAAGCTTGTGGCCAACTGAAGACAAAGCTGCAGTGAAAGAATGACAGGGACAAAAATTCCCTAGCAGAAGCAAAATTATTAGGGAAGGTAAAAGCACTGCTACCTGAAGTTAAACATTCAAGCCGTCAAATATGTTCTTGAAGGACTAGAGGAAATGAAGATACACATTTTTGCCAACTGCAAGAAGCAAGCAGAGACAAGTAGCACTCTCTACACTCACTATGAGACCTCTCCAAGGTCTATGACCCTTTCTTTTGATGAAGAGGTACATTCAAGTCTTGCCTCCATAAAAAGATAACCTTGCTAATTACTTGATTACTTGCTCTGCACAGAGTATTTTCCACACATGACTTGTGTAAAAACAATAAACCAAAAAAAAAAAAAAAAAAAAAA
>LTAT01000006.1:31247893-31259720 GCA_003286495.1 Chlorodrepanis virens
AAAAAAAAAATCCCTCTATAGTTACTTCAGGTGGTGGTTCTTGGTCATTCTTCCAAGATGCATCTGAACCTTTTTCCCTGAAAGAGAAAAAACAAAGAAGACAAAACACAAATTAGAAAATCCACATAAAGGAAGGCTAGCACCTTCTATAAGGTATCAGGTCTCCCAGAACAGGAGCTTCCTGTTTTCAAAGAGTTACTTGGTTTTTAATATTGTTTATAAGAAAACAGTAACACATAGGTCACCTCAGAGCTGCACTACTCTTGAAAAATCTTCCTACTTCAAGTGATGACTGAACATTTCAGTCAAACATCCTAACACTAAGTTTTAGTCAATATTCTCTAAACAAGCCCCTTTGAACCTTAATTGCTTTAAACCTGAACTGAGGTAGTTCACTGCAACTTTATAATGCTAATTGTTGACTACAATCACAAGCATTCTCATTCTTCTGGTTTCAGAACATGTATCTTCAGTTAAAAAGAACCTACTCAGTCAGGACACATGAACTCATTCAGTGGGACACAGGCTTTCAGTATAACTACAGCAAAGTAAATTCAGAACCAAAAGACCCAGTGCTTGGCTTACAATCTTAACACTGTGTTAGCTAGATAAAAATAAAAGGTGAAACCTACTTTTGTAAACATAAAATTAAATTGCAGGCCAAAAGACATTTAAAGACACAAAAATTCAATTGTCTTGCCTGACAAGCAGCAAAATAAATTTGGATTAGTCTAATTTATTTAACTCACTGTGAAGTCCTTCACTAAAGATCAAGTGATTTCTTTGATTAGCAAAGAATTTGTGAAACATATTTAAATTACATTGCCAGTAGTCTGCTGAAGGTTTTTTCCATGCTGCTCTCAAATTTTATGTATTTTGGTCTGAAATGCCAAGGTACAATCCTTATCTATGTAGAAAAACTGTATAAAACAGTGCAATACTGAAAATTTTCACTTGCAAAATGGAACCACACAGCTAAAATCATCTATGTGTTCAGTGTAAAATGCCTTCAGTCATTGCTCTAATAACCAGGAGTTTTTTATGTATTCATCAAGTCGGCAACAACCAAGTAGCAGTAACTACAAAAAACTACATAACCATGAGCAGCCTCTACTTCAGAGGTGCTTAGTCACATCCATGAGAGCACTGGCAAGTCATCTGGAGGTACCTTGTGCTTCAATCCCTAAGTATAAAACTGAAGCTTAACTTCTACACGTCCTTTTGCGATCATGACTAAAAACAAAGGCAAGGAAGACATTTTAAAGTTCAGTGAGAAGAAAACATTACAGGGGGGAACATAAGGACTCTATTTCTCAGCTGCAGAAAACTTATTTTATTATCATGAACTGAACTGTTTCTTCCTTTCATCTTGTTATTTTTGAGCAACACATGCCTGCCAGAAATACCAGAGCTCACAAGAATTACCTATGGTCATTCAGCAATATGCAACATCACTAACTGCGAACTTTAAACCATTCAAGGTCAGGCAGCTTATCTCACTGTCCCAAAGCAGCCTTCCTCATTTCAACAAACAAAAACTGCTTTTCATGCTCCAAGGTATTTAATATCTTCTGCGAAGAACAATATAGTAATTCTTTTGACTTGTGAAGTTACATACTGCAAGACCTTGAAGTTTAACAAAAGGTAATTCAGAGGAATCATGAAAATACATGAGGTTTTTTTAGAAGTGGGCTTCAGGCAATACAACACAAGCCTATCTTTAGCAACAAATTATTTGGCATTCAGAAAGTTTTACACTACACTTTCACTTATTTTTCTATAAAGTGTAAGGCTTATTCATAGCACCGCAACTTTGTACAATGCAAGCAGATTGCATTTCAGATTTCAGAAAAAGCTTCAAACTCAGTGTTTCTTTCAGATTTTAATCTCGATTCCTTTCCTTCTCAAGGAACCATCACAGTTTTGAAACTTTCTGGTCTGCACACAGTCAAACTAAGAAAAAGCAGAAAATAAAAATTACTGGTTACCAAATTTGCCATCTACTAAGGTGCAAAAGTCTTCTAGTGGATCGCTGACCAAAGCCTGACTTTTCTACTATTCATGTCACATTCTTACAGCATTGAAGTGTCTTCATACAGCATTACAGCACAATTCAGGAATCAGAAATTCTACATCCATTTTTAATGAAAACTATTTAGTGAAAAGGCAGCTTCAATCAATAGCACCAAATGCTTCACACAAGCTTAAATAATTGGACTGACAATACCCAGAAATAAATTACTGTTTTAGTGTACTGTAATTTAAGTCACACTACTCATCCCAATCAAGACAAGAAACAATGTCTGAAGCACTGTTCAGCTGTGCTGGTAAGCCATGGAAGTCTCAAGTATCTTACCAGGTTTCAGGTTTTTATCACCTATTACAATGAAGTACTACCAAAAGAAAAATGGTTTCCCATACTATTTCCAAGGCACGAAACAAAGTAAAACACAAGTCTCCCATCTCAGATGCTGAGTACAGCACACGGTTATTGATGCAGCAAGCAGATGATTAGAGTCTGTGCACTTTACTGTGCTAAGCAACAAAGTTTAATAGCGCAAATCAAAGACCAGCTGGCATCAAAATGCTGCAGAAAAACAAACAAGCATCAGAGCAAGAAAGCGATCTATTTTGGTCCTCACTGAAGGGAAGAAAATATGCTTGTTGCTTGCACAGAAATGAGGAAGTTAAAAAAAAAGACTCCTGCAGGTCTGACTAAAGAAAAGAACTATTCAGTATGAATACTGGCACAGCTGTAATGAATGCAGACAATTAACCAACCCCTGAGAACTAATCCTAATAAACAGAAACTAAGTCACTTGTATGACAAAAGATATCTAACCTATAGTTATTTCAGATGATTGCTCATCAATAATTAAAACAATACTATCTAGCTGTCAATTATTATGCTTTATTTCTTAGTCTGTATCTTTGAGTACAGTTTCCTCTAAATGGCATCAAGTCCTCTTTATGCATGCTACTTTCCTCAGTCAGACTACGATACACAAACACTGCTGAGAAGTTTCTGAAAACCATGCTACATCGCCACTCAAGTCCCTCCTCTCTTGCAAATTTCGAGGGTAATTTTTATCTAGAATTGTTATCCTCCAATTGTGAAATAGATTTATTGATAATTACATTTCAATTCCAGCCTTATAATATAAAATAAAAATAGTAAATTAATACAAACCTGTTCAGAATGCAAACAAGTTTATTATCAGTTCTGAAACTATACAGGAATCTAAAGAACAGCAAAATCTGGAGAGTTTATCCTGAAAAACTCTTTTTTATACCCATGAATATGTGTGTCACAGGGTATGGAGAAAGTATCAATGAGTTTTTCTGGTTGTGGTATTTTAGTTAATAGCAGCATAAAAAGAAAACAAGCTTAGTGTATTAAGTAGGATAAGCTGAGCTTTAGTAATTACAGCACTTTAAAGCCTTGCAGTTTACAGCTACTCTTCATTTTTCTCCAAGGCAAAATAGTACAGTCTTGTTATTACAACACAGTTGAGAATATCTCAAGGAAATATAAAGTGTTAAGCTTAATACTAGAGTTTCTCACTGAAGACTCAACTTTAATCCAACATTTTTAGCTACATAAAAAACATTATAACCCAATTAGAAGATGAATCACACTCACTGTTTTAGTTTTTCTGCAAATATATACTGGGTGAAGTCCTCTACTGACGGAGCAAAATACATGCTATCTTGCACATTAATACCTTTCTCTTTGATATGCTCAGAGCTGTTAAATCTTATCACATAAAAAGGATGTGAAACAGGACCAAATATCTCAAATATCTGAAAGAAATAAAATTAAAATGTTTAAGTAAACTATAAGTAGGTTAGTAGTAGCTAATTTCATTGTAGACTGATATTTAAGAAGTCCAATATATTTTCAAAATGCAGCATCAAACAGAAGTTCCTTTCACACTTTATTATTACCGAATTTTGTTTGACAGTGAATTTCCCCAACTTCTGTTTTTTATGATGTGGAACAGTAAGTTCTCACGTCCTTAGTAATCCTTCCTTTTGTCAAATCTCTGTTTTTCTGTGTCTGTTATGCTCTCAAGTCTCATAACGCTTGAAACAATCTCCTGATCATTTTATCATCCAAGTTCATCTTAACAAGATGCCTTTACAACAGTTACTGCTTGTTCCCCAATTCCATGAAGAGCAGAGAATTCTGCCATGTTTTACAGAACATCTGAAATTCAGGCTAAGTTTGTTCAACTCACATCTAGCATTTATAGATATTTCAGTAGCAACCATGGTGGATGATGGCCTTCCTTCTAGAGAAAATGGAAGTTTGAGTACAACAACCCTCTCAGCAAACATTCTTCACTGGCCTTAAATAAGAACAGCAAAGCATAGAAGAAAACATTCCCCATTTTTCGTAAAACTTCACTCTAACCCCTGCCCCTATCTGGCAGTAAAAAAACACACAGCCTGTTATTCCAAGACATCATACATCTGAAAACTATCTCTTCCTCTCCACAAGCCCTCTCAGACACTGGAAACTCACCAGATACTGTTAGGAATTCTTGAGATTAAAAAAAAGATGAATATACCAAGAGTCAAAGGCACAGAGAAAAACTACATATCAAGGAAGCATTATCTTTCATTTAGTAGACTTCAACTCTACTTTCTGGAGCACTAAAGAATACTCCCAATTTTATATTAGAATAACAAGTTTTTATTTTACACCCACCTTTCCTACTGCTTGCCGATCTTCTTTAAAAATTATGCTTTCCTCATTTACTGGAGGTAGGCCTTTCAGTGATTCAATTATTACTAAAACAGAAATAAAAAATAAATTAGAACTTTATGTTTCAACAGCATGTAGTTAACTGCAGTAAAACTTCACAAACCACACTACTACTCGTCTACTTAATTTTGTAGAGGTACAACCAAATATTCTTGCACACGAGTAAAGGTACTTAGAATCACATGTCCCTTCTCCAGTGCTTATATTGCCTACAGGATTATTGTTCTCTGGGGTAAAGAGAAAGAGTCCCAAGAATCACACCAGAACACAAAAGTTTTCTGGCAGTTCAGTCACAGTAGCAACTGACAGTGTTTATAAATGCATACACCCAATCTGTTAAGACATTCTGCAATTTAATGCCATAGAAGTCTCATACAATATTTGTGCCTAATGATGATTGAACTTCTTCACCTGTAAAACAACAGAATGCTACAACTAAGCATTCTCAATGCCTGTCCATCAGCAAACAAAGTCACTCAAGTACACAGTGTCATTCAGACTCCAAAAAAAGCTCAAGATAATCACTCCTAAACTTATGAAAAAGGACTTTCAGCAATGATCATGTCACCAAACTAAGTTACTGCAACTACTGCAACCTGCAAAAAATGTAACATGCCAAACAAGGAAATAACAATTCCACAGGCTTAATTGCTCACTGAATTTCAAGAGAATTTGTGAAATCAATTTCTTTTGTGCCTACCTTTAAGATGAAATATACAGTGAAAGTACCCAATGTGTTGTTTAAACCTCATGAGAAATATACCTTAGCAAAAAAAAACCAAAAAAAAAACTAAACCAGACAAAAACCCCCAAACATCCACACACACAAAAAAAAAAAACCCTACACAAAAACAACACACCAAAACCTCTCAGATAATGTTCTCAACTTGATTCACCACACGTAGCCTGCAGTAGGCTGAGGAAAATATACTCTGAAAATGTACAATGCACCAGTCCCATGAAACTTAGGAGAAACATTACCACCTCCAGCCTATTTGACTTACAGCTTTCCCTACCCCAATCCATCCTAAATTATCAGCTTCTGCTTTTGCAGGGCTCAAAGTACAGCCCCAGGGACAGTTCCTCATGTACACCAAAGCTGTTTACTTTCCAGGTCCCAACCCACACAGAGTGATTTTTTTCTCTTCTCTTTAAGTACCTTGAAGCAAAACACAGCACAAGTTTTGTTAAATTCTGATACACTGAGCAGAAGTTCACAGAAAGTACTGCCTTTTTGCTTTTAGCTACTGCACAGCAAGCATGAACCCACACTGTTCTAGCCTCAAAATTACCTCACAGGATGAAACATCCACTTAAAAGTATCACTCACTCACTGCACACTGATGAACTTGGAAGCTTGCTACAGAGAACAGCAGAGATTCTGAGGGACATCAAAGGGACAGAAAAGAATACTGACTGTTCTGTCAGAATAATATTGGTGGCTTCCAAATGAGAAATCAACTCCCCTCAGACTAGACACAAACCTGGTATACAGAGGTATCAATTTCGTTCAAAAAAAAAAAAAAAACCAATTAGCTGACATCCCTAATATAGCCACAAATCAACTGAAACTGGTGCCTGTTTTCAGAAGAACTGAAAAGAACCTAACATGTGGAGAAAGGAAATTAATAAAGCAAGGTGGTTAAACCAAGAAAATAATCACAGATGTCCTGTAGGTTTACACCATTCATATGGGTTTATTTCATTATGATTATTAGCTTGTTTTCTAACTTTCATCAACAAATCTAATTCAACACTTTATACATGAACATTACAGAAAGTAGGATGCAATCTGAAGAATTCACCTACCAGTAAACTGGTATTTGAAAACATTATAATCACCAGTGAGGATTAGAATTAAGGATCGTTTTCAAAACTGCAGTCTTTAAAACAATTTTGTTTATACCTTCACATTTTAAACCAAAAGTAAGAATAAGAGCAAGTATGATTCAACTAGTTCTTAAAACTTGTTTTCAAACTACCATTTTAGCTGAAGGCAGCCTTCTTGAAGTCCCCATTATTATCAATAAGCATGAAAGGGCAAAGTGGAAAAGAACCAGATTACTACTTTCCACACCCTCCTCCCAGCTTCCTGCAAATGAATGAAATTAAATCTCACTACAATAAAATAATGTAGAGGAATTGCCTCTATTACCTGAAGTCTTTTAAAATAAAAATTAACAGCAAAAGTTACATACTTTCTTTTCTATTACATTCAGCCTAAATACTTTAACTTCAAAATTGAACCTAATTTCTAATTTTCATAAGCAAACTGCTTGGAATGCAATTCAAGAAGAATGAACACTTGAAAGAGCTTAAACACAAACATACTGTGGACGTTTTAGTAATATGAGCTTCAGCAAAACTTTGATTTCATTTATCAAACACTGAGGTCCCACACAGATCCGAAAAGATCCCTAAATCTCTATGCCTGCAGTTAAACTTACATCCATTCTGTATCTCAATCCCATTAAGCTTACCCTCTACCCATAAATCATGTTAGTCACACCATCCTGACTGCTGACAATAGGCAGCTTTCATTTGCTCAAGGTGCCAGAAGTGGAATGAATAAAGATATAAATAAATGAAATTGCACTGTTGAAGAAACAAGTCTTTTTCCTGTCCTCATCTATTAACAAGGAAGCACATGAGACTGCATTGTACTGCACCTGTGCTTTCAGTTATACAGCTCCTATATATTCAGGGATTATTCAAAATAGCACCTAAGACTGGAAGATTTTCTTAAAACACTTGAATACACTAACTGTGGCCAGTATCAATATAAAAACCATAATACACAGTAGAAAAAAAGGGATTTGAATTCAAAAAATTAAACAGGGAAGTCACATAGAAACACATGCATATAAGCCAAATAAAAGGTAATTCAACACAAATGTCATCTGTTAGTTAGAATTCCAATTCAGCAACCTGCTACCCCCAGAAATAGGACACTGCAGGACTGACACTTTGAAGGAACAGCTAAGAACACAATTCATGCAGAGATATACAGAAATTATAATAATTAAAAACAAAGCAAACATATCATGCCTACCTAGCTGCTCAATGACACTGGAAACTGTCCCAAAAAGCTTCAGTTCAACATTATCTGGAAGAATTATTGTTAAGTCTTCAACAGGAGGCAATTTCTGCAAACATCAAGTCAATGTTTAGAATATACTATCACACAAAGGCACTTACCACTTTGTCACTGCAGAAATTTGACAGTTTGGAAAAATCCCCTAGCATTTTTAAGATTTATTTTGAAAAAATCATGTTTGATTTGCCTCTTTCAGAATCATCCTAAATGAAATTATCTTGGGGGACCACCACTTTTGAGGCAATCTCTCCTACAGAGACACTACTCTACATATTTCCATCACAAATACAGCAGAAGCCAGTTTTATTTAAATGGAGAAAGCCAACAACTGACAGTCATTTCATCCAAGCTCAATGTACAACACAATAATTAAAAAATCATAAATCAAAAAATAAGACCACTTGCAACAACATTCAATGCATGCTAGAAGGAAAACGTACACAGCAAGAGGCAATATAGCATAAAACACACCAAATGTGTATCATCTGATTTAACAAAATAGAGTCTGTCCATTTACATCATGACTTGGATCATTATCGAAGATGTAAACAGCACAATAACCTATACAAAGAGAATTACTTTTAGCTGAAAGTTGCATTTGGTACTAGACATCAGAGAGAACATAAAAAGCCAAACTTCAAATACAAAAATGAGTACTACACAATATTCAAATGAGGCTTTTGCCCATATAAGGAGGAAAATCTACTATCAAAGACTGATTAACACCAAGTTCATCATCTACCTCCAATTTACCCATGAACTAAGATTTCTATGTATATACTATGCTGCTATAAATTCAGCAAAGACTTTATGAAATACAAGGCAATGAGAGTAAGCATATCTTCAAATTCAACACCCTGTGAATGGTATGAGTTCAAATCTTAGCACTGAACTGCACTTTTAAAGACCACAACTAGAAATAAAATCCCACACAAAGAGAAGAATCTTATCCTCGTTTATCAAGACCTCATCTGATAATCTTCACTCTAAAGTGTTTGGCAAAGGCTTGGAGAGCAATGCAAAGATCAAACAGGCCAAGAATTTCCCAAAAGCTGTACCATTAAACGCAAACATGAATGCCGATAAAAACACCACACCATTCTACCGGCCAGTGATTTTTCCAGCATTAAATCAAGTTCACTGCTAAGATTTAACGGAGTCACTTTTGCAAGAGAATTGAAAGGCCAAAGACAAGCAGGAAGGTAAAATTCTGATCCTGTATCTCAAAATAGTACCTTCCGCCACACTATACACAGTATCTGCCAATCCTTGTTTCAAAGCAAGAGATTTCTGAAACAGTTCCACTAACACTCCTTAATACATATACCCAAAAAACATGACTTTCTATGTTATTAACTGTCTGGGGTTTCACTGCACAAAAGTCAATTTTCTTCACAGTGGCTGTAATGGGGCTGTTTTTTGGATCTGTGCTGGAAACATTGCTAACAATATACAGATGTTTTTATTATTGCTGAGCAGGGCTTACACAGAGCCAAGGCCTTTTCTGCCTCTCATGCCACCCCGTCAGTGAGGAGGTGCAAAAGGAGTTGGGAGGGGCACAGCCAGCACAGGTGACTTGCACAGACCAAAGGAACATTCCATACCACATAACATCATGCCCAGCATACAAAGCTGGGTGAAAAAGGAGAACGAGGGACATCTCCAGTGATGTTGTTTGTACGCCCAAGCAACAGTCACACATGGAGGCCAGCTTTGCTGGGGATGGCAGAACACCTGCCTGCCCATGGAAAATGGTAAATTAATTTCTGGGTTTGCCTTGCTTGTGTGGGTGGCTTTTGCTTGACCTACTAAACTGTGTCTAGCTCAGCCTTGGAGTTGCTCTTTTACTATTCTATCTCCACCTTGAGACAGGAGAACTGACTTAAAATATAAATTTTGGGTTGGGTTAGTAGGAAAGGGTTTAAAAAATAACGCATTGTACTTACCTCAATAGGCAACTCATCCTTTGTCCTAGGACAGTAAGATCTGTTATCCTTCTCATTTGGATGATCATCTTCATCAGATACTGCTGAAGATGAAGACGAAGATGAAGAGAAGAGTGTAGTTGATGAACTATCTGAATCTGAATCACTGAATAAAAAAACAAACACGGGAGTTACAATACTACACAATCACTGCTCTTGTAAAATCCCAACATCAGCATAACACTAAGTTAAGATCCAAGCAATGCATCTTGCATAATAAAGGGGGGGACAAAATCGTATTTTTGTAAAAAAAAATTGATTAGTTTTGTAATTCGTGTCCTGTCCAAATTCCCCAGTAAATATTCACAGAGGAATTCAGTATTTCTCACTGTTACATGTGTAAGATGCTTATTGTCCTAGACTCTTAATATTTCAAGTTAAGAGTGGAGTAAGAAACCAGTCCTTATTCATGCCAACATGTTCATTTTAGCGAAAGTCCAAATTCTTCAAGGGCTGGTGGAAGAAAAAAATGTGGAGCAATTGTTCCTAGTAACAGCAGAAACACAATACAAACCCAACACAAAAAAAACACCAAGATGAGCAAACTTTTGCAAAATAACCTTTCTTACCTGAAGAAAAAAAAACCCCGCACCATTTTAGATTCTTGTAATACCAGTCTCATTCCCAGCTAAATGGATGGCTTTCTATTGCTCCTTTCTTTATTCCAACAAATGCTAATAGTAATGACAAGAAATAAGAGCACCTCTCCAAATAAACCTTTTGAAAAGGTCCAGTATAAACTTCTTGGAACAACATTAATATAAGCAGACAAAAAAAAAAAAAAAAAAAAAGAGAGTAGAAGACTGATCAGTGGAGGGAGTTAAAGAAAAAAAACAAAACAAAGACTGAGATACATGCAAGCCAGAGAAGTTATGAAAATTTCATCTTTAGGGTTCATCAGCACAACAGGTTTTGGAAGTAAAACACACTAGACAGAAGTGAAGCCCCTGGAAGTCAGGAATTTCACTCTCCATCACTTCATGATATCACTTCATGATATTCGAGGAAAACTTTAAACCAACAAAAGTACTTCTGAAGTCAAACTTGAATCAATTAACTGTTAATGAAGCTTTGTATCTTCAAGAGGAGATTCTTAGATTTCATTTTAGCTTCCTCTAGTCAAAAGCAGCACATGGCCATCCTGCTGCACCAGCCAAATAAGAAAACACAAGACTTACTGCAACAACCAAAGTGTGCAGACTTCTAACACTGCAACAGAGCCTGCACTTAACCAGTTACCTTTCACCAACTACACTGAACATCAAAGTGCAGATGCAACAAGTAGAAGATAGAACCATTAAAAAAGAAAATAAAATTTAGAATGAGCTTTTCCACTGAGATACCAACATCAGAGGACGTGTTACGGTGTGCAGACCCCCCACTTGAGTCCTACACTGAGGTTTTTCAGCAGTAACACCGCGGGTGTCCTGCCCCAAGAGCCGCAGGTGCATTTTGTGAGGACCACCTCAAGCCGGTGGGGTGGCCCACGCTCTCCAGGCCACAACCACCAAACTCATGCTTTCGTTAAATCCTCCACCTTTACAGCACTGGTCTGGAGACCCATTTTAACAGACTCCCGGCAAAATGTAACTGAAAATTACACCTTTGATGGGAAGAAGCTCCAGAGGGTGAAACACCGGGCCGGGGGGAGGCGGCGGGCAGGCACACCGGGCTCTCGGGCGCTCAGCCACAGCGCCAGCGGCCCGCGCCGCCGCCCGAGGCCACGGCGAGCAAGGGGCGACCCGGGAGGAGGGCACCGGGGCTGAACCCACCTGTCCGAGTCTGACGAAGTCAGGGCGGCAGCGGGAGAGCGGGGCGAGGCGGGCGGCGGCGAGCGGCGCGGTCCCGCGGCTGGCGGCAGAGGGGCCTGGGCTTCCCCGCCGCACTCCGCAGGGCTCTGCACCATCTCCTGGTCAGCCGCTCGCTGGCCGCCCGGCTCCACGGCCAGGCTCTCCAGCTGCTCCACCATCTCTC
>LTAT01000006.1:31261010-31290763 GCA_003286495.1 Chlorodrepanis virens
TCGGGCATCCGGCCCAGCTTCGGGGGGAGTAAATCCCGGACCCGGGTTTGGTGTCTGTGGGGCCTGCTTGAAACACAAAGCTACAGCTTATGGCTGCTCTTGCTGAGGACCTGCTGGGAGGGATCAGTTTTTCCATTTTATAAATGTGCTGACAAGACACAGAATCGTGTAATTAAAACTAAAAATAAATTGAAAAAATAAAAGCTGTATAATATCAAATTGCTGTAACAATAGTAATTTGTAGTATTCTGACATAGTGACGGCATAATTATACTGATTTTATAATAATGCTAAGTTCTTCAAAACATAAATGTCTGTGTTCTGTATTCACCATCAATACTTAGGGTTTTGGAGCCTGAGGTTTTTTGTGGTGTCTGTGTCACACAACTCTGCGGGGATGGGGAAGGACTCCTTTTATCCCAGGATGTGGCACACGTGGTGTCCGTGGCCATAGGAGAGAACAGACTCGAGTCCATCCTGACCCCTCTCTGTGTCCTTGGGGTCACACAGATAAAGCTTTTCCTCACGAGGATAATTTCCTCACGAGGGGATGGGGAAGGACTCCTTGCATCCCAGGATGTGGCACACGTGGTGTCCTTGGCCATAGGAGAGAACAGACTCGAGTCCATCCTGACCCCTCTCTGTGTCCTTGGGGTCACACAGATAAAGCTTTTCCTCACGAGGATAACGTAGCACACAAAGCACCACGTTTTCTCTTTAGCACAATTTAGCCATGGGAAATGCCAGAAGATGTTCTAAAGACACATAGCATCAGGAGGTCCTGGTTAGGGTGATAAGTAAGTCCCTTTAACCCAGCCTCCAAAGTGTGGTTTGACAACTGGGCCAATGCTGTGTGTCCCTGACTACATCACACTGTCCCTTGGACAGCATTCCCAATGGTCTTCATTACCTGGCAACAGAGTACAGCATAGGCCTGAGGAGGATAAGGAGATACAAATAGATAAATACTTGAAAAAATTGCATGTGATAATGCTGGAAGTGCCAGAGAGGACTGGGACTTGAATACCTGATGAGAGCAGAGAATATGTTTTCCACCTTCCCCTCCAGCTGAGAACTGTGTGTCCCACAGCTCAAATGGCACCCAAAACATTTTATTCTCATCAGGCTTGGCAAGGCTACATTGAATCCGCTGACACAAGAGTGCTTCACTAGTACTCCACACAGGCTGAAGGGAACATCTGATAGAAGATTCATTCTCTGGTTGTTCCACTCTCCATTATGACACAGCAGATGCAACCAGCAGAATTTCATTTAGTAGGAAAGTCATCCAAATTTCTATATAATACAAATTTAATTCATCAGTACTTTTTTTCAGTTGTTTACAATTACGTATAGGTCAAGCAGAACAGGTATGTTATGGGCATTTGACAGTTTTGCACTGTCATAAGCAAAGAGTCTGTATGGGCTGTACGTGTAAAGAGAAGCAGTAAACTCTGACTGCACAGTTACTCAGAAAACCTAGGGTAGGAATCTCCACCTTCAGGGACAGCATTGGGATCCTGAGAGGAGTGTGCGTGGGAAGCATGTTCTGAATATTACTGACCTGTACTGCCCGCTCCTTAACGAAAGAGATCTTTAGAAAATCATGCAATTAAATGTCAACAACAATTAGTTGTCAATTGCTTGGAGATTAAATATTGAACTATTATGAAATTGGTTTCTGTTGAATCTCACTGGCAAATATATTTTGATTCCTAAGTAACAGAAATGAAATATGTATCCAATTAAACAATGAATAGATGCAGAATGCTGCTAAAATCCAATTCTGAAGAACCAGGTTTCATTTTAAAACTAAGCAAGGACAGTTTATTATTAGTCTGGGATTTTTTTTTTAATTTATTCATTTGTTTTGTCAAATGTATCTGAAATAGACTATAATACAAGATCTGTGAGTTCATGTGAAAAAGTTGATCAGTGGGACTGGGAAGGGAATAATTTCCCCAAAGCAGACAAAGTCCTTGCATCAGCCAAAACCTTTCCTAATAAAAGGTAAAATAATTAATGCCATAACGTAGGATGTTATTAGTTGAATGAAAATTAATTTTATTTGCTAAACACACATCGCTTACAAGTGTAAAAAGATATTCAGGTCTCTATGTTTCATTTATGCAAATAAAATTCTTCAACTGTCTTACGAACTATGTCTTTCCTGCCTTTTAAGGTATTTTAGTAAGTGTTTTATAGCTTTACTCTGGCACATAGATTGTGTTATGACAGTTTCCTCTGTGTTTGTGCAGAACTGGCAGCATCTTTCAAACAAGGAAGACACTTTATTTCATCTGAATGCTGCTGCTTAGCCCTTAACATATATAGCAGCATTGCTCTTCGAACAAGGATATTGAAAGGCTTGATGCAGAGTAAACATCGTCATCCACTCAGCAAAGGCAAGCAGTAAATAATCTGCAGCGTAACAGCATAAGCAAAGAGATGTTCTAGGAAAAGAAACATTCCAGAGATGAACACTTGAATCACAGTAGTTCCAACGCATGTTTTCAAGGTCTGAGCAGTTAGGAAATGTCACTGCTGGGACTGCAATCTGACATCATCTGTCAAGGCTGGGATAAAAGGTACTGCAAGCCCTGTTTTCTGCCTCCAGTCTTTGATGAAGCTCTCTGGAGGTGCTGTTTCCTACACTTATTTCTTCATCCTTTCTGCTAAGACAGGTGTACATAATTGTTCCCATTGCACTTTTAAAGTGATGGCACTCAAACTATTATTACAACGTTTTATTGCATTTATTGCAATAAAGGAGTCTGTTGAAAAAAAACAGTATCATGATATCTCTCCTGCACTTGAATGTAGAAAATAGATTGGAGATTTCAGTGTGCTGCCTATTAAGTCTTGGGAGGAAAAGGTATGAATATAAAGGAAGTCATGTTTCTTTATATATTTAAAATATTAAAACAAACACCATTCACTGTGATCTTTATCATTTATATATTTTATGCTTCCATATGCTAATGACTATACACAGTAATATCACTATATCACTGTAGTGTAGGCAGTATAAGCAGCTGGTAAGCCAATTGATACAATATTTTTCAATATCAATAAAGCTTTCAATGCTGTCTCTCATAGGATCCCTCTGGACAAAATGTCCAGCACACACCTGGATAAACATGTCATACAAAGGGTGAGCAACTGGCTCGTGAGTTGGGTGCAAAGGTTCATAGTGAATGGGGTAACATCAGGCTGGTGACCTGTCACTGAAGGGGTTCTTCAGGATTCCATTGTAGGGTCAGTGGTCTTCAGTGTCTGCATAGACAATTTGGGCACAGGACCCTAAGGACTCAAGTTTGCCCATGATACTAACATGGAAGAAACCATTGCCTCCCTCAAAGTCAGAGAGGTCCTGCAGAGATACGGACAAATTAGAGGGCTGGGCAATCACCAACTGTATGAAGTTTAAGGAACACAAGTTCTGGATTCTCCACCTGGGATAGGAAAACCCTGTATGTATGTAGAAACTGGGGAACAACACAGAGGCTGGAGAGAAGCACCATGGAAAGGGATCTGGTGGTCTCTGGATCAATGGCAATTTGAACATGCAGCAGTTCCCCGGTAGCCAGGAGGACCAACTGTGTCCTGGGGGGCATCAGTCACAGCATCACGAGCCAGGCAGGGGAGGAGATTGTCCCTCTCGGCTCTGAGCTGGGGTGGCCTCACCTCAAATCCTGTGTGCAGTTTTGGGCACCACAATATAAGAAGGATATAAAGCAACTGGAGAGTAATCAAAGGAAGGCAGTGAAGATGGTGGAGAGTCTGGAGGTGAAGCTGTATGAGTAGCAGCTGAGGCCACTTGGTCTGTTCAGCCTGGAGGAGACCTCATCATAGTCTGCAGCTTCTTCATAAGCAGAAGGCAGAGGGGCAGGTACAGATCTCTTCTCTGTGGTGACCATTGACAGGAGACAAGGGGATGGCGTGAAGCTGTGTCAGGAGAGGTTTAGGTTGAATATTAGGAAGAGGTTCTTCTCCCCAAGGGTGGTTAGGCACTGGAGCAGGCTCCCCAGGGAAGTGGTCACAGCACCAGCCTGGCAGAGTTTAAGAAGCATTTAGATTATGGTCTCCAGCACATGTGTGACACTTGGAGTGTCCTGTGCAGGGCCAGAAGTTGGATTCGATGATCCTTGTGGATTCCTTCCAACTCACGTTGTTTTGTGATTCTGCAAGATTCTAGAGTGGCATAGAGGAGGAAAGAGAGTTGTACCTCAACAATAGGGAAACCACAGGCTTAAATCTGCAACAGTGTTGAAGCTACTGCTCCGATCCCAGAGCCTTTTTTTTCACTCTTTGGCTGAACTATTAGAAGCTGAGGTATTCATGGTCAGGAACAGTGTCAGGGAAAAGAAATCAGATCAAAAGAATTTTCTGTATCCCTCTTGCTAGTCATATTTCATTCCACCCAGATGAATCAATATTGTAGCTTGCACAGCTGAGATATCTAGTACAGAAATGAGATTAAAATAGCTACGGTACAGAATGTTTTACTCATTTTAAAGCTTAAAATTATTGTACAGAGTTAAATGACACAAATTTCTTAGTTCTTTCTTCATATAAAGAGTTGGGCAGTTTATAACTAGATGAAAACAAAAACTCAATTTCCTTTTTCTAAGGAATTTTTTCCCAAAAATACATTTTTAAATATGGAAAAAATGTACAATTTTATTTACCATATTCTTATTTTAGTTTATTTTTCCAAATATAGCCAGTAATCTTTCCATGACTGAGCTACTCACAACTAATTTCAACAGTAGCATTCCAAATCCCTTCACAGAACATTGGACAAGTTCACCTCCAATTAGTCTAAGAGTTTGTACATTTCATTTATCAAGGACATCTATTTATCACTGGATTCTACTGCATTCTTTTTCTAGTTTATTTAACTCAATATTTTGAATTATACCAATAGATCCATAATTTGATTAGTTGCATAACCAACTGGATCCAAGCTGCATCTATAAATGTAATTTATTTTGGTATGTATAAACAGCTCAGAAATTTCAACTGTCTGCATAGTCAGTGTATTGGAGTTTGTAGGGACTCACATTTGGATAGAGTAACTCAAGTAAATTTGAGTGTAGTTTCCCTGTAATGACCTCTATATAAGAAATAAAAGATGTTTTAGTGAACCGAGTTTCCATCTGGTTATCATGGTTCAGGCATGTCTTCCACAATCCTGGGCGAAGTTTTTGTAGCTCCCAGATGACTTTACCAACTGCCTAGAGCCAGGAAGGCCTCTCTTTCTGTCCTGATATATGCTGTCAACCAATCCACCTCATCCTGTCTGCACAGCCTAATATTCTTTCCATGCTTGCAATAATGTTTTGGGTAGACAGGGACTCATTAAAGTGTCAATACATGACAGGCATTAAGTAAAAAATCAGTGAACAAATTAAAGATTGTAATTTTTAATCCACTTATGTCATAATTGTCACTTTATTCAGATGTTTTGCTGTAGATTCTGCACACTTTGCATCTCAGACTGTATTTCTCATATTGTATTTGGATAACTTCAATCCAGCATGAACTGGCACTGCCAGTAAAACAGGTGGTCTTACTTTTTCTCCAGGTTTCCTGAGTGTTTCATTGTGCCAGCCTTTCTGTCCTTTCATACATTAATAAAACTGCAAGTTTTACCTCCTTGTACTCATGAGGAAGAATTAGTTGGTTTGTGTTGGATTTCTTTTTTCCAAAAGATCAGTGTTAAGAAACTGGATATCAGAAGAAGTACAAAAAATTCTAAAAAGTCCCTTTGAAACAAAAACTGGTTTGCATGGAAAACCATAAGCAGGCACTTCTTTGGAGTTTGAAGAAAGCACTAGCATAGGGTAAGAAGAAGATATAGGAGATCAGCAGGTGACAAAGTTGCATATCTAGACTCGTTGAATGGCTTTTGAGAAATCATTATGTCCTCAAGAATTTATACACGCTCATTTGGCCTTCATATTTCATTTGGTACTCAGGGAGTTCCTTCCACAAAATACACTGGTTTAATCTTTCCATTGCCTTCAGATTGAACAACATAGAATCAATTAAGCTTTTGGCTTAAGTATAATTCTCTGTACTCTTAAAAAAATCAAATTTAACAAAAAAGTTTCCAACACCTAAAACTTACAAAAAATAAAAATATTTCAGGAAATGCAAGCATGCCTGCCTAGCAAAAAATGCTAGTTAAAGCACATTGCCTTGGTGCTCCACTCTCATTACTGATTCCTCACTGATAGGTAATATGTGCATCACACTGTCCCTCTTGAGATCTGCAAGTCAGTTCCAAGCCTAAAAAGAAAAATTGTGTCAGTAGAAAACAGTAATTTTGAAAACCTGTCTGATGAAATGTCATCTAATTCTTGGGAGATATTACAGTGCCTAGGAGCCAGAAAATCTTGTACATGGAATCTTCTCATAACGTCACCAATAAGGCACAAACACAGTTGAGATCACTTACTCAGTGATTATTCTGAAAGTAGTCATCAGAAAAAGCAAGAACATTTCACATCACTTACATAAGTTGTACCCAAAGTGCCGAAATCACCTAAAGTGGACAGATAAACTAAAATAAATATGTATTTCACAGGGCTTTCCTAAATTGTTTGCCTCTGATTTTCCTCCTACATTACAGTTTCCCATTCAGGGAAGTAGTGGTTTGTGCTGCCCCTCAATCTGTCCCAGGGCCTCTCTTATCATGCCATGTTTCCTTTCCCTTTCCTTTCTTTGACTTAATCCTTCTTTTTTGTAGTAATTTGTTGTTGTTGATAGGCTCTAGGAGAGCCAAGGAGCACAACTGTGGAAGAGATGTGGCTTATTATTTTCAGGCTCCTGCAGTCTCAGAAAATCATGTGAATCATGGCTGGTCCAGAAGGACTAGAAAAAAGTCCACTCTCCACAACGCAAAATGGAAAAATATTTCTTTTTTTTTGATGAACTGTACAATAAGATGAAAAGCAATGCTACTGCAGTGCCTCAGAAAGAAAGTAAAACAGACCTCCTGAAATGATCAAAACCTTTCTCCCTGTCCACTGAGTGTCCATTTGTTACAGAAATTATACCTCCATTTTGACCAGGCAACAGGAGAGGTACTGTGCAAATGGGATCAGCAGTGCCAGTATTCAGTCCCCACTTATTTAGCTGGTGAAAAGTAATCCATATTGTTACTGTTATTATTTTCATCTTGAACCATGAGTCCAGAAACTCTGTGGGAGCTTCTGAATTCAGATCTCTGGTCTATTTGCAGATTAATTTTTTTAAATTAATTTTGAATATCTAGAAGAGCTGACATGCTTAATCTGCCTGTAATACTTCTTGGCTCAAATGAGGATAGACATATATGGACATGGACAAACTTTATATGAAAATTTCTTTTTACCTATTGTCACAAGAGATCTGGAAAGCAATAAGGTGGCAAAATGTGCTAACCTTTACACAAATAACAGTACGAAACATATGAGTGACTCAATAATTGTAGATGAACACTGAAAGACTGAGTGCTTGGGTGACAGAAGGCAGGAAAATTTCAGAAACAAAATTTATAAAATCAAACATACAAGACAAAACAGTTCTAGCCTTACAGACATTAAAATAGATCCTCAGGTGTTTACTACAAATCTTGAAAAACACCTTTCAATTATAATAGGCTTATGAAACCAGTAGCTGAGTGTTCTGTAAGAAAAAAAAAAAAAAAGAAAAAAGAGAAAGAAGAAGAAAAAGACAAAAAAAACCCAGAAAACATAACATAAAAAATATTGTGTTGCAGAATAAATTGACTGTGCTTCTGTATCTTGAATGCCGTATGCAATTCCTTATGTCAGAACGGATACAGCAGAACTGGAAGAAATGTAGGAGATTCTGTACTAAACAGACAGCCTTCTTCAGTCTGCAAAAAGACAATCCAGATGTACTGTCACAGAGATTTAGGAGGAATATGAATAAGAAGCAACACTTGGCAATGACAAGAGGCTTAAAACATTAAAACCTTCATGTGGCAGGTCAAAACAAAAAAAAAAAAAAGAAGAAAGATGGTCCTTTACACAACATAGAAGAGTGAGCTATGGAACTTCTCCCCACAGAATGTTTTGGATATCCCAAGTTTTAATAATTATAAAGATAACACTGCTGCCTGCAGAAAATTCCTGGCCCACAGATTGCTACAGACTAGGAGCTCCTACGCTAGCTTTGTTAATTATACTTTTCTTTCAGATGAGCACTGTCATCTTTTGCTGCAGACAGGATATTCACCTAAATGCATCTTTTGTCTAAACAGAGATGGCTTTGTGTTCTCTCAGAGCAGTACTTCCTGATCCTCCTGAGACACCCTAACACACAGGCCTCGTGAAGCAATGGCTAGTGCACAGGAACTCTCTTAGTGAATTGCTTGGGTTCACTAAGTGACACACAGAAGGGCTGCTCTGAGGTGTTGTACATACTTCAAGACTTCTCAGTCAGCTTATTAATATGTCCACAATTTTCTTGACATTGCCCAAGAGACAGATGTAATTCATGTGGCTGCATGCTATATTTACTCTTTTTTATGTGCAGAATTTTCCTGAGGGACCTACAGGAATCTAATACAATAATAAAAATAAATTAATCCTTTCAAGAAATGGTTTACTTTCTCTAGTCAAAAGGCTAATTTCAATGACAGTATGGCACTTAAAATGCTAAACATTTTTATTGAAAAAAGGAATTTGCATTCCCTGTTGCATTTTTTATGATGATAATTAGTGGATGATTGTCAACAAAAAAAAAGTGTGCTACAAGATCATCCTGTACATTAAGATTGACTTTCAGTTTACTTCAGGAATTATTGTGTGTCCTTTAATAATAGTTTATTATTATTATTGCTTAGATTAAATTATCTCAAAATTCCACTTGTCAGTCGGTATCTGAGGTAAGCTTTCTGAATTTTGGAGATACGCCATAGAAAAATTGATTTTCCTTTTAAAAATCAAATTCAGAGAAAACTGGAGTATTGGTTGCTGTATTGATTAAGCTAAGAAAAAAGGTCACGTGCTGCAAAAGTTGCAACTGAACAGATTTATCCTCATTCACTATGCAATGAGTCTACTGCTGGAAGGTTAGGCCATCAATTTTTATTTCAGATTCTGTTTTCTATCAAGCTGCTGTTGAGAATGTAAAAGTTTTTACTTTGTCTTCCACATGGATGTCAGTACTATCATTACCTTATTTTATGGATAAAACCTTCTTCATGAGCCAGCTTACTTCCATCAGAAACATAATTCTGGGAGAGGGCAGAAAGGGAAGCAAAACTTCACTAAACATTCAGTCCCTCCCACTCAAAAGCAAAGTGTTCACTGCAAACCAACGTGTACTGCTCCTATCCAAGATCATCCTTTGACAGACATTAGAAACTAGACCAATAGTCTTGTGGTCTAGTAGACCACTTTGCCTTGTTTTCTTTGGGGGCAAGAAGAAAAAGAAGCAAGGAAAAAGGTGATCTAAAACCAGACTGTTATAAGAAAAAAAGAAGTTGGAGTAAAGGAAGAAAATATTAGCAAAACATCAGAGAGACAGGACATATGATTTCAAACCCTGTGATTAACTCCTTGGTAAATAAAAAAAGTTGAATTGCATCAGGAAAAAAGGTTTTCTTTAGCTTATGGCCCGAAAGTGATGTTCTAGAACTTTCAACAATCATGGCTGTTTCTGGTAAAAGAGAAGACTGAATTTGCCTATTGGATAGCTCATTGATATTAATATCACCTATATATCCTATGTATAGATTGAAAATATACCATATTATACACATGATATATAGCCATAAATATAATATCAATAAAGGAAATACAGTCTGCAGGTGCTCAGTTGTTTTCCAATCATCTGGGTCTGTCTCTTTATTACGAATGATTTAGCTCCTTATTCCCTCAAAGTTGAATACACCAAATATAGGGACATAGACAAAGGAAAGGCAGCTGTGTGCCCCTGATCTTTAGCTTTCATAGATAACCATCCTCTTTGCTCAGTGACAGAGTAGATGAAGGAAATTAATTTCATTTGTAAAGGAAGAGAATCTTCTGAATGTGAAGTTTATAAATGAAACCATTTCTTCACTTGCTTCCTTGTATCTTCTACCTAAAATGACTGTGATAAAGGAAAGCATGGAAGGACAATTACTTCCATAGAGAAAACCATTGGACTTGGGATGCTAGAACATCAAACAGCAGAACGAGACAGTGCCCATGGTAACAAGGGGAAAACCTTGCTACTGGTGAAGGAAGAAAGAGAAGCAGTAATTGTGAACGAGAAAGGAATTTAGACTATGACATTTTGATGTATGTCACAATGACACATGAAACCCCTGTTTGTGGGCAAACTAAGCTACCTAAAAAATTATTTGGGAAAAAATTATTTGGGTAAAAATACAACAGTGGAATGGAGAAATATTAGAGTATTTAGGGAGGCAATGATGAATAGTAGAATATTTGAAAATGAGCAGAATATTTGTTAATGGTCCACATAGCATAGTAGTGACAATTTTTAAAAATCAAAGCTACTCACAAGACTGAGTAAATCTGAACTGAGAAGAAAAAGCAGAAATTTTGAAATTTTGCAACTAGACTATTTGAGTGCTTAGCTCTTTTTTAGCTAAATAAAATCTATTTAATATATATTACATGTTTCTATTTTACTCTTAGCAGCTTATACATAAACAAGAAAATCAAACACAAAGGTGCTTGGAAGGACAATTTCTAAACCAAAAAGCAGGCCTTCTCTTTTCTTTACATTCATGTAATCTTCACTCCCTTTCTTTTTGTCATCTGTTGTTGCACAGCAGAGTAAAATTACTCTGTGATTTGTCTTTGTATATTTGAATTATGTATTTAGTAAACCATATTTCTCAGAGCTGGTACCCTTTGTGATGCTGATCATTACAATATTAAAAAAAAATACCATGTTTCAAAAGAGTTTGTTTAGATAATGCAGTGATTTCTCCGCTTGATATTCCTAGATGCTTCATAATTATAAGAAAGGAATACCAAAAATAGAAAGAGCTAGGTGGTTTTGTTAGGCAGATTTTGTTCTGCAAAAAGCACATTGTGATGTTAGTCATGAATCCAAAATAAAGAATATATCAAATAGATTACAGTAGTATCAGCAAATTCAAAACTAGAAATTTGGCATTTCATCAAATTGCTGGTAACTCCAGATGGTGCAGTCCTATCTAGAGCATGTTCAGAAGACAAGTCCACCAATTACAGTTATTTGTTCACATTAAAATATTTTCACAGATAAGGTGTTTAATTTTGTGTTCTCCATTTAGTTTATATATATCCTAGATAAATTTTTACCAGCTATTCACCTTTTGAAGATTTATTTATATATTAATACACTTTTCAGATTTTTCTAATACTTTGTTTCTTGTTTGAGAGATACAAAAGCTTGCTGAGAAATCTTCTCAGTGTCCTTCAAATCAAAATACATACTTCAGTCACATATCCACTGGCATTCAGCTGAAAATAAAAGGCCAAGTATAAGGAAGTTAGCAAGCAATTCTTAGTCTGCTCACAGCCCAGCATGGAGTTTTCCATCAGTTGTGGACTGGAAATTCAGTTGTCTCCTGACCAGTTATATGAACAGGAGATCCAAATCCTTCTAAACGTTCTACACTGGAACGGGGGGATTCATTGATCCTAATGGTTGATCTGGTTTTCAACAGAAAACTCATATTTA
The DNA here is from genome assembly GCA_003286495.1 of Chlorodrepanis virens. Classification (NCBI taxonomy): domain Eukaryota; kingdom Metazoa; phylum Chordata; class Aves; order Passeriformes; family Fringillidae; genus Chlorodrepanis; species Chlorodrepanis virens. The sequence goes on from LTAT01000006.1 coordinate 31,272,717, forward strand.
GCCTAAAAATAAATACTAGGAATTTCTACAGAAACAGATCAGTAAAATGTTATATTCACTGACATCTGTACCAGTTTTTTCTATGTGCCACAGTAAGAAACAAAAAAGGTGAGTTTTCTAAGTTCAATATTCCTCAATGCCATGTCACAGAAAATGGGTTATGTTGTTATTATATTGCAAAGGTTCCATACTGCTAGAGTTTCCAACCTCCTTGATATTTCTTGTAGGCAGTTCCTCTAGGTACTGACTCTTCCCTCTTCTCACAGTAGCCAAATGACTCCAGTGCCCCTCAACCAACCAATCCACTCTTCTATAACATTCTTCTTTTTACTGGCTACAACTATGGCCTGTTAGAGTCAGGCCTCTTCCTAATCTCAAATAATCGGCTCAGCTGCAACTCCTTAATGGTAAGATTACTTTCTATACTACCTTTAATTTTCTTACATTGTATCCCCCTACAGGGTTAGACCAAGAACATTAATATCTACTTCTAAAATTTTATTCTGAGCCCTCAAAGAATGCAATCAGCTTCTTGACTTCCATAAATAAGATTTTTGATCTATTTGCCATAAGAAGTGTTAATATGCATCAGAGGCACTTGCTTAACCCCCTATCTCTCTTTTTATCTTTCAGGAGTTGGAGAGACTGAAATGGTTAATGGCTCAAACATTGTTAAAATCACTGAAGGGCTTTGTCCCCTGCAAGAAACTGTGCAAAGAAAGAACTGCTCTCTGTGACCAGCAAATCCACCTCCCTCCCCCTGAATATGCTTTCTGATATGGGAACTTGAGATAAGATAAAGATACTGTCCAATTATCTCAGGTCTAAGGAGGAATAAATAAAGCTGGGGCAGAAGGGTGTCACCACAAGGAAATCTAAACCTTGCAGCTGTGCTAGAAATCATCTCTGGCTGAGTCCAGCTGGGGCTGGCCATCGCCCAGAGACTCATTTGCTGAGGCTAGGTGTGCACGCACTTCCTCCCCAAAAGAGGAGAAGGAGAGTTTTGGGGTGTGTGGTAGTGAAACCTCTGGTCTGCATAGGCTACAGGCCACATAAGGAGCAGACCCTGAGGAGAATCCTCCCTTACACAGCAAACTCAGTTGGCTCAGTTGTAAAACTCCCCTGCCTCTGGAGGGTGGCATCTACAGAGGACAGTCACATAAGAGGCATGCCTTGATGTTTTACAAAGGGTCATAAACTGTCAAACACCCCCCAAGTTCCCCTCAGGCTCATTTCTGTCACCTTCCAGAAGAGGACTGCCTGTGATCCCCAAGTGTTGCAACAGACCCAGAGTCTGTTGCAAAAGACAGTGTAAAATTCCCCCCACAGGGTTCCCACATATACCTGAGCCTATATTAATCCATTGAACTCTGTGGTTTGAGGCAAACCCCACCCCACCAAGAATACCAGAAGAAGAGGTCTGACAGGACACCACTGGATCCACAGGGATGATGACTCTCTCACTCTATCTCTACCCCTCTCTCTTTTCTATTTCTTTCTATGTCTCTCTCTACCTCATGTTTACTGTTGACTTTGGCATACAGAGTAATTTGCACCTTAATTCTGGTGGAACCATCTCTCTAACAATCATAATAATCAGATCATAACAAGCAGTTTGCTATTTCATAATAGAAGATTTTTTTTTTTTTTTGTTCTGGGTTTTTGCAAATCTACAGGCCTATTTTCCTGTAGAGTAATTTCTGGATAAAGTTTCTTCAGTGGAACATTTTCCTCCAGCACTTCTCAGAATTTGTAACAGTTTTCCACATGTAATTGACTTCAGGTCAGCCATGACCACTCAGGGGGCGAGCTGGCAATTTGGAACAACCATCCTGAGGCTTTTTTACAGAGGATGCAGACAAGTTTTAGAGTTAATCCTAGTGGCCACTGTAGACTCTTGGCTGTATTTTATACAGATGTTCCAACATGCCTCTGAGGTACAACAGGGCAGGGTGCACAGAGGTACCTCAACAGGAATTCATTTTGCAGTGCCCCAGGCAGAACTGCTTAATATTCTAGTATTCAAAATTCAGTAAGTCCACAAGACCCTTTTGTGTGAGTTTTCCAAGGGGGACAAAGGAGGTGTTTGGGTAAAATGTGCTGGATTGTAGGACAAAATGCTGAGTCACCTCAGAGGTGGAGAGCGCTCAGATACCCTGGGAGCGCTGAGATGCTTCAGGTGGGTGGGATGGGCTGCACTGTCTCTTGGGAGAGTGGGAGCTGTTCTATGGGAAACACTGAGGCCCTTAATGGGAGAGAGGTGTGAGACTCCAGGGAATGCTTTAGGTGGGAAAGGCAAGCAGTGGTGATGGAGGCTTTGAGTGAGGTTTCTGGCAAGTTTCCTGCAGAAGGAGCGGTGCATGGAGGGGACACGACACAACCCAACACAAAACGAGCTGGGTGGTGGAGATTTTTGGCAGGAAACACTGAGGTAGATCAGGGTAACAGACTATTTTATAGGAGAAAAACAGGTATCTCAGAGGGAACACTGGAGGTTCTTGAGGGTAGAGGACACCCAGATATTTTAAGGGGACATGGGTAGGAAATGCTGAGATACCTTAAGAAAATAGTGAAATTTAGGAGTCTGCTAAGCATCTACAAACACCTGAAGAAACAGTGTAGGATTTGGTTAGAAATGATACTATGACTCAGAAAGAAGAATGAATAGTTTTGGCTAGTAAAACATGAGCTAATTCATGGGAGAGGTTATGAAGTCTCAGATTGGATGCATCAAAGTTCATCTGAGGGACAGCAGAATGTTGTATTTGGAAATGCCGAGGTATCCCAGATATGAACTTTTGAAGATTTCAGAAGCAAAAAGAGGTTTACCCTCATATGGGCATTTTAGTTAGGTGGGTACAAGTACTTTAGAAGTAGTAACAGTGGGGTTTAGGTGGAAAAGGACAGGGTTGCTAAACAGCAGGAGACTTGAGGAGCGGAAGAGTAGGGGAAGCTAACTTTGACTTTGTGGAAAAGCATTGAACTCTCTGAGATTACATATACAGTAGCACCCAGCAAGAAAGAAATCTGATTTAAAAAAAAAAAAGAAAGAAATAAGTAGACTAACACCTGAGATGTAGCTGAGTTCCCAAAATGGCTACTGTGGCAAGTAGAGTGAGAATTTACTGGGAAATTGTAAGTGTTCTGAAAAAAACACCTGAAAGGGCCTTCAAAAAGACTCATTTCATCCTCAGGAGTTCCATAGAGAAAGCAGACTGACTCACTACAAGAGGACCAGAGAAAGGTACAACTGAGAATGAGTTAGAGATTAGGTGGGAAAAGCAGAGATAAGAATGAGCTAGATAGTGGAGTGAGTCTTTCCATACAATAGTAAGTGAGGAAACAATCTTGTGCAACAATATCCCAAAGTAGAAGCAAAAAATTACTATTTTAGTAGGAAATACTTGAAAACCCTTTTTGCTTTAGGAATTATTTTTGCTCTACATGAAAAGCTGCCATACAAGTCAGTGGAGAGTCATGAATGCAGGTTTGGAGCAGGTTATGAAAAGAAAATTCAATAACAGTCACACAGTCCTTGGGACATGGATTTTTACATTTTAAACAATTTTTTAAACAGGAAAGGTTGTTGGAATAAAACATATAATGTATATGATAAATAAATTATCTATATCTTAATGGAACTATGAAAAAAAAACCCAATATACAATCCTTGAATGGGGGAAACAATTACATAGTAAAACATTTTTCTTTCTACTGCGAGCAAAGTTCTGCACAGAGATGCTTCTTCTGCCTGTCCCTGTTTACAGGGCTTCCCCTTTCATTATGTCTAGAGTCTTAGCCAAATTACAAGACTGCTAACCTGTGCTGTATCTCTTGCCCCAGCAGCAAGAGCCACTGCCAAGGAAGGAAGTGCAGGAAGCAAGGGAGGAAAGGCACAGGCTGTGGAGAAGCAAAAAGAAGGAAGAATAACTGGGAAGACTGTGGGAAGAGAGTGAGGGAAGAAGGGTGGATAAGAAAGAGTGGGGAAGGGCAGAAGAAGAGAGGTGCTTCGGGCATAGGGCTTCAATCCCATATGAGCATCCCCATGGAGGGGCCCGTTGGTCCTCTTCCTTGCTCAGACCTGGAGGATCTCCTTGTAAAGAAGGTGAGGTTGGAGGTTTGGGGGCCATTTGCCCACTGCTCCTTTGGGAGCAATGTGGGGAGAGTGATGGCTCTGTAAGGAGGGCAAGAGTCCCTCTCCTGTCACTTGAGGGGGAATCTGAGCCCTCCCCAAGCCCTTGTTCCTGTAGAGGAGGGCACTGTTCACCTGTCAGCTTTCTGCCAACCGGTCCCAACCCCAGTATAACAGACCCATACTCAGGATTTACCCCAGCAGTGGCCTCTTGAGACAGTATATTGAGAACTCTGGCCTCCATCAGCCTGCCTGGGAGGCTTGGACTGATGTCTCTGGCTGCCCAGGTCAGTCTCTCTCTTCTGGAATTCCCTTTCTTGTTTGTACTTATGAGTGTAGTCTGCCTGTGGTTTTTTTTGTTTCATTTTTTTTTTTTTTTCCACGGCAGCATAGATTAATTTGGCTTCCCAGGCCTGGAATACAAACCTCATGCATGCCTGCAGGTCAACCTTGCCTTCTGTCCGGCGTCAAGAAACATTCAAACTTGTTCCTGCAAACTTGTTAGGAAGGCTGGTAGCGCCAGCCTGGCTCTCCGTCCTTGTCAGAGTCCACTTATCATGGCAGAAATTGAAACTGAAATTCGTCGTTGATATTGTCTCATTCTTTCAGTATTGGAAGTTAAAAGAACCAATAGATAGTTCCCATTCAGTACATGTACCAGAGATCGCCATTAATGTTAAATACAGGAAAACGGTCTATGTGCCTATCTTTTTCCAAGAAAAATATTCATTCCTTAGCAAATGGCAAAGCAATTTTCAACTCTCCTTTAACTCATGCCATCAAAACTGCACTTCACATTTGCACTTAATTTGTCCCCACTATTATCTTTTTTTGATTGCTCTAGGTTTAAGGTTTCTTTGTCTTCTCAGGATTCTTTTGGAAGTCACCAGATAGTAGTTTGTTTCGAGCACAACTTGGAAATTTTTTTTGGTTCAGGAATTTTCTGTCAGGGGAGTTTTTTCTGTATGAGTGGTGGTTTTATCAGATTTTTAATAGCTCATCTTTCAGTTGCAGTATGGAAAGTCTAAAGTGTGAATGGGTAAAAATCATACAGTTTTGTCGAGGACACTTAAAAGCAGCATAGGGGCAAAGCTGAGATGTATGGTGCAACCTGACTGATATGGAAAGTTAATAGGGGTGAATTTTGAAAGTTGCTGAGACAGGTAACATCTTACTGGCAATTTCAGCCCTTTTTCCTCTGCCTAGGTGAGGGGGGCTGAGAAGGGCCACGTGTAACTGAAGGTACTACAGTAGACCTAAGCAAGCTTCAATTTACACGAATTCATAAATGTGCAACAATTGTAGAAAAATCCAGCTGTGAGCTGTAACTTCTGTTTAAAAAATGCAAATTCTCCCTTGACTAGAGCTCACTGGAATAAACATGCTACTTATTTATTTCTCAAACTGTCAAAAGGTTTAATTTCACTAGAAGGTACTGTGAAATAGCGAATAAAATTATTTCAGTTTTGTTATGTTATTTGAAACTAATCCAAATTCAAAGAGATTATTTTTTCGAGTTTTACAGATGTGTAGCATTTTTTCTTGCATAACTACAGTGAAAATGGGATAAACATCTCATTTTCATGACCTGAGAAAAGGTTATTGTAATCCCTTAAATCCTAACTTTATATAACAGAGGCTTTAAATTCGGAAAGTTTCTTTTGTGACTTTGGACAAGTCCTTAAAAAATCAAATGTGTGTGTTTTTCTTTATTTTGATATTAAAATTTATTTAATAGGAAGAGAGGAGGTGCACAAGGGTGTTTGAAACAGGTACAGTGAGCTTGCCTGTAAAGTCTAATCTGAAACAGTTGTAGATGCTTGTCCCCTAAGGTTTCCATTTTGCACTGGTTTAGCTGTGCGTTTGCTAAGAGAGATGTATACAATGGCCTAAAGCAATATGGAAAGTGGAAAGTTAGAGATATTTAAGAAAGATAGACTATGAACTGTAGACTTTTGACTAAGAAAAGGGAGTAATATCTTGGTTCCTATAATGCTCATCAACAGAAACTTAGAATTCAGTCTTGTATGTCAGCTTGCATTCAAGGAGTTAAGCCTCACCAGTTGTGTTTTCACATCCTAGTTTTCCATTAGTGCAAGAGAAAGTAGAGTCCTGTGAATTCTGAGCTAAGTCTGAGATAATCATCCATTGCTGTTGGAAGAGTTTTGACGTATCCCCTATTCTTCCTCTCACTCCTGGAAACAGCATAACCTGATGGTTTCCATGCAGTTGCCACAACATATGCCTGAGCCTTGCCCTTGTGAAATTTCGAGCACTCAAGGCTATAAACAGACCTTGCTGATGGAGCTGTGTCCTGAGAGAATCACGTTGTTCAAGATGAAAAATGTTTTGATAACATATTTAACACTGCACAGTGCACAGACGGTCTGTAGTCATTTACTCATGGTCAATTCAGAGATAAGAAGAAATGAATGACATTTTAGATACCAGAGAAATTATTCCTGAGTTGAATAACTTGCGGAGAGCCCTTCAGAAAAGGACTGATCTTTGGCCTTGTGAAAGAGAATATTGGTTTTCTAATGAAACAAATGAGTAAATAAAACCTTGAAAACATAAATATATGTGTTATTCTAAGAACTGATGACACTGATATTTCATGTCAGCAGAAGACACTGGACATAAAAAATTGCTAAATTACACATAGATATGGAGTCATACTTCAAACACTTAGGTGAAGCCTAAAATTTATGGGAATTATTATTTCCAATAATATGATATTATATAGACTGATTGTAGTATCAGTTTGTGATGTAGCATACAGTATTATATTATAACCCATAAAATAAATTTGATCCTAATGATAACATAACAGGAAATGTTGACTTGGCAGCCACTCCCATAATGCTTTAATTATGTTAACTTTTCAGATTTTCAGGTTTCTTTCAAAATGGGGTTGAGCTGGTGATACCTAGGTAGCCACTGCAGTGGACCTGCCTCCTCCTTTCATAACAAGAAAATGTGCTGGGTTACCCAAATGGGAAATTCTGCTGGCTGCTCCAGCAGTGTTTCAGAGAGAAGCACAGAGGACTTTTGTCTTTTCTGATATTCTGTCTGCCTTGTCTCCATTGTGGAGCTCAAACAGTCAGGAGTAAGGACAGGCTTGAAGTTTCTTCTCCCAGCATCCCCCTCAAAATCATGGCATACTGACTACCTCCCTTTACCTTTTTCTATCATCAAGAAGAGAAAGTGGTAGTTAAGTGAAAATACCTGCAAAATGATGAAGACTGGTCCTCCTCATCTGCATGCTCCTTGAGGGAGGCTATTGCCTCCACTAGAGTGGCAGGGTTTGAATTATTCAGCTGGTCCTATTTCTGGTTAAAATACCAAATTCAGGTTAGCTAGTAGGATGCTCCCAGAGATACTGGGAAAAGATAAGTGACTGTGGAGTGCCATGGATGTCAGGATTTAGCATGATGGGGCTCTAAGAAACACTGCATACGCTTCAGCTAAGGAAAACCCTTTTTAGAGGAATGTTTTATTGTATTTTAGCAACTATTTGGTATATGCAGTCATCCATTGTCCTTTTTTGTTTCTGTAGCCTTGGAAACACTTGAAGGCAGCATATGTTTTTTTCCTTAAATATATTTTATAAATAATCAGTTTTAATTGCTTGCAATAAATGTAGTTGGGTAAAAGATTTTGAAGCTACATGAGGTTGTGTCCAATGGTAATAACATGAACTGCCACAGAAAGCTTCATTATGGCCTACATTGAGAGAATACTCATCCAAAATTTTATTTCTTCATAAGGGTTATAAAATTAATACCAGAGCTGTGTGAACCATTTTTTTTCCAGAAAAAAAAATATTGAGTTAAACTGAATTTTTTAAAAATGTAGACATATTGGAATTTCTGCAGAAACCATAGTTTCCCATTATTCAATAATGACAGAAGCCAAACCTTATAATATATGTTCCTAGTTTTGAGGTTTCTGCATGAAATAAAACAAGTGTTTTGTCTTATCCCATTTCTCACTGTATCTGTGAACTTTCCTATCAATGCTGCAAGAGTCTTTATGACAAAAAATTATTTACACAGAGCTTGGACAAAAAAAACCCCACACCTAAATGTGATCCAATTAGTCTTTGAATATAAATTATCATCACTATAAAGCTATGCTAAAAAGACAAAATGACAATTTGTTACACAAATAAAACTGTTCTACGCATAATTTAATTGTTATTTTTCATAATCAACAATGGAAAGGTTGCAATGTGTCATAAAATTTAACACAAACTGCTTTTATCATTATAACACTTCAGAGTGGGGTATGCTCATATTACTGCAATCATTAAATGCCTGTCATTCAGTTTCTGAGTTCATGGCATTTGTTCCTGCAAATAAGTACAAAACAAGGAAACTCATTATACATTTCCAATAGGAGCCTGCTGAAATGCCAGTATATTGTTTGGCCAGCAGCATTCCTTTCTGAAAGTAAAGGTAGCCAGAGGCTGTTCTTCCTCAAAAGTTAGGTCTTTAGATTCTTGACTGGGTCTATGCTCACCGGATTTCCCTGCAGGGTCCACATAAGGCTATCAGAAGCCCGTGCACGGAGCAGCCAGCAGTGCTTTACAAACAGCAGCGAGCTGTGTGTCTCATCATCCCGGGTGATCAGCGGCACCCTGCAGAGATCTTTGTGCAGCTTTGACTCGGCAGTCAGCAAACTTGAAAAACATTTTGAAGGACTAGTGGAGAGAAGCGTTTCCCTTCTCAAACAGACATAAGCCGCATAACTTTTCAGAATATTTTTTCTTATTCAGATGATATGCCTCAATTAAAGTGATATCTATTAATTAAGCAGGATTTGAAACCTGTTGACTATCTTTGAATAGGAAGGAGTAAGGCTTCTTAATTTCTAGGCTTGAGGAACTCACAAGACAGACACCAAGGTATTTTTTAATTGCTGAAGATGACTGCTGCACTGCAGATGCTGTAAGGACTAGCGCGGCATATTGTAAGGACAAGCAAGACTTGGAACATTAGCATTCACAGTGGATCTCCTGGACAGGATTCAGTATTGCTGAGATGTAAGATCTCAAAGCCTGGGAGAGTGTCCCCAGAGATATGTTTGGAGAAAATACTCTACATGCAACATTTCTGCTTTGTTTAGAGAAAAAGCTTTGCATTGATTGACACTTGGGATTTATATGACCACAATCCCATGGATACCTGATAAGCTCTTCTAGAGGCATCCTTGCTGTAAATTACAAACATATATAAAAAATAAATTTAAAAAAAAAAAAAAAACCAAACCAAAAAAACCCAAACAAACCTATATAAAAAATAAATTAAAAAAAAAAAAAAAAACCAAACCAAAAAAACCCAAACCAAACCAAGAGAAGCAAGCAAGCAAACAAACCTCCTCCCAACCTAAATAAACCCTCCCCAGCCAGGATCTATCAATACCTGGAAGTCATTTAAAGTAATACAAAGAGAATAATGCCTCCAAATGTTACACTGACACCCAACTTGGAAAAAACCTACAGCATGAAAACAGGCAGGAAGGGTAAAGAGGAACTTTTCTGTGTGATAAATTATTTTGATTGCTACAAGCTGTGTCTATAGAGTACTTTGCAACCCTCAGAAAGTTTTTCTTGCACAGTTTCTATTGATAACACTATGATTTGTTATTCTATTGTATATGCATTGTTTTTCTACTGCACTTTATATCATAATGCTAAGAACCACAGAGGAGCATTTCTAGGGGCACGTGAGTACAGGTATCACTTTCAGCAGGCAACAATCAGTTCCAGATCTGAAACTTAGACTTTGGCAGAAATACAGGTGAAGGTATCTTAATCTCTGTTGTAGCATTAAAGAACAGAAAGAAATGAGGCAACTGCAGCTCAGAAAGTTCTCCTCTGTGTGGAGGTTACTATTTCTATGGTACTTTGGCCATATATACTTGCTAGACTATTCCAGATGACTTCAGACAAATTTTCTCAGACCAGGTCTAAAAGGTGAATTCCCTTTTATTAAATTACTGCAGAGTAAGGCATACGATTCCATTGTCTTGAAAAATTCTCATTTGCTGTAGCCACACATCAGAACACCGACAACTTTTAGGGATGACAGATACTTAAATACCCTCATAGAAACAAAATCAGCAATCAGTACAGTCCAGTTAACAGTTTTGTACCGATATATATTACACTTAATATTAAAAGCTTTTCTGCTTTCTACCGCTTAGAAGTGTACACCATCCTGTGTTAAAATAATTTTGCAAAAGTAACTAGGTACATAGTCACCTTAATCATGAACTCCAGACTTCCACAAACTATGAGGCCAAACTATTTTTAAAGCAACAGCTTGCTCTCAGAGATTAAAAAAAACTTGGATGCTTTTATATTCTTCTGTCTGTGTGCTGGTTGCATCAGAGAAGTATGGACTTTAATGACCATAGAAGAATGAGAAATAACCTGGAATTTATTTGTATTTTTTATCGATTTGACATGATTAAAATAAGATAAAACTAAACTTACTTTATGGTCTGCTTCAATTCCTATCTAGGCATTGTTAATCGAAGTACTCAGGGACATATTTTTTTCATGAAATAAGATTTCTTTGTGCAACTTAGGGCCCTCAAAATCAATTTATTTCACTCTCATTTTTTTTCTTAATAAAATAATCAGTACACTTAAGACATATAAATATGAAAATATGGATTTTAGACCCTTTTAAGGAAAGAATTACCTACTTGTAGAAAAGTCTTCCACAAAATACAGTCTAAAATAAGAGGAGATTTGCATATGCTACATTTTTAGTAGAGTTACAGTCCCCTGAGCTTTCTTTGAAAAAGGAGTTGAGTGAAGAAGGCAGAAGTTTGTAGAATAAGGAAATTGAAGTAAAATTTTAGAATAATTAAAGATTATTTTAGGGGTTTTTTTTCCCAAAGAAAAAATACATTATTCTAATCTATTAGAACTATTTAAGAAGGTGAAAGTAGAAACAAAGAAGAATTGTTATTAAAATTATTTTTACCATTAAGTCATTTCTTCTTGCAAAGTACAGTCTCCAAAGTTGGTCCCTGACCTTTTGTGATCTGAGTAAACAAATATTGCTGCAATACTTATCTCACACAGAAAAACACTTTTACAATAATGGATTGTCATAATTTAGGATTTAAAATATTCCTGCTTCTGTTCATTAATTCCAGCATCTACAGCAGTCAAACTCAGAGGTAAAAAAATAACAGAAGTTTTGCAGTGATGAAAACAGCTGGATTTAGGGAATTTATGGAAGTTATAGTCAGTAGCATCTCTTAAATGTCACATTAAATAATCATATTAAGCAATAACATATATGACTGATAAATGGAAATATTCCCAATAAAATACTTATAAACTGAATCTAAAGCTCTAAATGAGTATTATGTAAAACACCATAGCCAGAGTCTTGCATTTATAAAAGCATATCAAGAGGAAGCTTTGAAGAGTTAGAGTTCAACAGAGAACTTCAATTTTGGCAAGTTAATGGAATTTTAGCATGCTTTTTCCTGAATGTAACCTATCTCATTTCAGTTAATGGCATTGAAGCATCCTAAAGCTAAATGACTGAGGCGGGACTGAAATCAAAAGTAGCTCTTAGACAGGAAAATGCTAAGTGCTGTATTACAGACTTCCATCATTTATTTGCACTTACAAAAACTGAGGTGAAATAATTGAAAGTCCCTCTTTGCTACATGTTGCATGTTGCCTAAAATAATAATTTCTGACTTGTTTTATCAGCTGGTGTACAGCTCATGGAGTCAAAAAGGTGCAAGTGATGGCACAGCCCTAATCCGTGCCACGCTTCACAACTGCTGGAACAGGTAACAGCGCACCATGCAGCCTTTCTCCCTGAGAAATGCAGTGTCCACCAGCACATAGATGGGCTCTGTGCATGAAGGGCTTATTTCAGCACACTGGCTATGCTAGCTTTTGGATATCTCTAATTATACTTTATACACCTGTTAGTAGAATAAGGATAACTTTTAATGCATGGTATCAACACAGTCGCTGACGGAAGAGAGTCGAACTCATGCTGTGGATGGTTTGGCTTGAAGCTCTGGGTATCTCATGAAGATTTAGATGTCATTAAGAAAAATCCGTTGTTTTCAGAACAATCATTTCCCTGCTGAGAAAACATCCCCCAGTCTACATCCCCCAGTATATTAGCTTAGCATAAGAAAACAATCTTATTACCTTTTTTTTCCACTAGGATGGTAGAAACACTAATAAGAAACCAAGCGAGCAAAAATGTTTAGTGATGGGAAGCCAAACATGCTTAAAGTACAAAAGCTTCCTTTTTTTTTTTTTTTAAGCAAGATATCAGGATTTTCATATGACTTCACAAACACATCCTGTTTAATAAAATATTTGGTCCCACTCCCATTAGGAGTTAAAGTTTAACTCCTAATTAAAGATTAAGATAACCTAGAGTTTTCCTGGCAGTTACTAGTGAGAACTTTTCTTGGTCTTACACAAGACTGAGTTCGGAGCTACTGACACTTTGCAAGTGAACACAAGAATCGTATGGCTCTGCGTCAAGGCTGCCTGCTCCTTTTCTGAGACACACTGACTTAGCCAGGCAAACATGTCTTGTTCCACTCGTTCTCCTTCGGCTCTTTTTATCCCTCCACACATGGAAACAAGAAAAAAGTTGCCTGGGAGGCATAAATTTCATAAACTCCACTTCTGGGCTGATTTATGTTGCACCTTAACCCACTCTGATGTTAGCCTAGGGGTGTGACAGACAAGGCTGCATGTGCTGCATATTTTAATTTTGCTATGCTGTTATAACCAATTACTCTGAACAGCAAAGACAGTGAGTAGTACTGAGATTTACTGTAACATTTGGTTGGAGTAGAAAGTGATTGGTTTTCAGCAGCAGGATGAAGAGTAGAAGTAGGTAAATGAACTAAATGTTTGAAAAATACTTTAGCCCTGGACCAAAAGTCTTTTTTTTCATTGGAAGGGAAGCCCCTTCCTTGGATTGTTGTCCAGTGGGCTCTTCAGCTGCATCAGTTACAGTCCCACTTGGGGTGATCAGGAAAATGCAGTCTGAGCACCTAAAATCCTTACTTTTTCTTCTGAAATATCGAGTACTTAGATATAGATCCTGGTATGCTGAAGGCCTTTTCCTGCAGGATTAACAGGAGGGTTTTAGGTGCTGAGGGATTTAATTTCCATAGTCTTCAGACCTTGTACCACTTTCACACCTTGTGTTGCATGGTGAAAAATAATCTTGTCTAGATGTTTCCTTATGTATGAATCAGTCTGGGTTTAGACAACACAAGTTTTTCAAGTAATTTCTTCCAGTATAAAGGCAATTAGGCACCTCAGTGAGTTGCAAGCCAGACTGGATTGAAAAATCTGTATTTCAAACAGGACATAATTTAGGATAATAATAATTTCAAATATGAAATGTAATCAAGGAGAGGGAAGCTAAGATGAATGCAATCTATTTATGAGGAGACAGGCAAGACAGTTACATTATCTCCATAAATTCTACTTTGCTCTTTCCTATGAGTTATTCAAGCTTTCAGAAAAGCCATAAAGCAGGAAAAAAATCCCTGTGGAAGTAGTGGGGGATGGTTTGGGGTTTTTTTCACATTATATTACTGAGAGCATGATTTCCTAACCTTTACTATCTGAATGTTAGTTAATACATTCATGAATCTAAAAATTTAAGACTTTGGATTTACCATTTCAGTACTCTAACCAATTGGAATTTACATTAAATTTAATTTTATTAGGGAAAACAGAAAAAGTATTAATTTTTAGATCAAAATCTTAACTTCTCTTTAAACCCTGATCACCCATCAGTTTGCCACTTCCCATATCAGTCTATGAACTATTTGCCCCAAAACCATCATCAATAAAGGATTCATGTTACTCAGCCTGCAATGAACCTCCTGTTGCTTTCAGTTCAAAGGGCTTTGTGGGTGTGGGTACCTTTAGGTAATAAAAGATTTGCGAGGAACCATCTAAATCATTATGGTACATGACAAGAAACAGGAATAGTAACCTTAAAAGAAAAGCAATGGCTATTTTACTTAGATTTTTTAAAACTGTGTCATCCTCTCATAACTGATGCAAAATACTGATTTTTAATTCAGAAAAGTTCCTGGTGGTCATCATCAGATCAATAATTTATTTTCAATTTTAAAAATTTAGTGCCTCAATATTGGCCACTTGGATTCTGCACTGATAAGCAGAGAAATCAATTTTCCCTAAAGGGGGCCGATGGACTTGTGACAAATCGTTTTCACCACGCTCAGCAACCAGCTTCCCTGTTACCTAATGGCATCTTGTCAGTATAATGAAAACAGTGGTTCAGTGGAAAAAAAGGAAAATATCACCTGTGGGTTCACAAATAAAGGAGATAAGAAGGAAGAAGGCAGTAGGCTGGACATACAGATATTACTGTCCTCACTGACGCACTGCACACACAGTAGCCAGGGAAACAAAGGAGATGAAGGACAGGTTACATTTATTTATTTTAGTAACTGACAGTCCTGATTCTATAAATAATCATTTAAGGCTAAGCAGAAAGTAATACTATAAAAATATGCACTTTCCTCAATTTAACTAAATTATACATTCTTTATAGCTGTTCTTTTTGAGTGGTGATTATAGCATTACTGTGGCATCTAAATGCCTTCCAGCAGCTCACTGTCAATATGGTTACTAATTGCTATGTTATATTTTATTGGAGCTTGATCTTGCAAAATGTTGTAAGAGTTGCATTTGGAACAAAGACAAATCACCATTTGTCAGCATCAAAATTTCAGGAATGGACTGAAAAGTTCATATTTTCTCCAGTCTGTTACATTTCATTCCACACACATATACATATTCAGCATAATCTGGTTCTCTCTCTCCATTAAAAAAATTAAAGAAGAGCTTCTAGTATTGTAAAACTGAGGATTTATGTCACCTGTTGGAATGAGCCACAATGTTCATAATGCTTAATCTAAGGGGTTTTTTTCTTTTCAGCTGACATACAGAAATTAAATTGTTAGTAATACAAAAGGAATTTGTTATCTCGTAGCTACTTTTGATTACCTCTAGTGCTATTGACTAAACTGTTCAATTTGTGGCAGACACAGAAATTTGTTCCTACAAAATCAACAGGAAGGCTCACATGTACAACAAAGAAAAACTCTGCTATGGCAGAGGGCTTGAATGGATATCCCAGGTGGTCTCTTCTAGCATTGTATGTCCCCAAAAGAGCCAAGAGGAAAGCACACCAGCTTGGGAAGCTGCATTTTTAGGAATCTTATACTGCAATTTTTTTCACTGTTTAACAAATCTGAATGCTAGCAATAGGTATGGTCAAATTTAAATGAGATGCAGTAAGCTAGCCTTGGATCTGAAGTGCATTCAGTTTCCTAAAAGAGTAAGTGATAAGAATTGTTATGGTTCGAAAATCGATCTTGGGAAATTTTTACAGGGGTGGGGTAATCAATCAGAGAGCATCTGTGTACAGCATTGCATTACAGGGTTATGCATTCATGGTTATTAACATAAAAGAAAACAAGAAAAACTCTCCTATAACATTGTGTCTGTGCACATATCTGTCTATATCTCTATCTAATCTCTGTCTAAAGCCACACACTTGTACATGTGCATATATGAAGATACATAAAACCATATCATCACCTTTATTTTACTGACTACTGATTGATACTGTTGTCCCACTAAAAATTCATTAATACTATAGCTCAGCTTTAAAGACAGAACTTGCATGTTTTGTATACATCCTGTCAGTTGCTCTCATCCAACTGAATACTTTATGAAACAGCTGAAGGCTTACCACTAGTCCTGTGAAGAGCCCAAACAGACTGTCCCAGCTTTCAGTGGATGAATTATGACATTCAGTCATATGCCTGAAACTAAGCCATGAGTAGAAAAGTGCATTTAATTTCTGCAAAGTGAAGTCAGTTGTTAAGTATCTGCTGAAAAAAATTTAATTTAAAGCTCATACCAAGCTAACAGCAGTATTGTCAGGAAAGACTGATAAAGTATTATGAATTTATTCTCTCTCATTCTTTGCTCTCATTTCTTTCTCTTGCCCCTTCTGTTTCAGTTTTTCTTTTTCTTTGTGTTCCAGCACCCCAGGATCTGTGCATGGGGCTTGATGTAGTTAGAACAATTGGACTGTAACTCAACACTCACTTGTTCCTTCATTGTTTGTACGTTACATCTAATAAAAAAAGGAAAAAAAAGAAAAATTGAATTTTAAAAACCTTACATTGGTACATGGTGATTTAAGTTCATTGCCATAGTGACTACTGCTTATTTCTCAAGCTTAGTCTTTCTACAATAACAAAGCTATCACCCACACATCTCTCTGCTTATTCTTCCTCAAATAAACATTCTAATACACATAGTACCAGAGAATAAGTACGGTAGATACTGTACCTCAGTATTTTTGTGAAAAATCACAGAAAAGAATGTGACCTCTGTCTGTGTTGAGAACTAATGTGGAAAAATGCATGAAGATAAGAGTTAACTTACTGAAAAGAGAAATATCAGTTGCAAGGGATTAATGAATTTCTCTAATATTCACCTTAGTTTTTAAAAAGTGAAGATATATGACTTCTTTTCTGGTTTTTTTCTGAAGTCATATTGATCTTAGGCAATTTGCAAACTTACTTTTTAAAGCAACAAACATTATAACAGTTTTTAAAATGAATCTGGTCTAAAAGTTATGTTCCCAAGCTTCCCTACTATTTTTCCTTCTCAGTGCCTCCAGTTATGCAGTTTTTCACTTGAGTTACTACCTCTTTAGGAAGAGAAGGTAGAAGGTGTTATAGACACTCCATACCCTTTTCTAATTCTGCAGTCCCATTCTCTGTGGAATTATTGTAAAGGGACCTTACAAAAATATGGAAGAAGACAAATGGCATTCATTTACATCAAAAGGGTTGTAATTTATTGCAAAGTCATGTGGAACATCTAGGATGTTATGAGAGGGTGTAAGAACTGGAGAAGTTCTATCAGTGGTACTTTATAAAGTACCAGAATCCCCAAAAATGTCATTTATTTGGAACCATGGAATTCATAAAATTTGGCTTCTTTCAGCCAACATTGGGGTTTTTTCCCAGAGGGGAGGAGAGGATTTTAGATGTGTCGTAGTGCTTAATTTCATAGGCTTATCAAAATGCTATGTTTCATTAGAAAAAGCTGAATCAAATAATTTTGAACATTTAATGTCAGTATGTAATTTTGTTATCTCACAATAGCATTTTACAGCAAATTTTATCAAGATTTTGAAAAAAAAATATTTTAAAACTTTTTATAAACCTGAACAGTATACTTTTTTTCTTTTTTTTTTTGCAAACTCCAAAACTGGTGTTCACATATAACCCAAACCATGTATTTCCTTGAATTAACTTTTCTTTTTGATCTTGGGGAAAAAAAAAAAAAAGCTATTATTTCAACTCCAATTTCAGTGTTCAGTGAAGCTATTACACATTTTCCCGATCCATTCACCACACTGGAACTTTACCAAAGCATTTGCAAGCTTTGTTGCCTCTCTTTGCAATCTGTTGCC
The DNA here is from genome assembly GCA_003286495.1 of Chlorodrepanis virens. Taxonomy (NCBI): domain Eukaryota; kingdom Metazoa; phylum Chordata; class Aves; order Passeriformes; family Fringillidae; genus Chlorodrepanis; species Chlorodrepanis virens. The sequence goes on from LTAT01000006.1 coordinate 31,290,411, forward strand.
TGGAAGGGAGATAGCTGCAAATGTTGTTTCTCTCTCTAACCCATAGTCAAAAAGAACATTGGCACTAAATCAGTAACTTTGTTGCCAAAGCTACTTTTTTTTATCCTCAGTTCTCTACCAGCTTCTTACTGTTTTTCACCTTCATTGACTTTTGATTTTCTTTTGCCTTCTTTTGGAAAGAATTGTTGTAATGGGACTTCATTACAAGCACTTGCCCTAGCAGATTGACCTTACCTTACTTGGATATACAAGTATTTCAGGTTCATGAAGAAAGATTTTGCAAAAGAGCCATTACTTCAAAGGCAAGCTGTCTGTGTAGATACTCTGTCCCTTGGAGAACAGTCCACTACATC
>LTAT01000006.1:31290773-31304202 GCA_003286495.1 Chlorodrepanis virens
ATATATATATATATAAAGAATTCTGCAAGTTAGAAAGACCTGTAAGTCTCTTAAGCAGCTTTTTAATCAGCTGGAATTATCTCTTCTGTTTCTCAGCAGATTCATCCGTCCCAGCTTCCCAGTTTTGTCTAGGGGAAGGCAGCTGAAGATTTTTTTCCAAAACCCGGAATCCAGGAATCTGCAGGGCTGTGCCCTAATTGTCATTGAAAAGGGGTAGCAAAATTCTGAGCAGGCTTTCTGAAATAATCAGGACACAAGAAAATGCATAGCTCATATGCAGCAACTCCATGAATGTTCAATGCAGTAAAAAATGCACATATTATATTGCAATGCAAGTTTTTTCCTATGGATTTCTGTAGGCTTCACAGCAGGGCCCTGATATTTAATACTGACTCTATCAAATGTAACCTTGTATTACATTTAAAACTCTCAGCATCACAAATTATAAATACAAAGCAAATCTAAGGAGCTGCCAAGGGTGATCAGCAGGGAAAAACCTAAGACTGTGATATGAATGGCTTGTGATGACAATCAACTTCTACTATAAAAAAGTTATGTTGAAGTGTGTTGGGTTCATTTCATATACTGCGTGAGTCAGACACAGTTACATTCCATGACTGTAACAAAAATCTTAGATTTTAGAAAACTGGCCATCAAATTCTCTGCATGCTTAAAGTGAGAGAGCTGGTAAGATCATCTGAAAGGCTGGCCAGAAAGAGTAACATATTTTTTAAAAAGGAACAGAACAGAAGGAAAATCATGAACCAAAACTCCACAGAATAAAATGACAACACTCAGGAGTACACCAGTGTTAGCAAAATACCAATAGGTCAGAAACACAAAGGAAAATCAGCACCTCCTGCTACCCTTTCCTCTGGCAACCTTCATAGTGAACCCAGAGAGGAACTCCATTGTGATCTCCTAGATTTTATATCCATCTTATGAAAACAAACTTACTGAGGAAAAGGCTGTTGGTTGTCAGGTCACGTGTGGGAGCAGAGGCACAGGAGGCAGAGAGCACTCACCCCCATATTTGTGTGGCTCGGAGAGCTTTTACTTCCCAAGCCCTCCCTTATATTGGGCATTTGAAAGACCCAGTCTGGATGATTTCACTGGTTTGAAGCCCACAGCCCTTCAGGTCCTGGCCAGCGAGGTGGCTGCAGCTTTGGGAGATGTTTGGTTGGCCAACGCCCTTGTCAATCACTGTAACAGTTAGTCAGAATACCAGGCTACAGCCATTTATTTTTAGAGATGTGACAGAATACACTACATCAAAGTCAAATTATATTTTACTGTGGAAGTTTGGAAAAGTCAAGAAGTTACTGTGTTCTAAAAATCTCTAGATTTTTAATTCAGTCACTTTATTCAAAGTAATCTTTCCAGTATGTCTAACAATGTTTATATGCAGTTAATATACATTTATATGCAAATGTTGTAATGTGGAAACCAGATATATGTTTGCTAATACATTCAGTTAAAAGATCTCCAGACTGGATATTAATATAAAGTGCACATCTATATCTCAGTTAAAACCTTAGTTAAAACAATTTCACATTTCAGATTTTAGTTATTATTTCTTTCTTTCAAAAAATGCCGCTGTTCAAACTTAAATATTTGACACAAATGAGCTTCAGTGAACACAGTATATAAGCTCTCTGATTTTATGAGTATCACATATCAGTCTCTGAGCACTTTATATGGGAGCATACAGGCTGAGTCATATATGATTTTGTAAGTCAAGCTTAGCTGAATCAAGGCAATTCCAAGTTTAAACTTTGAAAGTGAGTTGAAAATTAAAGTTCACAGTGATTCAACACAGTAATTGCTGGTAAAAGTGATTGATTTTAGCAAGACAGTTTGAACCTACTGGCATGCCAGAATATCCTTGGAGAAAGCTCAAATATCAAGGCTAGTGACATTGCTTAGCCTAGTCATAGAAACACAGAATCAATGGAATCTTGACCACTGCAGTTTCTTGAATTAAGTTTTCTCTCAATTGCACAAACCTTTATTTTCTCATTGGATGTAGCCCTGCAGAAATCTGTCTCTTCCACACAGTTTCCAGGTGAAGGAAAAAAAAAAACCCAGAAATACCAGGTTTTGGAATCCAGAGACTCGCCCACAGATCACTGCACATGGTTGTAGAGTTCACTAGAAAATGCATACTTCCATGATTTTTATATTTCTTGGAAAAGAGCTAACAGCTTCTACAGCACAGGGTGGATGAGAGGTGTTTCTATATGGAAAAGCAAAAATGGTTGTCAGAATGCAAAGCTTAAATCCTAAGACAAGAGAAGGCTCCTTTAAACAGCAAGTACTCAGGATCTAGGCAAAAAGTCTAACCAAGCCTTTTTGTTTGGCAGAACCAGCAGCTCACAAAATGAGGGCCACCCAAAATAGTTGACCTCATAGCAGGTCAGAGCTAACACTGATAGATTAAGAAGTATTTTCCTTATTAAAAAATTAAGATGCAGTTTGACTAATATATTTACGTGGCCATGCCAGCCCAAGCACTGTGCATTCCCATCTCCAGACATTCATTCATTGCTCCCACCAACCTCTGCTCTCACACCAGAACAAGTGTTTGTGTAACCAGCTGACAAATGGGACCAATTCCCCTGTTCAAATCCCTTCTTTATTGTTAGGTTTATTGTTCTTAAGCTGGATCTATGCCACAGCTTAGTTTACCTTTTAGTCTGACAAGTGCTGGTGATGTGTAGGCGTGGGAAGAGAGAAAGGTGGGGAGAGGGATTGCCTAATGCTGTACCATACCTACAGGAGCTCTGTGTGATTGTCACTCCAGTGGTCCCAGCAGTGGCTGCTTGCAATGAGAGTACAGAGAGTCAGTGTAAAGAGCTGCAAACAGAACACTTGAAGGAAGCAGAGATTGACCTTCTTAAACCCAGGCTCGCTTGGAACTTGTCTTCCTGTTGTTCTGGAAACAGCACTGTATAAAAGGTGTTTTTAGATAGCATTGCATAAAGAACGTGTTTATCTCAGCTTCTGTCTAATCAAAGCAGCTTCATATGATCTTGAATTCTGGCTGACTATAGGGTACAGCAGCAGAATACTCTGAAATATAATTAAATACTCCTCTTAGCAGGGATCTGCTTCCAGAGAGCACTGAAAGATCAGCATAGCTTTCAGATTGGGTCAGTAATGGCAGAAGCCTTCAGTGAGATTTTTAAGGCATCAAAACTGTCTCTGTGCTACCCTGAACTAAAAACACAGGTTGGAGCAGTGTTTGAAGAAGAGAGGGTATGGTTTAAGAAATCATATAGAAATGTATGTTCTGAGCAGAGAGGTTTTGTCTGGCTCTTTTTTTTTTTGCCTAACTGTAAATAGTCATTGTACCAACAGCACCACATTTCTAAGAAAACCATCCAAGAAATCAAGTGGTAATACCCCATGTGACAGGGCTATCACCAATTTTTAATTAAAATGTATTAATAACACTTGTGCCTTTAATTTAAAACTAGTAACATGGCATAAATCATCATCAGAATCATTGCTTCATCTGTAGCTTTTTAAAAAAATGTATCATACCTAGTAAGCAAAGTATTTTAGAGCAATCAGAACTCTTTCAGATTCATCCAACTCTAAAGTGACAAAAGAATAATTTGTACTATCAGCACTTTCAATAACAAGTTCTCTAACACAGCAACCATGCTAAACTAGATTTTAGTATTCAAATAATTCTGGTTTATTTTAAGAAATAAAAATGCCCCAACACAAACTTTGACAAACACGTGTACTACAGATTAGCCTAGGAACTGAAAATTGTCCTACATTTCCTACTACAGGTTATTCTGAATACCAAAATTATTAACATTCAGATTCCATGTCTCCATGGCCTGTTCTTGGCCTGCAAATTTGCCTCGACTCTCCCCTCCTATTTCCACAGGGACTAAAACTGCATTGCCACAACTCTTGGTTGTGCTCCATAACTGTTGGGCCATGTGGCACTGCCTAGCTCAGACATGAAAGCATACTTGTTGCCCTATCTATTGATAATGTGGCTGGATGGCTGCTGCCAAATGTAGCAGGCAAGTTTGGCTCTTCCATTATTTTCCCTCCTTGGGTATTGATAAAAATGCTTTTACCTGCATAGCTCCCAATCTATTTCCCCCAAACTTGTAAGAGTACAACTGCACCAAGCTGCTGTGATATTCAGTGCTTTTCTAACAGTGCTTGTATAACCCAAGTATAGTTTAAAAGGTCTCTCTAAAAGCTTATTACACCAAATTTGGTCAACAGAGTGAAGTAAATGGCAATACTACATGAAAGGTTACCTGGATCTTCCTTAATGGGTTAATAGAAGCAACACATGACAATGTGTCAGCATTGAAAGATTTGCAAAGTAAAAAGGCTTTTTCAGAGAATGGGGCTGCTGTTCAAACTTAAATATGCACTTACTGAAGTCAAGGTAGACAGTATCCACTGCTACCCCCTCATCTACCATGCTAGTAGTTTGCTTGGTAAGATAATCATCTTCATAGAAGGGTGCCAGGTTGGTTAAGTATGACTTCCCATTGAAGAACCCATGCTGACTACTCCTGATCACTTTCCTGTCCTTCATGAACCTGGAAATAGATTCGTTAAGTCACTTGGTTATCTGAATGTATAAATTCCAGTACAAAAATCATTAATATTTGAATTTGAGTTTCTATATGTTGACTTAAATGTGCCCTTATCTAATTCTGAAGGCACTTGGTTTTAAGCAGTGTCTTGCAGTGGTTTTATTCATGACTGCTTAAATTCCTGCTTAAGGTGCACCTCTACCAGGTAAATGCACATCTGTTCTGCAGGCTGAGATTCCTTACTGCCTGAAGTGAATTTCAAATGTAAACTAATCTATGCTGTCAGGCTGTTAGTGATCTTTTTTGGTTTTTTTTTTTTATAAGGTGAAAAAAGCAGCAGTAGTAATCAATCATCATCATCATCATCATCATCATCATCATCATCATCATCATCATCATCATCATCATCAAAAAAACCCCCACACTTTTGCTAGTGATGAATTGCTAGTACCCTCTTCAATTTTCTGTGAAGCAAATTGGTTTAAATCAGTAAGCCAGGCAGCCCAGTGGACACATTTAACTTGTAATTGTGTCAAGAAAATACATCAGAGTAAAACTCACAGAAGAACTGAAGAGGTTAACCATACTGTAAGAAGCAGCTAAAGATGACTTTTTAATTTGTCCCCTGGACAAATGCAGATGTTCAGACATGCATTGCACCTTAGTATCACTTGAAAGTGCTTCACCCAAAGCTGATTTAAGTCAATGGGAGGCTTTTCATTAACCCTCCAGTGTTTTAGGTGAGGCTTTACCTGTCTAACTACAGGCACACCAGCACGGTGACTGACATCCAGGTGACAACCACTATGCCCAACCTGATAGTAAGTCAAAGCTTAATTGAAGAGCCTCAAACTTTACAGTCACAATAATAATGGAAATAAAAATCAGAGAAGGTAATACAGTCTTGTCTCTTAAATCTCTTCATTATACAATTTTTTCTAGTCTTTGAGAAAGAAGTGAAGACTTTTCCATACATGTCTTCAAGTGTAGTACAAATAATGAGAAGCTTATAGGCAAGTGAGAGGCTGTAAGGCTAAGTAAGGATACAAAGTGTGTTACCCAGTGTCTCCTCTTGCTGAATGTCTGTGGTGGCTGATCACCAAGAGAAAGTTTACTCTAGATCTGTAAGCTAAGCTGACATTTAAATTGCATGAACTAAAATTATAAAAACAGCTTTAAATGAAAAGGGCTGAATAACAGTATGCAATAGCTACATTTTCAAGTTTTCTATTGCCTGAAACATCTTCACATTGCCAGTCACATTTCTACAAGCCCTCTATGGCCTCTCACCCATATGTTCAAGCACACATTGAATAGGATCTTTCAAGGACATGTTTACACAGACAGCTTTTATTAAGAAACAACATAAACATCATGATAAAAACTTGGGAGAGTTTCATAGCTTGGAAGAGGCTGGGGCAGGGGGGAAGATTGCAAAGGGAAAAACAGCAGCACACTATCAGTGTGGATATGAGCCAAGAGAGACAAGGAGGGCTTTGTTGATCAGGTTACTCCTCCTGTCATAAACAAACTTTGTCCATGCTGTGCAGAAGAAGAAGCAAATGGACTCATCTGCAGTAGGTGGGTGCAATGAAAAGCTGTTATTTTTTGATTGTGCCAAAACCATTTCATTTCCTTTGTTTCAAAAAGCAATTTAGATTAATCCATGGTAAAGAGTATTAAAAAATATATCTTCAGAGTCATATATAAAGGTCCATATTCTTTTTCTGGAAATGGGAGCAGAGAACCTGTTTATCATTTATACTTCTTTGACCACCACTTTGCTCAAAAAAACCATTTACCTGTCAGTCTGTTGGCCCTCCAAAATAAACAAATACCTGATTCTCCCTTTGAGTCTTTCTGTGTCTGACAGAAGGCATCAAGGCTTCATCTAGATGTTCTGCTTTTTGTCTCTCTTCTAAACTCTATTTCCCTGTATATCTGAAATGTTGCATAATTTGTAGCAAGGTAGTTAACCTTGCAGAACGGCTCCTGTGCAGAACTTTCAAATATGTTTTCACCTGGGGCAAATTCTGGCAACTAAGCCTGATCTGTGATAAAGAACCAGATCATCAATTCAGCTATTTGGAAAACACAAGACAGTGTGTGCTGGCAGTTTTGCTGCTACGAGCTGGATGTTCTGCATGGACATACTTCCTACACAGTCTTTGTAAATTATATACTTCCAAATTTTGAGAAACTTGCCTATGAAACACTTGCCGGAAGATAATTTTAATGAAAGAAACTATTTAAAGCACTGTCCTGAATAGAGCTGAATTTTATCATATACTCAGGCACTTCACAAAATCAGAGTACAAATTTCTATGGCTTCCTCAGAAAGCAGCTAGCAAGGGGATGAAATATAAAGTGAGAGCAGAAGCTCCATGGAAGATGGAGGAAGGGAGGCAGTAGCCAGCAGGCCCAGTGCTGCCCTGGAAATGGCAGTCCTGCCACTTAGCAGCTGTATAGATAACTGAGGGAAAGAAATTTTGGTAATGCATAGCGCCAGAGTAGTGTAGGTGTGAGTGCCTTGGAGACTAGGAAAGAGAGCTGAAGTTAGTCCTTGTGAATGCACTCCCGAATATTTGAAATATTGACTTCAATCAGACCATTAACACTGTTCTGCATGGGCAGAATACTGAATAGAAGTGATTTCTGACCACAGGTTAATTAAAGTGTAAGAGCCAAAGCTGATCACATTTTTTAATCTTTTTAATCTTTCAAATTTTTAAATCTTGTATGTTATACTGAAGCATTTGAAATTCTGCAAAACCTGTATAGAAGAATTTTCTTTCACATCAACTTTAGTAATGACTTGGCTATTTAGTAATAACTCAGGGAAGCAGATACCATGTATTAAAGAACACAAGAATGAAGAGGGCATGGTAGATCTTGGAGCTGTATATATCCTTCAATTGAGAAATGACTGTTAACAAAATTTATCATTTGGTTATAATTATTATTCCTCTCTCCTTTCCATTCAACTGAATTAATTTAATCTGTTGCAGACAGAGATGTTATTTAAGCCCGTGTTTCCTACTGTTTTGTATGCTTTAAAAATAAGAAGAGAAGATAGAAAATCTCTTTATTGTCTTCATTCTCTATGCACTGCATTGGTAAATTCTTTGATACAAAGAAGTAGGAAGGAAAGCTTTAAACCGTGCGTTATGAGGCCCAGAAAAAAATCCAGAGAAGAATCCAGAAAAAACAAACAAACAAACAAACAAACAAACAAACAACTCTATGTCATTAACTTATTTCTGTAAAAAGCTAATATCCAAAATTTTATTTTTAGGAAAGAGTGTGAGCTTCCAGCCAGCAATGCAGTATTATTTAGTAGTAACCATTTAGGCAAATGGTTAACTTTCAGTTCTTAGTTTCATTCATCTGAGAGCATTACTCTGAGATCAAAATGAGAATTTGATATGCAGGCCTGAATTGAAACATATACTGATTTAAAGTCTGAATATGAATCAGCATAAAATTTTCCCTTTAGGATCCATTAATAATAGCTGGTACTGTAGTGCAAGACCACAGAGTCAGAATGTATGAGCCCTTAGCCATTCACACCTTCATCAGTGATGAGATGCAGTCAGCATCAGCTAAAGTCCCTTGGGGGTTCTGTCATGTTGATTTCTTTTCCTGCTTTAAATCTTTTCTCTTTATGTGGTCATAATGACAGGGTAGATTATATACATATAGATATAGATTTTTAAATTTCCAGTTCTCTCTTAGCCTACCAAAGGCAGGTTTTATTGTCAATTTATCACTTCCTTTCTTATTATCCTTTTTTAATGTTGATGTGAAAGTCATGAATTACTGTACATATTAACAATGACACAACCATTTTTAGAAAAAAAAGCAAAATGGGAACACAGACATATTTATTAACATGGTATACAAATATGCTGGTTTATTTAGATTATGCAGAAATGTTTGTGGTTGATCAAAGTGACGTTTAAGATGCAAAAATAACTGACAAGTGAAGCAAATACTGATGCTTATTAAATAGTTACATTTGTCATTTAAGGCTGGAAATTTGACATGAAACGTATGACACATAAATAATAAGATACATTATAGATCACTCACTGTTCTGTTTTTCTGTCAGTAAAACTTTTCTACAAGTCTGAAAGAATAACAGGGATCTTCAGGCTTTTGAGACAGGAATCAACATGTGCTGAAGTGTGGGACGTTTGACAAAACAGCACGTAGAAGAAATAAATATCAACCCAGAATGATTGAAAAATTATAGTGAAACACAAAACCTGTCAGCTAATCCTGTAAAGAAATTTAGCATATAGAGGAGAAGCCATGCTGGAGCTCTGAAAATGAAAAAGAGGATCAGTACTGTAGCTGGCTGTTGGGAGGGGAAAGATTTGGAGAGCTGCAGCATCAAATCTTGAAACCAAAGACAAATATACTGCCCTCGATAGATCTGAGCTACACCCTGAAGATGTTGGGTCAGCACCTCAGAGAGACGACTTTTATCTCTGTCCTCATAACAAATTCTTCAGGAGAGCCATGATTTTGCCTCTGAAATTCTCCAAATGCATTTTCCTGCAGAACAGTCCTTACACTGTGTTCATTTCCACTGTCATTACAGGCAGTGTGCCCTGTGCTATTTGTGTGACAAAGCACTCACCTGCATGTTCAGCAGAGGCTCAGAAAGGCTTCTTGCAGGGAAGTGAGGAAACATGAGAAGCCTGATCCCAGGACAGCAATGCAGAGGGAAAACGGCTCCTGAGCTTACCAAGGATGAGCAGGAAGAATGCTCCCATTTACAGTGCACCCTGTTGATCAGGTGCTGGGGGCAAAAAGCATCTGACATGCATTCTCAGGGGAGAGTATGACACGCTGTCAGATGGGCTGTGTGATTTAAGGCTGCACCTCAAGCAGGAGAAATGTTGACATAGGAAGAATTATGTTGCTATCCCACTGGAGACCTCCAAATCTTAGGAGACACCTGGTTCCTGAGCACCAGCAGGCTCCTCTAAAGTTCCTCTACACCTACTCTGTGTAAGCACCTAATTCAGCTTAGTCAAAAATTTCCAGCAAAGTAACTGGAAAGTTTCTCAACTGCGTGAATTTTCTTTTTGCACTACATTGAAAGAAAGGGCATAAAACAAAAACAAAACAAAACAAAACAAAACAAAACAAAAAAAAAAAATAAGAGGAAAAAAGCCATAAAATTCACAGAGACTTTTTGTAATGGGAAAAACCCACTGTGACAATCTTAATTTAAAAAAAAACCTCCATGGCTGTTTTTGTACATTGCATCTCATTGTGAAAATACACATCCTTTGAAATGTGAAAATTGTTGCAAAGTGAGAGAGAAACAATTTTGGGAAACCTCTGTGAAGTTATTAGCAATACATTCGATGGAGAAGCACAAAGAAAAAGGAAATCTCATAAAATTCAAAAGGCCAAAGCTCTGAAAGAACCTTCTGTCTTATAATTAATTTTCTACATTCTGCCTCTGTTCTTAAGCACAGAAAACTCCTTCTAAATTAAATTATCTTCCAGTAGAGAAATACATGGAATTATAATGCACAAGAACACATTGCTACTTTAATATTCTACACTATTTTTAAGACAGCACAAGGCATGGTGTTTCACTTTTAAATACTGGCAACCCAAATAATTTTAATTTCTTAGGCATTTATCTATGTCAAATTTAGAACGTATGAAATTCACCATAACATCCTGAGATATTTTTGCTTAGAAATATATCACATCAGATTTCCATTTATGTTGCATTTACATTTATATCCATTTTAAAGACCCTCTTGTCTGCCAGAATGATTTAAATTGACCTTGCTGAAGGAAAGTAGGATCTATATTGTATTTTTAAAAGCTGATTATTCAAAAAGACATTGATGATATAGCAAAGTATACTGTATGACACAGAACCTCAGCTGGCTGTTTTTGTTGTAATTTCATTTATAGCACTCAAGTTATGGTTTCCCTCAACTGGGATCTAGCCACAAATATTCTGTTTAATTAGAGGATATATATTTTAAGCAGTAACAGAGGTCTATTGTGTATATTTGGCAAATGTTTTCACACTTCAACCAACTGTGGAAACCGTGAGTTTGGAAGCTAAACATACCAATTATACCCAACCTATATTCATACCCTTCTTTTAAATTTGGCAGGTCTTGATTAAACCATCCTTTGCCTTGGAGATTGTCCAGGTTTATCCCATTGCACCTGAACACAAAGTATTATGAGGCTATACATAATTTATATAGATCAACACTAATTGCTATGAAAAGACTCAGGTAGCTCAATCTCACTTTTTTAATACCAGACCTGAATTTCTCGGTCACCTGTGAGGATGGAATTGCCCCTTGTCCAGACAGCAAACAGTCCCATCTCCCTCTAGACCTAGGTCTCAAGGAAAATTTACATGGTTCACAGGCTTGGAACAGATGGTGCATTTCATCCCAGCAACAGTAATTCCTGTCACTGATGCCAGATAAAAATGGGGTTTGGATTTTTTAAATTAAAAAGCCTGTGTTATTAAAACCAGCTGTAATCATTTGGTACTGAAGCCCCATTTATGTTTTCATTTGCTGTGCTGAAGCATCAGTTATCCCATTGTGCTCTGTGGAATTACTGTAGGGTTTTATTCTTGTAAATGAGAACAGAATCTCTTTCTTAATCCTGTCTTTGAAACTAAATGATTACAGCCCAAATTGCCTCTTTGAATGAGACAATTGTATGTCCCCATTTAAACATATACTATAGGTTTCACATAAGTCTTTTTTTTTTTTGCAAACCTACACTGATTTTACAGGATTTTAATGTTGATCAAAATATGAATTTAAAAAAAAAGTCCTCCTCAAATCAGAATTTCCTAATTTTATTCTTTGGTGGATATCCTCTGTAATGACAGTGACCCTGTGGTTCATATTGTTTCTAATGGTCTTAAATGGACACTCCTCAAAACTACTTCTTTGAAAAAAATCAATAAGTAAACCTTTGTGCTGAAGCACGGAACTGTACAAAGAAAACAGAACAAAAACAGCTGATGAAAACCATAGGTAGTAGCAGGTCTGACTATGTCTTAAAATAAAATTCAGATATAGCTTCTGTGAACATTAAAGCAGTAAAAGGGGCAAAAATGCACAGTGCATAATTTCAAAGTGACAACAATCAAAGTTCCTTGGAAAAGGAAGAAAAACATTACTCTTTTTCTACTTGTTATGTTAATTGTGCTGGACACACTTCACCTGCAATCACACTTCTTGCAGTCTGGTGTAGAATTTCCATTACTTCTTTATATTTTTTCATCGTCATCGCTATTTATTTTTTTAAATGTGATGGGGCTTGCCTGCCTTAAAGAGGTTTTTGAAACATCAGTGTGCATGGTGGACATGGCTATAGTCTCATAATCCTCCTCACGGGAGTGGAAGTGACAAAAATGAAAAAAAAACTGCAGGTCCCTTTGGAAGTTCTTATTGAGAAACCCGTAGAAGATAGGATTCACACAGGTGGAGATCATGGCAGTGAGGTGGCAAATCAGGAACAAGAGGTTGTGGCTGCAGGTAGCAACAGGCAGAATTTCATGATTCCAATCAAACACGATATTGAAGATGGTGAGAGGCAGCCAGCAAACTGCAAATGCGACCACTATTGATATCAGCATGATGTTGATCCTTTTGGTTTCAGAGGATCTGTACTTACTGTCTCTCATCTTGTCCATCATGTTGTTCCTTTTTTTTAACCGTATGTATATCTGCAGGAAATTCAACAAAGAGAAACACATGGAATAAATTAACCTACCACTGTCACCTCTGCAAGAATAAACAAACATCAGGTAGAACAAAGTACATTTTGCAAGAGGATTCTATCTTACCTTCAGGTAGCAAATAAATATAAAACAAAGTGGTCCAAAGTACTGAATCACCAAAAGCGTTGTGGTATAAGAAAGCCTGGCAGTGTCCCAGGGGAACAGGTCCAAGCACACATATTTGTCCTTATATTCATCAAACGTTACGTTTCGGAAGGGCTCATCTGTCAATACGTGGTAGATCAGGAAAGGCAAGGAGGAAGCTGCGGCTAAAATCCATATGGCAGCAATCCCCATGTAGGCATGTCTGTTGTTCGGCCTCCAGCCGCGGGGATTGATGATCAGCTGGTGGCGCTCAACAGCAATGAGGACTAAAGAAAAGACCGAGACGGTGATGGAGGCACATTGCACAAAAGGGTTCAACTTGCACATGGCCTCCCCAAAAATCCAGTGGTCCATTAAAGTGTACACGAAGGTAAAGGGAAGACACATGATGGTCACTAGGAGATCAGAAAAGGACAGGTTGACAATGAGGATGTTGGTAACATTGCGCATCTCCTTTTGTTTTAAAATGATGACAATCAAGGCCAGATTCCCAGAGACTCCCAGAATTATCACAGTCCCGTAAGCCAAGGCCAAAGTGAAGACCATGGCCAAAGGCACGTGGCAATCTTCGTCCTCAAACTGCAAGATCTGTGAGTTCATCTCCGAAAAATTCAGGTGACCGGAAATATTTCCCAGTGGGGCGTGAACCGAGGTATTCATGTTGTTCCCAACTCGCCGACGACCTTCGCCGCCGCCGCCGCGTTCATCCAGACCGCTCCGAGCTCAGAACGCGCCCGCCGGCCCCGCAGCGGAGCCCGGGCCGAGCCCGCTGCTCAGTCAGTGCCGCATCTCCCTCGCAGCACCTGGGGAGAAGGGAAGAAGCGGGGCCGGTCACCGCCGGGCGCGGCACCTGCCCGGGGCGGAGCGCGGCGCGCCCGTGTCCCGCGGCAGCGGAGCCGCCCGCTCCCGCCAGTCCCCTCCGCGCTCCCTCCGCTCCCCTCCGCGC
>LTAT01000006.1:31317340-31328871 GCA_003286495.1 Chlorodrepanis virens
CTTTCTATATATATATATATATATATATATATATATATATATGCATATATATATTTTTTCTCTTACTTGGAGGACCTTCACATCACAATACAGTTAGTGAAGATTCTCAGGCTGTTTTACGGTTTGAGCTTCCCTTTGGCTTAAACCATAACAATAGGAACACACATGATGTGAAGGAAGGAGCACATCTGCATGTGTGGAGGGAACCAAATAATATTATTGCACTTCGAAAATGTCAGCATGGTACAGCTCACTGAGGATTGCTACAGTCTCAAAAAATCCTGCCTTTTTTAGGTGACAGATATAGCCTTCTGCTTTATTGACATGTGCTTTGGGTTTGCAGATCTTTTTTGTTTTCTCTAACACAAGATTTCTAAACATTAAGCAGTTTTGTACAGGACATTGGCACTCTGGGGAATTTTGACTTTGCAACTCTAGTACATGCAAGTGTTTGAGATAAATGGAGGTTTGAACTGAATTCTCATGTCTTTCTGTTTGTTCTAAAGTGAAGACTAATATATGAAGATTCAGTAGGCAGAATAACTCTGTGCTGAGCTAGGTTGAATACTAGATGATTCTGTGCTGAATAAGTAGCAGTTCACTGAATTTCCAAATGGCTGTGTGGAGTTGGCTTCCAGATAACACTGTCCTCTCTAAATTACATGCAATTACTTTGGGTGTTTTTTAGTTTTCCTTTCTGCTTGAGCATAGTTAAACTATATTCAGCACTTAGTAGAAGATGTTTTCTACACACACCACATCAGGAGTTCCATCTTGGATTACTGACAGTGGATTTCCTGATCCTTTTTGAAAGCTCTCACCTATTTTGTGTTAGTTGTCTACTAGCAAGGTAAGAAATACTACTGCAGTTGTTAGCATATGCATTTTCAGGCGCCTTCTTTATAATTTGCAACGATATAATGATTAGCCATCAGCCCAGATGGTGACTGTAATTTCCTTACTCATATCAATGGGCTGTTATTCACATGAGTAATCTCACCGACTCGAGGTGTATTGCTTTTGTAGCTAACTGTTCCCTCATGGAAAGCCTGACAATATGTTCTGCAGCAAAACACAGTTAAAAGGCAGCATCATAATGCAAACCTGTAAATTGCCATTGTCCCACGTGAGCATCTAGGTAGGAGGCCTAAGAGTGCTGAATACCTAATGATAAAACCTACTTAGCTAATTCATATTGACCTGAAGTTATCTGCCTCACAGTAGACTAACATCAATAGTAATTTATTTGCATTGAGGTAAAAGGTAAATTAATGTATTTTTACATTCTGATTAACAGCAATATCATAATTTCTTAGATGCTAATTAATGCCTTTCTCGTTCTAAGCAGGACTGTAAAATGGATTTAGAATTCAAAGACCGTAACAACAGCACACATACCAAGAACAGCTCTGCTACAACAAAGAATTTTTCTGCCTGGGAAGACTATAAGAGTAGTGTTGATGACATGCAGTACTTTCTTATTGGGCTGTACACACTTATAAGTCTGGCTGGCTTTGTGGGAAATCTGCTTATACTAATGGCCCTACTAAAGTGCAAGCAGAAGACAGTAATAAACATTCTCATTGGAAACTTGGCCTTTTCTGACATCTTGGTTGTGCTGTTTTGTTCACCTTTCACGCTGACATCCGTCCTGCTTGACCAATGGATGTTTGGCACTGTCATGTGCCATGTAATGCCCTTCCTCCAGTGTGCCTCAGTCCTTGTTTCAACTTTGATGTTAATGTCTATTGCTGCAGTCAGGTACCGTATGATAAAGTATCCCCTCTCCAGCAATCTCACAGCAAAACAAGGCTATTTCTTAATAGTGATCATTTGGGCCTTTGGCTTCACAATTTGCTCCCCTCTGCCAGTTTTCCATAAAACCGTGGACCTCAGCAAAACTCTGAATTTAGAGGGACTGGAGAACAGGCTGCTGTGCATCGAGTCATGGCCTTCTGATTCCTACAGGATTGCCTTCACGATAGCCTTGCTGTTCATGCAGTACATCCTGCCGCTGGCGTGCCTGACCGCCAGCCACACCAGCGTCTGCAGGAGCATAGGTGCTAGGCTGTCAAACAAGGAAAACAAGTTTGAAGAAAAGGAGATGATAAACCTAACTCTTCATCCCTCTAAGAGCGCTGGCACGCAGGTTCAACCCTCCAGATATTCCAGGTGGAGCTGTGCCTTTGGCAGAAGGCATCACAGAAGATACAGTAGAAAGACTTCAAGTGTGATGCCAGCTATTTCAAGGCATCATCAGGATACTCATTCCAGAGATCTTCCAGAAACCTCTGACACAGAAAAAAGCCAGCTCTTTTCCTCCAGTAAATTCATCCCTGGGATCCCTATCTGTTTTGAAATGAAACCAGAAGAAAATACAGAGATCCAGAACATGATTACAGTATCCCAGTCCATCATCAGAATTAAGACAAGATCGAGGAGGGTTTTTTGCAGACTGACAGTGCTAATACTAGTTTTTGGCTTCAGCTGGATGCCTCTTCACCTTTTCCACATTGTCACAGATTTTAACGCCACTCTCATTTCCAACAGACATTTTAAATTAGTATATTGCATATGTCATTTGTTGGGTATGATGTCCTGCTGCTTGAATCCCATTCTCTATGGGTTTCTTAACAACAGCATAAAAGCTGATTTAATGTCCCTTATTTCGTGCTGCCAAATACCATGATTTTATGTGCCCCAAGATAAAGTAAAACAAACAAGTATGGCTTTCAAGCCTAGTGGTGTGTGTAGCTGTAAAAGCTAAATTAGTTTAGTTTAGTTAGTGTGAGTTGGTTGTGATTAGTAGCATTTTTTTTTGTGGATGGATAGTTCTATGGCTGCATGTATTTCTTGCACTGGACAGAAATATATGCATATGTTATAATACTCGTTTATCTGTTACATGTAGGAAATCATGCCCAGTGTACAAAACCAGAATACCATTTTCATTACCCAAATTGTTGGCAACCTGTACTTTGGAATTATACAGAATATATAATGAGTAATAAATGTGAGACAGACTACTTAGACATATCAGTATTAACTGTCATAAAACTATAATAAAATACATATCATTTACTAAATAATTATGTTGAGACTATTTCAATGCCAACTTCAACTGTTTTCTAATATAATTAAATCTCTCTGGATGTTATTAGGAAAATATTTTTCCTTAGCTCTTTGACTCATAGTTTGCAATATCTTTGCAAGATGCTTTGCTGCTTATTCCTAGGTTGCCTTATTCCCTGGAATGGGTTTGAGGGTCATTGTTCTTGCCTTGTTTGTTTCCATCTGACTGTGTTTATCCAATACAACCTATCTCTGATTTCCTCAGACAATTTTCACTCTGGCTCATCATTTTATGTCATTTTCATCCAGCCTGAATTTATCTATAGTTATGTCTTTATTGTCACAGTGATGACACCCTTGAACATACAACACATTTCTGATCAGAGTAAGCCTTCATTATCTAAGCAAATGAGAGTGAAAAGAAAAAGAAATGGAAAGACCTCAGGATTTTTTCTCTTCCTTTACCAAAACTCAAAAGGTTACTGCACTTCATTATAACTGACCCACTTGCTTTGGAAAGGTATAACAGCTTTCAAATAAATATGTGCATGTGTACCTTGACAGATGGGGGGGGAGGGGCAGAGTGGATTACTTTTGAATTCAAGAAGGCAAGTGCAGGGTCCTGCCCCTGGGGAGGAATAATCTGTCCCTGCACCAGGACAGGCTGGAGGTGACCGGCTGAAAATCAGCTCTGCAAAGAAGGACCTGGGAATCCTGGTGGACACCGAGCTGTCCATGACTCAGCAGTGTCCTTGTGGCCAAGAGGCCAACAGTGTCGTGGGGTGCATTAGGAAGAACATTCCAGCTGGTCAAGGGAGGTAATCCTGCCCCTCTGCTCAGCTCTGGTGAGGCCACATCTGGAGTGCTGTGTCCAATTCTAGGCTCCTCAGGACAAAAGAGAGATGGAGCTTGTGGAATGGATCCAATGGAGCACAACAAAAGTGATGACCAGACTGGAGCATCTCTCTCACAAGGACAGGCTGAGAAAGCTGGGCCTGTTCAGACTCAAAAAGAGACATCTGAGATAGGAACTCATCGATGTCTGTCAGTGTCTAAAAGGAGGGTGCCACAGGCTCTGATTGGTGGTGCAGAACAATAGCACAAGAGGCAGTGGGCAGAATCTGACGCACAGAAAGTTCTACCTGAACATGAGGAAGAACTTCTTTACTGTGTGGGTGACCACTAGTGGAGCAGGTTGCCCAGAGAGGGTGAGGAGCCTCCCTCACTGGAGATACTCAAGAACTGTCTGTATGCAATCCTGTGCCTTGTGCCCTGGGATGACCCTGCTTGGCCAGGGAGGTTGGATCAGATGTGACACACTGTGGTCCCTTCCAACCTGACCCATACCCATTCTGTCATTCTATGTGTGTAAACGTGTGCAAACACACAAATACACGCACACACACAGAGCATCTCCCCTCTCTCCTTTTCTCCTTTTTAACCAGACCAGTACTTTTCCTTCCAAATTTAAACCACAGGTCTCTTCCCTAAGTCATATTATATTTTGTGTCTCTATATATATGTATATATACTTACCTGCCCCAGATTAATTTAATAATCCATCTCTGCTTTCAGGATTCAGTAAGTATACAAAGCCTTTTCTTTGAGTTTTAAGTTGCAACACCTCTTCCCAATTATAGCTACTGATTATTTCCTTTTCTCCACTAAATTTTTTATCCAATAGGCATTTGTATATAGCTTCTACAGACTGAGAAACAAAGTCATTATTTTTATAAATGGGTGGTTGGAAACAGTCATTGTGCATTATTTTTTCCCCTCAAGATATGTCCTTTCCAGACAGTCTTTAAAGTGAAAGCAGTTCTTTTGTTTTGAAGAATTATTTTTTATCACAGTGTTATAATTCTGAGACCTTTCCTCCCCAAGCCATTATCTGCTAAGGAGTTTATTACATGCCAGTGGGTAATAGCTTCTCTCCTTAAAGAATTTTTCTAACCTCTAGTTGCCAGTAACCCGTTGTTCTTTGTTTTCAGTAGTGATATACTATAATAGTTTTTTTCCTGGGCATTGACTATTGCATTTTGCAGATTATTATCTTCTAAAACCCTATGTCACTTAATAGAGTACAAATGGTACAGAATAGATACTGCTGGAGCAATAGATATTAAAATAGCTTTTTAAATGTTTTAAATACTTTAAAAATATTTATGACTAATCTTAGTATATAAACTTAGGAAAAAGTTAACTAAATCTACAGTCAGAACACAATTATGTAGTCCTAAAGAAGTTACTGTAGCTTTTGCCTTCTTTCTGTCCACAAATGTTTGCATCATTGTAATATGTAATCTTATTTATACCATGTGATATAGCTAAATAGTATAAAAGGAAAAGAAAGCAGTCACATTGTTTCAGCTTGAAATATTCCTTCTAACTTAATTTTTTTTCAATTTACTGTTATCTTCCTTCCTACTGGCTGTTTATTTTCTATTCCTTCCATTCTTTCAGAATTTTAACTATATTTAACTCCTACACTGCCAATTGTTGTTTATATATAAATTAAATGTTTATTTAGGAATTACTCTTTCCAGAGCAAATTCTACTCACTCTGTACAGCAAACAGAATCATGCCAGGACAGTAACAAGGCCTTGTTTCTGAGTTGCACAAAGATTAGTCTGTACACTGGAGATTTTAGATTTATACCTATTTGCCTGGATTAAGTCAATAACTGTGCTCCCTACTCTACATTGATCAAAGCACAACAAATTGTAATTTGGCAATAGAGAATTAAATCAAGACAGCTATTGAACTTCTTTAATCCTGTGCCATTTAAATCCGTCATCTTTTTTTTAAAGCAAGAGTGAGAGAATGTGTGTTTTCTTTTTATTTATAAAGCAATCATTAGCATTCTATTTGGAAATTTCTAAAATATCCCTGTCTTTCCTCTGAAATGTTAAATAAAAATAAAACAACTTTTCTACCTTCCACTTTACTTCAACAGCTAGTGTAGCTTGATCCCAGTAGCAGCAAGGAATAGCTATGAAGCAGACAGGAGCAGTAGCAAGTGAAACCAGGCATTAGGCAATTCCCACGGGAGTGACTTCTATGAAAGGGATAAGAAACAACTGAACCATCCATTTAATATTTTCCCAGTCTTGAACATTAAAAAAAAAAAAAAAATTCTAAACACAAGGATATTTTTCCCCCCTGCTTCTTTACTAGACCTCGTCTGGTCTGAGCTGCAGTAAATGCTCCTGTAGCTTCATACCCAGCAGTGACTGGCAGTGTAGTGCTGTTTCCAATATGTGTTGGGAAAATGTTATCCCATCACAATATCCAATGACAGTTTATCATTCTTATATGTAGACAGGAATATGTGCAGGTACCGATATAGATAATGCACACTTCCTAGAAGACAAAGCACATTAAAATGGATTTTCAAGTAGCACATATAACCAAGTCCTTTGGTTAGCTAAAGTCTACCCCTTCTGTAACTAAAAATCTAAATAAATGGGAAGATAGGAGTTTTGTTTTGATAGCATCCACTAAATGCAATCAGGAAACAGCAGCTGCACAGCCATGTATCCATTGGAGTTAGAAGAATGGATTGTAATGGTAGAGTAATTCCTCTCCATTAATTAAAAAAAAAAAAAAGGCTTTCAGACAGATGGCCTTTGTGTATGACGAATGTTAAAATTCTTAGGAAGACTCACATAACATAAATTGGTTTTTCTAGTTCTACAAAATATCACTTACAAAGTTGACTTTTTGCAGATGTCAAAGATTAAAATTCATCTTTGCCCCTTCTCTTTCAGCGGAGAAGAAACAGATGTCCAGGTCACTCCTGAGCCAGCCAGGGCAGTGACCATGGCTGAGGGGAGGCTGCATGGGCTGACACTGGAGAGTAGTTAGTGAGGTTGTGGTGAAGGGGTTGGAGCCCCTGTGGTTCCCCACAGTACCACGGCAGCAGAGTCTGGGAGAGCTGGGCATGGCTGCCATGAGCCCAGACCAGCTGCAGCCCAGAATCCTTTTGGAGGGAACTCTGTCCCAAGCAGGTCAGTGGGACAGGAAAACCACAACAGCTGGTTGGCCTGTTCCTGGAGCCTGGAAGCTCTCATGACCAAATGTTTCCTTCTCCGAAATATGAACACCTGAGAAAAGGGGAAAAAACAATCCATTGACCTGCAGCTGTGTAAGAACCAAGAAGAGGAGCATAGTCAGGAAGAAAAGTGCTCACTTCCAATCATGCTGAGATAGGATCCAGTTCTGCTGTGCAAAAATAATAACAAATTAAAAAACCTTCTGTTATCCATTGGGGTCTGTCAGCTATTATTGCACTTTTGGAAAAAAAAAATTATATATCAATAGATTTTCACAGTAGTCCCAATATCTCTCTGCACCATACAAGACAAACAGTATTAAACATCTCCAGAAAGATGTCTTTCAAAAATACTGTTGGGTTCAGGAATTTAAACTTTTATTCTGCTGAAAGCTAAATTATGACTACATTATTTGCATTTTTAAGTCCATGCCAGAAAATACATTAGTGCAGTCTGGAACTGCCTTAGGGCAGTGGCAGGACTCTTGTCCTAGACATGTTGCTTCCTCTTTCCCCCACATGACTGGAATAATGGTATAAAATCACAAGCCTCGTGATTTTAAAGATGATTAAGTAAATTTTTGAACTGTTTTTGCCCATATGTGGTCTCTGAGGTCAGGTTTCTTGTTCTTTTATTTCATGGGGGTTTTTTTATATACAGTTGAATACCTCTTGTATTTTTTTTTTCCTAGAGCCTTTTACATGCAATATGTAATGAAGACTCCTGCAGATGGTTTGTTTTGATCCAAAAATATATATACCTTTCTCAAAGTTCTATTGCTTGAGAGTTGCCCTTACACTGAGAGTAGGTAGAGCTGTTGTTAATGTTCATATTCAGTTGAAGCAACTTTTCCAGGAAGAGAAACAAAAGAGAGAAAGAGAACTAAAAGCAGATCCACACTTACACTACTTACTCACATTCTGCCAGTGACAAAGGAATGCATCAAAGCCAGACCCTTCTCAAGCACCTGCCATGAACAGTGAGTGTGTGACAGTACCACTGAACATTACTAATCCCACAGGTGAACCAGAAGCCTATTGTAAATTTTTGAGTCTCAGGAAGTAGCAGCTAATAAGTGAGTATCGGTTACCTTCAAAATTACCCCTCTCAAAATTTTCCTTTAACACGAAAGCACTCTTCCCAACCATTTGATAAAGATAGCCTCGCTGAGATCACTCAGAGTGCATCATGCTGTGCCATTAAGACAAGCTGTGTCATCATACTAAAGCATACACTTGGGCCAGTGAATCTTACCACAGCATCTATTTTTAAATCTCTCAAGCCCAG
The DNA here is from genome assembly GCA_003286495.1 of Chlorodrepanis virens. Taxonomy (NCBI): domain Eukaryota; kingdom Metazoa; phylum Chordata; class Aves; order Passeriformes; family Fringillidae; genus Chlorodrepanis; species Chlorodrepanis virens. Next base: position 31,325,756 of record LTAT01000006.1, read on the forward strand.
GGATACTAGAAATATGTGCTCTGCCAGGTTACCATGATTTCCTGGTCCCCTTATTAAACTTCATCTCAGTTAAAAGGAAAAAAAAAAGCCTGATACAGCTTGTCCTTGGTGAAATGTCTTAAATCCTGATTTCCTCATAAAGACTATAATTGCAGGCACAAAGATGTAGTCACATTGTGTTTTTAAGAGCTGAGCAATGAATTAAGATCACAACTGGCACAATTCTTATGCAACTAATAGAACTGTACAAGTCAGACTTTTAATAATATTGTTTCCTTTTGAAGAGAAACTACTGTAAACATTTTTAAAGGTATTAAATTACTTTATTACACGCTAATCTTAGGAAATACAGTAAAACAAAATACTGCTACAATCCAAATTTGGCTCATTTGAACAAGTATGAATGCTTCATTTTGCCCTTGTAGTCACATTAAGGTGATCCTTTTAATAATAAGGCTTAAAAATAACCCTCTGGGAAGTTATTAGAATAGTGATTTGACATTTGAGACTAAAGTACGTTGGCCCTACTCTTACATCCAGTTCATCAAATACTTCCTTTGTCTTAGCAGGAAAAGGATCATATCTGCATCACTTGGAGATTAATTGGACATTTTTCAAGCAGGAAACATTTATTACTGTCCCTGTGAACAAAATTATTTTAAAGACACTTCTGGTGTAAAATTTCTCCAGAGAAGTAACTTTGTGATACTCAAGCAGTTGTTCATCTCTCCAGACTCAGCTGGAAGCACAAAGATGCAAAACCCATTTTACGACAGACCACAAGACTGTTAATTATAAGTTTAACTATAATTTTTTTTTTTGAGAGAAAAATATATATACTAGGACACAAATAAAACCAACCCTACTACAAGTAATTTTAGTGCCTCTTTCTATCAGATTTTCATCTCATTTTCGTCCAGGTTTTCTTATGTTGAAGAAGATGGTAATCATACTCTGTTTTAACTCCTAGTAATTTCCTTGGACTAATGAGGCTTTCTACCAAATTGGGGTTCACTTAGCATTCATAAGGATTTTGACTTCTTGGCCAAAGGATTAAGAAGCTGCACAAGAGGTCAGACTATAAGCTAAACTTTTACTTTCTGCTGGTTTTGTGTTGCTTTGTTGTTGTTTTTTTTCTTTTCTTTTTTGTGAAGTTAGCACAACTGGGAAAAGTTCAAGTTGTTTACTGCAGGAAAATTAAACTTATTTTTATGTAACTACTGGGACCAAAACCAGGCAAAACAATTATGTATTTTTTAAGACTCCATCAGTTCCAAGGCACATCTCATAAAGGTAATTGTCTGAAGTCTCGATGATACATTCTCTCAATTAATATCCTGGAGTATGAGAACACATTTCAGATAACATTGCCTCATCTGATCCACACTGCACATCACAACGGGTGAAATTCAGAACCTCATTCCTTCTGCAGAACTAAATTGCAATATGCTCTACTTGAGATTGCTCCTTAAGACCATTCAGAGACTGAAGCTTATTCAGGGCACAGCTTGTATCTTACTGGTTTTGTGGGATTCTGTTCCTCAGAAAAGCTGCTGCAAGGCCCTTTATGTCAGAAAAATTAGTTATTTCCCAGGAGCATGTAACACCAATCTCCCCCTCGCACATCATCACACCTGCAGTCAGCAGGGGCCTTCAAATATTGTTCCTTTCACAGAAGAGATGGATGAAAAAAGCAGTGAATGAGACTGAAAACTCTGTGGTACTTGTTTTTCCTCTTGATCTGAAATAGTCTAAAATTGGAGACCTTCCAGAAAGTTGTGGAAGACACCTGTGTAAAACTGCTAGAGAGGGAGCAAGGAATCACTTATCAGAGATGAAGTGTAATGAAGAAATCTGCATGCAGGACTAGATAATTACTTCAACACATCCAGGATCCTACAGCCTTAGTCACTGTATGGGAAAATAATAAAAAGTAGATATTTGGATATGCAGTTTTGATTATTTTAAGATAAATTTATTGTAAGTCCTTGGAGTCTTATATATCATGCATATACACCTGATATGTGCTCTGACTGAAGCAACTTCACCTTGTAACACAGCTGCAGCACCAAACTACCCTTTGCTTTTAAGCTATTCACTCCATTTTTATTGTTCCATGTAGAGGTTTAACCCCAGCCAGCAGCCAAGTGCCACACAGCTGCTGCTCACTGCCACACCAGTGGAACTGGGGAGAAAAATCAGAAGGGTAAAACGTACAAAACTCACAGGCAGAGATGAAGACCTTCTAGTAGGGAAAACAAAAGCCACACACACAAGCAAAGCAAATAAAGGAATTAATTCATTGCTTCCCCATGGCAGGCAGGTGTTCAGCCATCTCCAGGAGAGCAGGGCCCCATCACATGTGTTGGTGATTTGGAAGGACAAGCACCATCACTCCAAATATTCCCCCCCTTCCTCCTTCCCCCTACTCTATACACTGAGCATGATGCCATGTGTTCTGGAATATCCCTTTGTTCAGCTGGGGTCACCTGTCCTGGCTGTGTCTCCTCCCAGCCTCCCACGCACACCCAGTCTCCTCCTCAGTGTGGCAGTATGAAAAGCAGAAAAGGCTTTGGCTCTGTGCAATCCCTGCTCAGCAATAACAAGAACATCTCTATGTTATCAACTCTGTCCAGCACAAATCCAAAACACAGCCCCATATCAGTCACTGAGAAGAAAATTAACTCTACCCCAGCCAAAACCAGTACATCCCATTGCACAGCACAACAGGTCTGATCCTGATTAAAGATTCTGTTGAATTACTACCATGAAAATGTTTCAAGAGAGCAGAAATAGAAAAAATTCTTTACATCTCTCAAAATGAAAGGTTGATTAGATCAAGATATCCCTAAAAGCTATGGGAATACTGCAACTTATTGGTACTTGTTCAAATACCTGAAAGGTAAAGGTTTGTTTTCCATACTTTGGTGGTTGCTTTTGCTGAAATACAACTTCCAGCCTGTGTCCTTAAGTAGGAACATTGACAAAAGACAAGGTTATACTAAGAATTTAATGACTAACAAAAACTAGACACAAAAAATCCCCAAAACTCAGAAAAAATCCCCCAAACGAACAAACAAACAAAAAAAACCCCAAAAACAAGAAAAAAACCCAAA
>LTAT01000006.1:31328881-31346326 GCA_003286495.1 Chlorodrepanis virens
AAAAAAAAACCAAAACAAAACAAAAAAACCCCCAAAAAAACAGAAAAACCCCAAACTCAGACTGGAAAAGGTTTTCTTGTAAAGAACACAAAATAAATTGATAATGGTTCATTTTCTTTGGTTATAGTACTTACTTCAAGCACTATAGTAAACTGATTTCTCCTTTCCATGCATGGATTTCATGAGATAATGCTTACAAGTAAACCCATAATTTATGATGTTAAACAAGAACTAAAAAGCAGAGTTCATTCAACTATTGTTAGAAATGCAAATGACCTTGCTGTTGATTGTTTACAGCAGAAACAGCCTCTGTGTTACCCTGTTTATGCAATAGCATTCGTATAAAGATTTTACACATGCATTTTCAACAAATAAGAGGTATAGTAAGAGAAGACACAGCCAGGCTGATTCTATGTTTGTATCATTTTATATATTTACTCTTCATGATACATTGTGTTATTTGAAGGATGGCAAAAAAGTAATAAACAATATGAAAAAAATTCCTTTTTCTCTCTGAAACATTAACTTCTATTTTCATAACAGTGTTAAAACCACACTAAGCACCCCAACAGGAAGGGTCTTCACACATCTGTGGGATTTCCTTGGCAAAGCCAACAGCAGTGTTAATCTGCATTTTGGTGGTGCTGTACAGAGAGTTGACTTCTATAATATTTTAGTGCTGTTTAACAACAGCCATACAAAGGAAAAAAACAGAGCTAAGCTGCAACACCATCCTTATTTTTCTTTTTTTTTAAGCACAAGTAAAATTTGCTTTATTCATTTAAAATTAACATTTATAGTATCTAAAGCACACAGGTGGACACAACCTGATTTAAGCAGGTCTTGCATGACTTTTTCTGTAGCTTCACCTTCTGGTCTTTCTGCTCCCAGGTTCAGTAATAACAGAAGACTGTGAGAGCCCTCTCCTGGTGAACAAAATTTATCTTCCTCCAGCTGCTGCTTGCTGACCAAAGATTCTGAGACAGATACTCCAGCTGTAAAAGAAGATAACACTTATAATGTACTCTCAAGGTTTTTTATTTATTAATACTTTTCTTAGGTTAAAAAAGTCACAAAACAAAGACTTTATTTTCCAAATACCACCTTATCAAGTGAAGCAGAAAGTCAAGGAAAATACTTCTCAAAAAACTTCTATCTGCAAAGAAATACTACCTTCAATATACTTTCACACCAGTACAAATTTTGTACGGCTAAGGCTGACACCCATCTGGAATGTTTTATTTAAAACTCTAAAGATTTGTTAGTTAGTGATAGGTATTGAGAAAGCTGCGTGCACAGAGTCAATCCTCAGCCAGGGAATGAATGAGCCAGCACAGTCTGAAGAGCTTGAGGCACCTAAAGGGAGCCCTGGGATCCTCTGAGATGGGAGTGGAGAGAAAGGCTCTAGGCAGGACTACATTTCCTTTCTCCTGTGTAATCAACCAGAGACAGCCCATGCTGGGTGCACAAGTTCTTCTTTCATGCTGCCAAAACTGAATCTTTTTCTAGGATTTCCCCTTCGCTCCTAGCACATGAATGAGGTAGCCTGCCCACATTATTCAGAAAAGAGAGGAGCATATATTAAACACAATATCCATTCCCTATAGGTCTATAGTTGCTGTTATTAAATTTTGCACTTTCCTTAATACCTATACTCCTAACATGAATTTGGCTTATTCTCCTGCTGTGCTCTCCCCTTTCCCTGTAGCAAGGATTAATTTAGGTTGAAACACTGTCTCTTTCACTTGCACTTCTGCTTATCTTCTTAGTCTGATTTACTGTATTAATTTTAAGGATGCTGTGTCTCTCTATTCCATGACTTTTGAGGCCTGAGAAGAATTTAAGTTAAAAATATTTTAAGTTTAAATCAGACTAAGTCAAGGAACTACCAGACATGCTGGGGTCCAGCTTACTGTCTAGATGGCATTTCAGTAGGCTGCAAAGGCAGTTTAAGTCATGTTGACAAAGTAAGAATGCACACATGCTTAAATCAAAGCTTAGGAGCTTTGAGACCTTCAAGCTTCAGAACACACAGAGGCAACAAACACCTTTCCATTGCTGTGGGAGTGAAGCATTAGAGCTGTGATCACACCCCCATGTCTTGGGGAGCAGAAGACTCCACACAGCAGTTTCACAAGTGTTCTTCTGGGGAGCAATGATGGTCCAGGCAGCCTAAAATGAACTCACTGATCATTTGCATCAAAGTCATCTCAGCTGAAAGCCAAGTTTATCCAGATTGAAAGCAACCCAGAGAGGTTTAGGGCCTGTTTTTCTGTGCACTAGCATAAATTGTGTTGCCTTATCTGAAGAGTTTGCACGGAGATGGCAGAGGTTGGCTGTGTAGCAACTGCTAGTGGAAGAAATGTTCAGAAAACAAGGAGTTTAATATATGCACTTTGCTCTTAATGTTGACACGTGGCTGGTTAAGGTGTGGTGTGTAGTCAGTGTAGCGAGTCAGAAAAGCTGTATACACTGAAACTGTTACACACTGGATAACTTTTATGATAGGCAATTTTCAATCAGTTATAAAAACAAGTGTTTCACAATGTAAATTTTTCTGCTTGAAAAGGGAAGTTCTAATTCTAATTCTCTTAGCACATAGTTGTTTTTCCTCAGCAAGAAGGAAAACATGAGCAGCGAGTTATTATATGGAAGAGCCTTCCATGATTTCAGAGACCTACACTCCCAGTTCAGCTTGCACTAGCGCTGCTATCTCTTGTAGATGTCAAAGAGCTGAAATAGAGTAAGGCCTCCTTATTAAAAGGACATACTTTATATAAATATGTAGCTTGAGTTCCCATTTCATATGATCTAATACAAGATCTCATCTCCTCTGTTTCATTTAGAGCAACAAAGCACATTAACCCTGCTATTTCTAGCTTCACCTATAAGCTAGAATCCACTGTAGCAACAAGACATAAGTCTCAACTGGGAGAAGTAATGTTTGGAGGCAGAGTAGTGCTGGCCAAATTGATTCCTAGGCTGCTATGGCTGAAATGTGTTGTAAAGATTCAGCTGACAAAGATTCAAACTGACAGCTAGGAAAACACTTTTGTATGAAACAACTTAGATGACTTTTTTTGTTTCATTTTTCATGGCCCTTTTTTCTTTTTTTTCCTACCCTAGTCTTTGCTTTAAATAAACAAATATATTTTGGTCTCTGAAATTCTATGTTATTAAGGGTAAGCTCAAATGACACCTCAGAGCATTTGTAGTCTGAAATGGAAACTGGGACATGTGTTGTGCAAAACTAAAAAGATCAGTCTGAGGACTTACATCACTAAGTGAGACAACTCAAGAACTTGCTCTCAGCCATTGACCAGCCTTGCTGTATCAAAATAGGAACAGACAGATCACTGATAATACTGAATAATTCCCAAATTAGCATGGGAGCCATGAGGACCCTAAATAAATACACCTAAGTTGGAGCAAGTTTTCAGAAGCACTGAATGCTCTGCAGACACCCCTGTAATCGGGGCAAAAGAAACCACAGAAAAACCTCAAAGTGCGAACATGGTTCTTGCTGACCTCCATTCAGGAGATGAGAAGAAAGGGGAGGGCTCTGCTGGCTGCCAATTGCTTTTTTGGAGCTGCTCTTACACTCTTGACTCACATGCTTCACAAGCAGGAAAAGCAGAGAGCACGTGTTAACTTCAATTTTTCCATGTTTTTGAGGCCCTGGAGAAGTTTTGTCCCTCCTTCTCTTTGTTGCTGTACTACATCCAAGCCAAAATACCTGGGAGCACTTCTCAGGTCTGAGATCACCTTCTTGTCCTGTCCCCACACCAGACTGCGAGAGCAAGGCATGGAAGGTGATACAGGGTAACAGGAGAACAAGACACAAGATATGATTCCTCAGATACCTATGTACCATTTCTGAGTACAGCCAAGAAACCTAGTTCCATTTCAGTTTATTTAATCTAGCAAAATTATTTTGGGTAAACCAGTGGAAGCACCAGCTCACCTAGGCAGCAATTAAAAAAAAAAAAAAGGAAAAAGAAGTGACTTAGTTCCTTCTCTAATTCAGTAAACTCATAATTGTCTCATTCAGTAAACTAATGAGGTGTGCTATTTTAGAAGGGATTATATGAGATTATTATTTTAAAAATTAAGGTGTGGCAAATATTGTGTCATGTAGTCCTTTAAATTAATGGTATGCTTTCATCTACTGTCACATGGATCATGCTGATCATCTACTTATACGCAGCAGAAGAAAAGATGATCTCTAATTAATAAATACATTTCTAGCAAAAAAAAGTAAGTTGGTGAACTGACAGTATTAATGAAAGACAGTATTAATGAAAACTTAGTAGAAACCCCTAATTATGCCTTTGAATGACACCTACAGAAATGGGCTCTACAGTCTGCAGTTTCTGTTTACATAAAAGGGACACTATTAATACAATGCATGATTAATCTGTAAATTTATTGTCAAAAGTATTGCAAAGGTCAAAATCTTTGTGAACTGCATCACTTAAAGATAACACAAAAGCATTTTTACACAAAGCCCTTTTTATACCTGCTTAGTGATAAAAGTACTTAATCATGAGGCTCAGTTGTAAATTAGTTGGAAAAAAAAACAATGCATGAATAAAATATCCTCTGAGTGCCACTTGGAGGTTTCTAAGCCACACCAGTCCCTGGTCTGATCCATTTATAAATGGCTACAAAATTCCACCTGAAACAGCTGAAGTTTTAAGACAACACATGTCACAAAAATCCCCCACCAAGTCTAATACAATGTTTACAGAAAGCTAATGACAAATGATCAAAACAAAAACTGTAGTGGTGATAACGAATTATTTCTGTGTGCATTTAAGAGTTCAGTTCCTCTGAACCAATTAAATGAAGATAACAATTAGGCAGATACTGTCATAAACAAACAGCTGTGCTGCTCATGGTACCTGCCTAAGAAGGTCTCCCCAAGGATTTAAAATTTAACTCACTAAAATAATTCTTGTTCTAGAGTAAAAATAGGGCACAAAAGTATATCATTAAGAGCATCTTTTACTTGTAGAAGCCAGTATAACTAGATGCCAATGCAAGAACTGGCTAAAGAAATCTATAAAAAATTCTCATTTATATCATCAATCTATTTCTGGATTAGATTGAGGTATTGCCCTTCTAATATAAAACATTTGAAGTCTGATGTCCAGTACTTCTATTTTCAAAAGCATTAGGCACTGTAACCCAGACTTTCAAATAGGGATAACATTAATAGATCCCTTGGATATTTTTGAAGAAGTTTTAGATCTGTCACTAACGGTTAAAAATCTTAAATAACTTAAAGCTACATGGAAGTGGAGAGGAAAAAAAAAATCCTTATCAAAGATCCTGCTAAAACATAGTTTTAAAAGTTCACACAAAAGCAATCAAATGTGTATGAGACAAGACAGCTCAGTGTTTCTACAAAATTGCTTCATTACAGAAGAAAAATAGCACAAACAGATTTTCAAAGAGTGAGCCTCTTGCAGGAGATGATGTTTTTCTTTATACCAAGACCTTCACTTCTCAGTGGACAGGCATTTCAAACTGATTCTTCCAATTACAGTACCCCAGTGAAAAGCATCAAGTAACATCAGAGAGAACTTCAGCTTGTCTTCCCATTCCCTTCAGTGAAATGCATCTACCTGGTTAACAATGCATCTGTCTAACTGAATTGCTCAACAGAGCATCAAAAACCAAGCTGAGGCATGCCATAGTGGGCATGGAAATGCCTTTTCATTTAAAATTTATTGTGACAGGTATTCCTTGGTGATTCAAGGAAGCCATAAAGCTCTCCTGCCTCCCTGCACTCACTAGTATGAGCAAGGCTGGTGTTGCAACAAACACTCAGCTTGCTCTCTCCTTCTCACACTTCTGAGACCTTTCAGATTACATATGGCAATGCTAGCCCCTCTCATGTCCCCAGTTAGGCTAGTACTCATTTTAAAAATCCACTTTATTATAGACATGCAGACTTCCCCTCTCTACCACCTCTGATTTTGGCCATATTCTAATTGTTCAAAATCTGTTTGCTATTAGTTCACAAAAATTGCAACTGTAAAACGTGGCTCATAGCGTGCATTAAAGCTTTTCTTTTAAAGTGTCTAATTTTGCCCCATCCTTTCATAACCCATCTTAAATTTTTCTTTTGCAATAGTTGATGGTAATAGCTGTGGATAAATGGGTTATTATTTAAAGTGTCAGATGAACAGAAAGAAAAATTTTGTAGTGAAAGCAGTAAATGCCCACAAAGTACAAAACTGCTTTTCAATATGTCAGACTTTTCCAAACCAAACAAGTTCTTCTTGATATAAATTGTCACATTTAGGAACAGACTTTCTTTGTGAAGTCTGAAAATGAAAATATTGTGATCTATGAGAGATGATAAAACCAACTCCATCCCAAATATTTTATTTTTGCAATATAGATCTTTGAAAGAAGACAAAATATGAAAAATCAAAAAACCATTAGGCAATTATTGAACTTGCATAACATTGTATGAAACATTCATACAAGAGAAATTCTTTTCTAAGATGATAAAGTTATGTTTTCTCTCTATTTAGAGTAAAACACCTTCAATACTTTTATGCTCATTATTATCAGCTGAAACTCCTAAAATTATGCTGATAAGTTGTTTCAACAGCGTTTTAATTAACAGATGCAACAAAATATGACCAACTTCCCCTTCCAAATAGGGCAAAACTTCTCTTTCGAGTTAGTTAGCCTTAGTTTTTAAAGGGTATTTGTTGTTATGATATTGCAAAGGTTCCACATTACTAGAGTTTCCAACCTCCCTGATATTTCCCGTAGGCAGCTCCTCTAGGTACTGACTCTTCCCTCTTCTCACAGTAGCCAAATGACTCCAGTACCCCTCAACCAACCAATCCACTCTTCTATAACACTTTTCTTCTTACTGGCTACAGCTGTGGCCTGTTAAAGTCAGGCTTCTTCCTAATCTCTAATAATTGGCTCAGCTGCAACTCCTTAGGGAGTTGCTTTCTATACTACCTTTAATTTCTTATATTGTATCCCCCTACAGGTACTCCTCTGTTATATAAAAAAAAAAGCTTTTGTCTATCTCCTTCTAACAGCTCTGCCTGTAGAGATGTGACATCTCTGCTTTCTAAGAAATATGGTTCTCATGATATAACAAAATGCTTCTCCTGACCATCTGCTAGAGAAATGTATGCATAAATACCTTTTTCAGTAATATAAATGCAAAATCTAATGATCACTATGACCATGGGAGCTAAATGCAGAGAAAAGCCTCTCTGAACACTTGCTATTGGCTGTTGTGACTCTCCAAAAGCCAGGAGCCACACAAAGTCACAAAGTCCACAAGACATTCTATTGACATGTGTACAACAAACAGTAATGTCCACGCACTTCAGCATGAGTCCTCTGTATTGATTATTCCTTTTTGGCAGGTGCTAAGTTAGGAGCAGCTGAGGGTGAAAGCAGAATCAAGTTGAAAGCCTGACAAAGAGAACTAATCCCTTGGTGAAGCCATGCTGGATGCCTCAAATCACCTCCCTGTCTTCTATGGGCATAAACAGAGCTTCTAGAAGGATCTGTTCCATGACCTTCTCAGGCACAGAGAAGAGAAATGCATGCAATAGGATTTAACAGTGAAGCATCAGAAAGCAAAGAAACACTCCTTTTGAAGTCACTCAAATCCTATTGTGTTGTAATTTTTTTTTATATATAAATCATTAGAAACAAGAATAGCAAGTTAATGTAGCTCCTAGATTCTACATGATGTCATGCAATAAAACTGTATCCTCCTGTTCTGGCATTGTTTCACTATAAACTAATTGAGGCTACAGAATGGCACATGTCATTTTGAAACTCTTCCAACTATCTCTTAAAAAAAAATTGAAAAAAAAAAATCAGATTTACTGCTTTTTCTTCTCATTTTTTGTGATACCAAATGTACAGTCTGACTAATTTATCTGGTTTACTATTCTGCCTATACAAATTAAATTATTTCCAGAAGCTCATTAGGAGTAATAGTCCTAATGTAATAGTAACAATAATAGTAAAAGGAGGGAAGGGTCAGCCAAGGTAACTGGCCTTACTAATCAGGGGAAAAAAAAAAAAAGAAATTCAAATTCATCTATGTATGTCTACACTTGCCCACACAATTCACTATTTAACAACAATATTTAATAATTAGTGTGACTTGAGTAGATTGTGCACTTCATATACCTAAGCAGACACAGAACACTGAGTCAAACTACCAGATCTGGTTGTTTTCATGAAAAATCACCAAGAATTGTACAATTAATATATTTCACAACAAACTTGTGTTTGTGAGAAATTCAGACACACAAGGCAGATTTCACAAGAAATGCTTCTCTTTCTCAGGAGCTCTGAATTTTATTCTGAACATGGTGTAAACTGATGCTGTGAATAATTAATTGAAGACTACTGCCTCTGTTCATTTGTCAGTAAAGCAAATAAAATGATGATGCACAGCATGATGAAGTATTTCAGGATTTCTTGGGGACAAGAGTACAGCTAAGTGACTATACACCTCTGTCATTGAATGATGGACACTCCAAGATGGGTATATTGTTCACAACCTCGGGATGAATTTCAAAGCTGACAAAGTTTCAAGCCAGACTTGTGCTACAGCTTGAACTTAGATAATTGTTATGCATAACAGTCCAGCTAGATTTATGGGAGTCAAGGTTATATTTCATCCCTATATGTGAAAATCAGAAAGCAAATATAGTTTGAAGATATGTGGTCTTCTGTTTTCTTGACACACCAGGAACCATATAGACAATGTGGTTTCAAATAAGTGATTTTTGTAAACAAATAACAAATTTCAGCTACCAGTTTCTAGGCATGAATTTAATTGCAAGACTCAAACACCATTTGCAGGGAGTTACTAGATTATTTGCAAATCTCCTGGCAAATTTACTGTAGGGCCTTTTTGTGGATTGTTTGTACCTGACAGCAGCAGACCCTCAAAACCTCAGGTAAACTGCCAGCACCTCCAGATACAGTAAAGTCTCCCATAGTTGCCTGATGTAAGGAGACTTACAGACAATAAAGGATGGTGCCTATGGACCCTTTCCTATGATTTATATTTCAACCTCATGAAGACACATGGTCATATTTAAAAGAGATTAGAGGTTATCTTATTGCTATGGGGGGGCATTAAGATTTCAGAATGGGATGAACTTGACCCTTTCAGTTCCCCATAGCCCTCTATTTCCATATATGTTGTTACTGGACAGCACTCTGTCAGTCATACAAACCAACTCTCTGTGATCCAAACACTGGGAAACACCTATGCATGAATGGGTTTTAAATATTGTTGGGGTCAGGATGTTTTGTATGGAAAGGAATAAGAGTTTTTCCAAAGGTGGCTCCAGATTCAGCACTACATAATCGCTTGTAACTCCCACTTGTATCACACCATGATACAATGCAGCATTGTCAGTAACATTTTTGCACAGCTCCAAAAGACATCATTCAATTTCACAAATTCACATCACAGTGACCCAGAAGAAAAATGAATTTTGGTGCAACTGCACAAGCACAGCAGGGTTGGAACCAGAACTGGCCTCAGCATGCAGCAATCCAACACCACACACCAGCTTTTCTGCCCTGAAATACTGTAATGGAAGATGGAACTCAAAGTCATGGACTGAACGAAGTCAATGGACTTTTACAGGGATGGCCAATAGACTAAGGGCATGATATCTGTATATACTTATATATATGTAGAGATTAGATTAGATAGATAGATAGATAGATAGATAGATAGATAGATAGATAATCGCAAATGACCAGAAAGATGATGGTGGTTAACTGGGAAGTATTGGGAAGTATGGGATATGGGCAGGATGCAAATGGTTTGGGATAAGGAGTAGATACTGTCCTGGATTTGTCAAGGATAGAGTTCATTTTCGTCCTAGTAGCTGGTACAGTCTGTGTTTTATATTTCATATGAGAAGAATATTGAGGACACACTGGTGTTTAGTTGTCGCTAAGTAGTGCTTACTTTAAGTCAAGGACTTTTCAGTTCGCTTAGCTCTGCCAGTGACTATGACATGCAAAAATTATTCTGTACTCTACACATATAAGTACCTATCATACTATTTCAGTTATGATCACTTCAGTTAATGTTGTTTTAGCTGCTTCTTAATCCCATTTTTAATGATTTTTTCCTTTCCCCTCATTCAAAAGCAAAAGGCAAGGTAGAGAAACTAGCATCTTGAAACCATAATTATATTCCCTCAGGAAATACTGTCAACAATAGCTGCCTTTAGTTTGTTCAAAACTCAAGACATTTTGAATTACTAGAAAAATGCAGAAATTATTTAATTATTTCTGTACAGTTTTATGCAGTGGTACTTAATTTTAAAAATAATGGGGGTTTTCATTTTGCTTTAGCCCAAGCAGCGGAAATATATTTCCCATGCATGCCATATTACATGACAAATAATAAAGACCTGAATCCTCAAGAGCTGTAACTTGAAATACTGGCTTGAATGAATGCTGTCCCTAAGGAAAAGTAATGTTAAATCTTATTCCACACACGGAAGCTCCAGCTTATAAAAGCTGAAAGTCTGGCTGGAGAGCTTTTTGGAACAGACTTTCTGTTGCCATGTTTTGCCTTTCTCCCATCAGTGACAAACCAAGAACTTCTGGGTTCCTGGCCTGGCCATGCAGATTACAACTGGTATACTGTGGAATTCAATACTGATGTGAATGCATCTGAGCTTGCAGCCTGGAAGGCCATTTAGCCAGAAAAAATAAACAACAAACCTCCAAATAAGTAAACTTTTACTTACCATGGCAGGAATTACATGCTGGAGACACAATTGCTCATGAGCACTACAACAGGGACACTGGGACAAGGAACATGGGGCAAGGAACATGGTTTTTCCAGAATCCCTCCAAAATAGCTTCCAAGTCTCTGCAGCAGTGAGCAGGAGGGCTGTGGGGCCTGATTTGTGCGACAAGCATCACAGTCTGATTTTTCTAGAATGTAATGTTATTTAATATAAAGACCCTCTGTGAGTTAAAATGAGTTAAAATAATTTCAATATTGTTTTTATAAATAAGTTCCTTTATTTTGTAAGGAAATATCTTTTCCTACTTTTTGTTCCAGAAACATTTTGGTTTGGGATTCATAATTTCACGGAGAAGGGAACTAATGATTAATAACAACACCAAAGATCAGAGCCATAGCCTATTAGGCATTTCATTCAGTACACTAGCCTTGTAATACTGTCAAAGTGTTTATACTCAAATATAATTTCTTTTTATCCTGTTTTAAATACCAGAAGCTACACAACAATTTTAAGTCCACTGAGGGCTTTTTTCCCCCAAAGTAATTCTTAATATCCAAAGAGTATGGTACCCACCTTGCAAAAGATGTCATCACATTTGCTGTGTCAGGTCACAGCCAGTGGGAAAATTGCCTTTGGTGGATGGGTGCAGTTATACCACTTCAGAGCTACTCAGGAACAGCTCTGAACATGGAAGCAGAGTTTTACAGGACTTCATCACCATGATTCTATGCCATTAAATTACACAGAGGTCACTGAAGGTCTTTGCCTTGAGACAGTTTCAGTTTCACACAACAGAATTTCATTACACAGCAGTCACTGTGGCACACAGTGATGGCTTTTATACTGATAGCATTCAGTAATGATTTAGATCACACTAATTGTTAAGTCTGTGCTCCAGTGTTTCTTAGAATATAATCAATAATAATATGATAATTTTTTATTTTCTGAATATTATTAATAAGGAGCTACTAGTCCCCCATTTTCATGATTGAGGCTCCTCTGCCAAAAGAAATATTACTATTTAATAGGGTATGATTTTTTTAAGGAATAAACACACTATTGAATATGGGTTGAGGTACTTCTCAGTCTAAGTGATTTTAGAGATTTGTTACAGTTTGCAGAGGATGAAATGATCCAAACTCTACCAATTACACACACCAAAAACTGAAAACAATCCAAGCTCATCCTTATTTTCCTCTTTTTCTTAAAGGTTAATTCCTTTAAATAGGCACTAATAAAATTATAGGAATTAAAATAGAAAACATTAAAGGGACTAAGGAGATAAACAGAATTATTAGGATTGTAGAAGGTTTACAAAGAGAATTTATATTTATTTAATGAGCTAGGCAATCAGCCAAATAAGTCAAACCAAATTTTAAATAATATAGTTTTGGATACAGATATAAAGCAGTAAGCCTGAATATGTTTATCTAGACTATGCCCAGATCACTCTTGCAGACTCAGTTTGAAACTCAGAAGTATGCAGAATATCTACTGAAAAAAGACCAAAAACATTGTAGGAGAGGCAAAACATGCTATGCTGCTACAGAATTTATGGGGATCGCATGCTTTTAAACTGAAAATATCAGAGAGTTGAATACATGTACATTTAAACTTTGCATAACACTGTGACATGTTTTGCCAGCAGTAGTGAGAGAGTCTATTCCGAGTTTGAAATAAAAAAGAATTAAAAATTAGTATGAACAACAAAATCAGAAATTATTTGTAGCCTCGCCTGATTTTCTGTAGGCACCTGACAACACAATATGCCTGCTAGCGGAGCTCAGGAAAACCTCCTGAGACCTGATGAAATCCCAGACAAGATTGAATTTCTGGAGTCAGCTCATCTAAGATAGTATATAATATGTTCATGTAATAGCCTCAACTGCTGTAGCTACAGGGCCTGAAGATTGAAAAGGACAAGAAGGAAAGAGACCACTAAAATGAGACAGATAGATTAAAAAATTACATGCTGTCACTCAAATTTTAATGAAAGCATTGAGATTTCAATCTTTTCACATTTTTCTGTTTCACACAGTACTATGATTTTTTTTGGTTAGGCTAACTCAGTAACCATCTTTGTATTGTCGGAGAATTTCATCCTTATTTTTCCATTTTTAGTGTATGTATAGTGAAAATATCCTGATATATCAAGGGTCTGATGAATTTACCAGAGATTAGATTCAATTCGCTATCAAAGAAAAAAGTCCAAGTCTCACAAGAATAAAATTTTGTCTGCAACTTCACAAATGGGTATATTTGAATGGTTATAAGGAGAAATTCTTCAAATGGATGACCAGACAGGCTAAACAGAAGTCTAAGCAGAGACAGAAGAGTTTATTCTCTAAGCTTCAGGCATATTGCCCAGATATATCTGCCCCTACACTACACTTTGGATCATTTTATCTGAGCATTAAGCCACTGGGCACACCATGGGCTCCAAGGAAACTGTGGGTTGCAGAGATTTTGTTGAAAATCTTTGTATATTGACACACTTGCATGCACCCTGACTGGAATAATTTGGTCCAGAAAGGAGTCTGCAAAACAGAGCATCTAAAGGATCTAGTACAAAATATTTTCTTTTCTTTGCTGAAGCTGCCATGCTATACAGTGACAGTATGTTATACTGCTACTCTGTAGGCCCATTTCTGCTTCTTTTCTCCAGAAATTTTTAAAGGTAGACACTTCTACAGTTGATGTCTTGAAGCTGGAAACTTGCAGAGTATGCTACAAAGCTCCCGTGTTACTACAAACTTGCAAAAGGTGAAGCATTGTAAGAGAGCCTCTGCAAAATCTAAACAAATGAAGCAGCCAGAGCTCTCATTTTAAAAGGTTAAAGAGATGGATAAAAGGAGGCTCTGTCAAAAGGACTAAGTGGTCTTCTGATGTTCTGATTAGCAGCAGGAATCCATTAGGAAAAGCTTGAGTGTAATTAGAATGGAGAGATTAAAAGAATACAATAGTAGAAGCATTTAGAAAAAATAGGAAGTGCAGAAATAGGCAACCTGCAACATTATCAGAGGAGCATATAGCAGGTGTTTTTAGTAGCTTCTTGTGCAATATAGATTAGAAATGATTGTAAACCATGTAGGAAAGAGTGAGTTATATAAATAGGTACTTCTATCACACCTTTTCCTAGTTTGTCAGCAGAAAAATTAAGATAGTGCAAAATGCATCAGTATCAATGGCATAAGTAAACCCAAATTTACTGAATATAAGAAACATAAAAAAAAATTCAGACAAATGCTAGAAAGTCTGTAACACAGGTTTTAAAACTTGGTTTTATTTAAAGCTTTCTTGAGCAATTTAAGTTGAATTTGTAGAAATATTACCTCAGCCACTCATGTTCACAGTCTGTAAACTGTGGACATAAACAATGGCACTGAATTGACAGGAATTTAATGTCAAAGCATAAGCCTGACTAAATTAAAAGCAAATGGCATCCAATTTATGAACTCAGGACACAGCAAATATTAAGGTCTGTCTTTAAACCAATGAATGCATCCTCAGATTTGCTGAAGCTCAGGCAGTCACCTAACTGTGACAACAATGAGCTCAATTATTTTCCTAAAGGTTGATTTAAAAATAACACAGATCATGTATAATTTTCAGTACTTTATAATTCTTAGCCAATTTATTTATATTTAAACAACAGTTTCCTTCATACCACCACTACTTGAGAATATCTGACCTCTGTACGTGTAGAACGAGACTGGAATTCCTAGGAACATAAAATTAATGAGGAAGTTTGCAATAAATATACATTAAGTGAACCAGGGAGCTATATCCTTTACTCATTAAGATAATAGCACATGCAAAAATCACCTACTTAAGAGATATTAGCTTAAAAAATACACTAAACAACCACAAGCATAACTGCAATTTTCTATTTCTACTGTACTGCTAGGTCTTAGTGATAACATGTAATATACTCAGAAACTCTACATGTGTCTCTCCACTAAATGCATTACTACAAATGCATTCAGACTTTGGCAGATCCTGAGACTGACTGCCCACTGTCCCCTCACTGATACAGTTTTCTTTGCTCATTACTTGTTTTTTCTTGTTTCTAAATGCAGCTGTTAATTGCTTTAACCTTTAGCTGATTCCCTTGAACTCAGAAAATTTGTACTTTATTACAAGCTGAACACAATTTTAAATTCCATTCTTATTAATGCAGTTATAACACTGTAAATGATATTTTTAAGAATATTCAGAAATCAGTCTAAGTCTTACGCCAATTGGTCCAATTCACGACATGTAAATGTCAGAATTTCTGAAAAGCTGATACGTGCTATTGTCATTGTAATGGAGCCTCCTTCTTAGAACTGCATGTCTACTGTATCCTAAGAACCATACTTTAGTCACTGCTTTATAATATTTAACATAATAACATTTAGTAGTAACTAGAATTTAATAGCAAATCAGTTCAAGGTTGAAAGAATTAAACTGTATTTGATAAACCTACTTTATTTTGCTACTTTATTGTTTATTACTGAACACTGTAAGAAAGACAATCACAGGCAGATATCCCTTTATTTTAATTAATGCATTTGTAATAACATCAGTAAAATTAAAGCAAAAAATGCAAATTAAGATCCAGTTATTAACATGCCAAACTTGGATTCTTGTATCTGTATCTACTGCCTCCCCCACAGGATAAACACATTACTTAGGAGAACTTACACAGCAATTACTCCACACAGCTGTCAAGACATTTTGCAAAAGATCCTTTGTAGACGGATTCAGTGAAGCACTAAAAAGCAAGGAAAAGATTTTCCAGGTTACAAACTATTTAAAGAAAAAGACCAGACTAGAAAGCATGCAAATTTAATGAAACACTTTTTGGTTTGTAACTAGGTGATCAGATTAAATGCATCATCACCCAGAGGTCTCATTACAGTCAGTGGCAGAAGACTAGCTGAAAGGCCCCTCAGAGCTGCCCATTAAATTTAAGTGTCTACAGAGTCTGTGTTTCTTTCTTACAGTTCCCATTAAAAACTTATTGTGGGTGCCTTTTAGCTCCAACTTCTGCCCCAGCCATGTCCTGCAGCTCAGAAGTGAAGCCATTTGTACATCTGCTTCCCGCCTAGCATTCCTCTGTGAAATGAAAGCTAGATGGAGACCACACCAGTTTCTCTGGGGGATTTTGATGGGAGGGCCATCAAAATCTACCTATTGACATTCCCAGGCATGCATGCTCTAAAGCCTCCAAGCTGTTCATCCAAACGAAGAAAGAATCTACAAATTACATTTTTCATCTTTCATTTGTATTCATGAATGGGCCCCATAGTCAAATAGTTTTCCCTGCCATTTTATCTTATTGCCTGATTTCCTTCAGCATCCCTCGGTTAAATGTGAGCTGCCGTCCCAAGCAGATTTGAACAGTATTAAAACAGAGCTATTCCCCAGTTTGCTACTATGATTCCTGTGCTGTTTGACAGCATAACTCTAAACCTATTTACCTGAATGGACTATTTAAAATTCCATGGTCAGTTTCCTGTCTGTGACTGCTACATCCTAAATTATTAGATTAAAAACCAAAATTGCTACTGTCACTGCCATCTGTAGCAGTTCTGTAAATCTATGAAACAGTTTCATTGCAAGTGCACAAACAGATAATGTTCCAATACAAACTGAATTAAGACTTTACTTTAAATAATCCTACTTATAATTTCCTTATATGTACATATATAAAAGCAAAATATTTAAAATATTTGTGGGCTTGCTGTTTAGGGACAATCTTTAAAATTAATATGTTTTTTTATATATTCCAAGATTTATTAGTGTCTGAAGAGCAAGAAGTACTGAGAACTAAAGATGGTTTCTCCTTTGAGCCTGTGATGCCTGGAGCTGAACAGTCACAAGCGCTTTTCCACAGGCCCGTGGTGTAGGTGCTGATCTGCCTGGAGGTGTCACAGGAGCATTGCTGCCAGAGATGGGGTTTTGTTCTCTTTTGGTGATGTCTGAGAGTTACACTCTCCGGTAACTTCAAGTTTTGATTTTGGACATTCCAGAGGCTGTTTCTTTCTCTTACCAAGGGAAAGGCTGGTTTCCTCACACAGGACGTCAGCTTTTTATTGACTTTGTTCCATTTTCTTCAACTCAGCAAGGCTCCTTCGTTGCACAGGCAAAGCTGTGGAATTCCAGTTCTGGAATTTCTCCATCATAATGACCACTAGGTTCTTGGAGTATTTATACTTTTTTCTTTTATCTCAACCTCACGGGTAGCAGCAGCAGCCCCATTAATTTCAGCTACCAAACAACCACCTTAGCTGCTGCCAAGATATTACCCAGCACTCGATCAGGTCTCATTCCGGCGTGGCCTCCGCCGTGCTGTGTGGCCGCCCCTTTACGGTCACACCGGGAGCTCGGAGCCCCGGGCCTGGCCCGGCCCGGCCCGCTCGGGGCCAGCGGCGCTGGAGATGCCGCGGAACGGGGCGGCGGCGGAACGCCCGCCGTGCGCCCGCCCGGAGCGCTGAGGCTGCTGCACCGCGGCGCCGGAAGGAGGCTCGCTCGCCATGGTGCGTGTGCCGGGCAGGGGATGGGGACAGGGACAGGGACAGGGACAGGAACAGGAATAGGGGTACGGGTGCGGCTCCCGCAGCCTGCGCTTCTCGGGACGCGGTGCTCCCGGCCCCTTCAT
>LTAT01000006.1:31346336-31361131 GCA_003286495.1 Chlorodrepanis virens
CTGAGGCTGCTGCACCGCGGCGCCGGAAGGAGGCTCGCTCGCCATGGTGCGTGTGCCGGGCAGGGGATGGGGACAGGGACAGGGACAGGGACAGGAACAGGAATAGGGGTACGGGTGCGGCTCCCGCAGCCTGCGCTTCTCGGGACGCGGTGCTCCCGGCCCCTTCATTCCCTCCGAGAGCGGCCCCACCGCTCCCTGGAGAGGCGAGCCCGCTGGCGGGCTGGGCCTGTGGGCCAATACCGGCCGTGAGCCGACCTAGCACATAGAAACTGCTGTATTTCCTCCCGGGGCGTTCGCGTCCTTCTGGGCCGATACCGGCGGTGAGCCGACCTAGCACATAGAAACTGCTGCATTTCCTCCCGGGGCGTTCGTGTCCTTCTGGGCCGATACCGGCCGTGAGCCGACCTAGCACATAGAAACTGCTGCATTTCCTCTCGGGGCGTTCGCGTCCTTCTGGGCCGATACCGGCAGGGCGGCCCCAGGCCGGGCGGGGGGAGGCTCGGTCCGCCTGTGGAGCAGGTGGGAGGTGCCGCCCCCTGAGATTTCCCGACGTGTTCAGAGTAGTTGAGTCTTTCACACCACCTTTCTTTTTTTCGCAGCCCTAAGAACTGATGTTATCGCAGAGAACTGGATGTACTATAGTCTCCGTTTACTGATGGCCATTTATTGTGATGCAGGAAAGCCCCCTTGTTTTAAAGTGTTTCTTTGGGTGCAGTTACATAGCATGTTATTTCATAAAGCCATTCAGTTCTGTTCAAACATTTTCTTACCAGAAAGTAGCATAACTTAGAGTAGTATTACCATACTCTGGAAATTTGTGAGCTGTATTTCCTCTCTGTGCAGTATGAAGGGTAGAGAAGGAAAGCCTCTGGCTGCTCCCTGGTGTGAAGCATTCCAATGATCTATTGGGAGGAACAAGAAAATCGCTTTTATTACATTGTACAAATTACATGAGGCTCTTGTCAGAAACCCAGATAGGAGCTTGAATGGGGACATTTTTCTGCAGAGGTACAGAGAGCTAATATTAGTTTCCTAGCTGCAGAGTTCTAAAGTAGGTACTCTGGCTAGTCACTACGTAAGATTTCTTACAGCATTTCCTGTGCTCTAGTGGTTTTGTTACAGCATGTACTGGCTTCAAGTAATTTTGTTATTGAAGTGGATGAAATTGATAACATGTTACTGAAAGTTAAGGGCTTTCTTAGATACCAGTGCATGACCTTTTCAGTCTTTACCCTGGTGTGTGCTTCTGTCTTCCCTTTGATGTTTTACTCAGCCTTGTTAGTCCATAGTATCTTTGATGTCTTTTCAGCCAAAGTTACGGAAGCCTCAAGGAGGGAAGCAAGAGAAAAAAGTTATCCATCCCTACAGCAGAAAAGCTGCACAGCTTGCAAGGGAAGTACACAAACAGGAAAAGAAAGAAAAGTAAGTTGACTGCAAAACTTCTGTACAGATCAAAGAATAACATCACAAATGATACTTTTTTTTGTGGTAGTGGACATGGACTGTTATGCTGATATAACCACAAGGAAACAGAAAGGCCTGTATAACTTAACACTGCTGCTGGGCCACATGAAGTGAGAGGTTTACATGCATTAAATCAGGTTATACAAAGTGTGTAGTTCTGCTGTTTTACTTTGGGTGTTGTCCTTACAAGTTAGATTTCTTGCCTTTGATAATCTGAATAGCACAATACTAGTGATTTCACATGAAGGTGAGTCACCTAGTTTGGCTTTACTTCGAGTTCAGTAAGAATCCTGCTTAAGGTCTAGCTGCTTCTGCTAAAATGCTGAGTTAATAGAAAAGAACCCAGAAACCTTCCTGCAGAAGACTTCTGAATAAAACTGTATAGTTAACTCCTCTTTGGTGGTTTTGTGCTGTTCCATGGCAAGTTTGTTTTTCTGCTTTTAAGTTTTACCTCCCCCTCCTACGGAGCTGGTGAAGACTGGCCTTTAAATTATATTGTCTCAGCTTGCTCGTTGTTATGCATAAATATGTTTGTTTAGGAAGTTACTTAAAGCATTTTCAGTCTAAGTATAGTACAGCACTACCTAAACTATATATGCTGTATAAATTGTAGTGTCTGGATGGACCATATGAGCTGAGCCTAAATACTCATTTGTCTGAAGCTGTTAAATTGGAAATTCCTGGACCAGAGACTGTGCAGTTTCATTGTTGAGATTGATGTACAACCTTATGCACAGCAGTTGCACTGTTGCTTTCTCTAGAAGGGGGGGCCTTTGCTTCCACAGTGGGGTCATGTAGCCTCCAGCAGGGCTGCTGCAAGAATTCACAAGCAGCATGTGTTGATTAGGCAGTTTCTTAATGAGAGAGAGGTTTTCCCTGCTGTTTCGTATTTTTTCTGTGCTCTCTGACTATTGGTAGTAAATTTTTATTGCAGAGTATTTTCCTACTGCTAAATTGACCACTTTGTCCTTTAGCTCTCTCACCTTGTGTCATAAAAACCACTCACAGCTCTTAATCACAAAAAATGACTTCATCTTACTTCATTCTGAGTGCTTGCATTCGTGACTTCAACATACAGAAAAACAAGCACAAGAAAACTTAGTGAGGGAGCAATACTTACTGGTTACTCATTATGACATGGCACACAGAGCTTTTAGTGACAGTCTGATGTGGTTAGAGTTACGCTGATATGGACAACAGTGCTGATGTTTCTTCTTGGAGTGCTGCTTTTTCTTCCTCTTGTAACAGCAAAAAGTTCAAAGGCCCTGCTGAAATTGAGATAGACAATATCCACTGCTTTCCCCTCATCCATCCAGGCGGTTGTTTCATCATAGAAGGCTATCAGGTTGGTCAAACATGATTTACCTTTAGTAAATCCATGCTGACTACTCCACATACTCCTCTATGCATGTGGATAGAGATGGCCTCCAGAATGAGGTGCTCCATGGCCTTTGCAGTGATTTAGGTGGGGCTGACTGGCCAGTAGTTCCCTGGGTTCTCCTTCTTGCCATCTTGGAAGACCAGGGTGACATTTGTTTTCTTCCAGTCCTCAGGCTCCTCTCCTCATCTCCACAACCTTTCAAAGATAATTGTGAGCAGTTTAGCCATGGTGTCTCCCAGCTTCCTTGGCACTCATGGATGCATCCCTCAGGGCCCACGGCTTTGTGGGTAACAAGATTGACTGGGTGTTCTCTAGCTCAGTCCTCCTTGGCCAAGGGAAAGTCTTCCCTACTGGCATTCCTTAACCCTGGTCAGAGATTCCTGAGGGCTGCTCTTGGCAGTGAAGGCCCGTGCAAAGAAGGCGTTTGGTATTTCTGCCTCATCTCTCTTCTGTTGCCAGGGTTCCCCTCAGTTGTAAAAGATGTAACCTTTTATTTTGCATAGGGAAACCATTCCACTAAGAATAGTGTGTCAGTTTTGACCATCCACAGCATATTGTGATAGCAAAATGATCTTATATCTTGTATCTTCATATCCTATAAATAAGATATGAAGATACAAGATGGGGCCTGAACAGTTAACTAGCATTTGTACTTTGTAGATAGATCACTTTTGTTGTGGTGTTCTACAAATGAGTTGCACTAAAAACATCCTCCAATTCTCTATGTTGTATTTTCTGTATTGTCTTGGCTTGAAGAGCAATTTAATTTGAAAGACATGAATAATGTTAATTTTTTTTTTCCCCTCAGTGTTTTTAAAAGACTTGTTAAAGATTCCAATTTCTTTTGAATCTCTTATCTAAACTATCAGCTTGGTAAATTCTCAGGTTTTTTTTAAATATTGGGAATTAAATACATGTTGAACTTTTTATTGTAATTACTTAGCTTTCAGTTTCTGTTATATAATGGTGGGGCTTGGATTCATTTTGCATAGCTCTGAAAAAGACAAGGCAAATTTTTGATGCTGTGGATGGAGGAAAGCTTCCCACTCCTACACTCTTGGGAAAAAGAAATAGCTCACACCAGTTTTATTCTTCTGCATTGCTTCTGCACGTCTATTAAATGTCTTTAAACAATTTTCCAAATTGCTTCTATTGAATGACAGCCCTGTTCTCTGGTGGAAGGTTAGTACATCATTTGGTGATAAATAGAAGCTGCCTTGTAATCTCTACAGAATTTTCTTCCTTAGTCCCGTCTACAAATCTGGCATTTTTGACCATGCTTGTTATTGTGTAGAAGTTGTCTGAAGTATGAATAGGACACAAAACTAGAAATGGAATTCTCAATGTGATCTCACTAGGTCTGAGTAAAGGGGATAATTTTTCTGTACAGGCTAGTGCACTTCTGCAGAATGGAAAAACTGGATTACAGTATTCAGTGAATGTAGGAAGTCCATAGAGGTCATCTGTACTATTTTTATTAAGCTGTGGATTTCCTTGCCAGAGGATGCTTTAATTGTGGCTGGCTAAATTTGTGCAGTAATACTTTTTCAACATACGTACATTTTATGTGTTGATTACTATTTAGCACAAAGGTGTAGGGTGTAGGAAAGCCTTGAATGGCATGTTACTGGAGGGTGAGAATATCTTTTATAGAAGTATCAGTCAATGCTTTTGGGTTTGTGTGGTCTTTTATTTTGTTTTGATTGTTTTGGTTTGGTTGGGTTTTGTTGTTTTTTTTCCTTTGGTACTTGTCAGGAGACAGAATTCAGGACTGGAGACGGTTTAGGCTTCTATTTGCTTATTAACTTTCCTATAGGATGGAGGGAAGGAAAAAACTAGTGTGAATGTTCCTGTTTATGTTATACAGAAAGGAAAATTGCATTAAGTTATGAGATGCATATTGCAGTATCTTTTGCCCAAATGAGATAGTAAAAAAGTGTAGACATTATCCATAAGAAATTTGAATATTTAAAATGCAGCATTGGGAAAAAGGAGGGAGAAATTCTGCATTAAGTTGCAAAAGTCTTTTGTGGGCTCCATTGTCCACTTTCCACTGCAAGCATTCGTAATGAAATATGACAGCAGTTATAAGTTTACTGTCCAGAAACTGTGACTGCACTACAAAAAAGACCAATCTTAACCATAATAAGAGGAGACAGACCAATTGCTTTTAGAAAATTGGCTACAATCTTAAATCATCTTGTTCACTTCAATTACACCTTTTTCTTGCCTGTATCCATCTCCTCTCAATTCTCTTCAAGGTCTAATGAGCAGCAACAACTTCCAGTGTATTACTATCAGTTTATTCTCTCTTAATCTACATGTGAATTCTTATTCCTTTAGGCAGCTTGTTTGCTCTGTTAAATAATTACATGGATGTTTTTATGAGACAGCAATAGCTGCTTCACTGGCAGTAGTAGGACACTGAGGACACTGACTTTTCTACACTTTAGGAAACCTGACCTAAGTGGGAATTAATGAAACTTCTGTAGTAGTGATGTACTAACACCAGTCATGTTTTCCATCAGCTGCAGAAATACCTATCGGTTTTGGTAGCTAAAGGTAATCTAGCTGTGCATTTTTTTTTCTGTTGTTTTCCCTCCTGAGTCAAAGTAGACCCTTTCTATTGTGCATGCACGATAAATTTCTTAGTAGTCAGTGCATTTTCAGATAAGCCAGTCTAATACTGACGTGCTCTGAAATATGACATCTAAGGAGTTTTTACAGTGATGGGCGTGAAGTGACCCTTTGGGAGTAAGCAATCTTAAAATGTTTCCTGGTAGAACTCTGTGTGTGCTTTTTCTGAGGTTTTCCCCTGTCTAACCTCCTAATCTCTCTTGACCCACTGTGCTTCTGCTTGCATTGCTTGTGGCAGTGATGCTTTGAGACATACTCTTGCAGATTCTTCACGAGGAACTGAAAAACTGTTAGTTTTTAAAATTATTTCTTTTGAAAAGCTTATCTTCATTTTCAGAGCCATAGAAGGCATTTGTATTTGTGGATATTACTAGGGGAAAATACTGAGTTCATAATCTGATTTGGAAAATACTTATTCATTGTTAGTATTTAGAGTAGAACAGTTGAATAAAATATCTGAGATAAAGAGCTGCTAAAGGAACATGTAGAATTTACTTCTAAAGTATCTAGTAAACATCAAGAAAACAACTAATCATTCTTATTAATAATCATTGCCTAAGCAGAGGATTTCTGGAAGGTGGGTGAAGAAGAAAATCATCAAGATACAATGGCCTGCCACAAGAGTGTGTTCCCTGGCCTTACCTCTCCTTCCCTGAGCAAAAGCTATTACTCATTGTGTGGACGGAGAGGAGAGGAAGTTTCTTTGACTCACCTGATTTGATTAGCCTCCCTGCTAATGCTATTGTCTTCTAGCAGTCACTGAGGTGAGGTTTTTATAAAAAGTACAATAAGGCAACATCTGAGCCTATCATTCATTATTTCTCATGCTGAAATTAGTTGTGTTCACCAGGAGACTGAAAGTTTTTTTGTCTAGAAGAAAATGGTGGTTCTGTACTTTGCTGCTTTGATAAGTAAATGATTTATTGTCCCTTAGCAGGTGCAAATGGCAGTTTGTAGTGTTTTAGAATGTAGATGTGTGAAATGATCCTGTTTAGGCAGCTTTCCTAGATGCCATTGCCATTTTCTCCATGGCAAAGCTCTGCAGACAGGCTCGTCTGGCAGTGTTGCCTTGCAGGGTTCCCAGCAGGGATTGCTGGTGTGGAGTTCCTCTGAGGGAAGTATGTGTACTATTCTCGGATGTTGTTACCATCCTTAGAGCTCCTTGCTGTAAGCCCTCTGAGGATAAAAGCCTGCCCAGCTTTTATTGAAGACTTCTTCCACGCATGCCGGGGTATCCATAGAAGTAAAAATTTCTTTAGTGCGTTAGTGGAATTCTTAGCAGTTCACACATGCTGTGCATTTGCTTTTACATGGCTTTTAGAAAGTCTTCAGAGTATTCTTGAAAAATCTAATCATTATTTAGTAATGTAGGCTTGTGGACAAGCGACACAAGTGCGTTTTTCTCTAGAAAGTAAGGGTTTATCTTTTGATCTCAGTTTTTGTGGTAGGTGATAGACTTCTGTGCTCTTATTTCAGTTAGCTCTAAAATGCTCATTAAATTTTACAGAGTAAAAGGAATTTAATAAAGGAGCATAATAGCTTTGAACTGTGATGAATTTCAGCATTATTATTTGTCAGTTATGACCTTTATGATTTACTTAATCCATTACCAATTTTCCTATTTAATAATAATAATCAAAAGTCAATTTTGTCAGAGGTCCTTGAATATATACACTGAATATTCATGGTTAGGATGTTTTTTCCAGTGACAAATTTCATACTTACCCCAATAATGTCTTGTTTTCCGTTCTGGATACAGCAGAACATTGCAACATCCTTTGATGCAGATTGAATCTGACACCTTCAGGACAAAAGAGTATGAGGCTTGGGATTTCCTGCTAGAGAACTTCTCTTTTTTTGAGAACTCCTAAGTAGGATGAACATTAATCCCAAATAGAACTGTATGCCCACATCTCATAGAGTACAGAAGGCTTTTGAGTATCCTGCCAGGGATGCAAGTGGACTTAAAAGTACTGTGAGAAAGAGTTGGGGAGTTCTTTAATGAAGTTGTTAATTTTGGTTTCTTATCATATTAACTTACTGTTCACTAAGCACAAACTTTAATTATTACAAGCTTTAAGGTAACAGAATGGTATTTTTCACATTGCATGCTTGATTTGCAAGAATGCAGTGCAGTGAAATCTCCCAACTTATTAAACATACTAGAAGAATATCAGAAATACTTAAGAAAATTGTGACAATGCAGCTCTTTGGTGTAATTCCTTTTGTTGCACTCTGAGAAAAATGTTGCGTCTTTTTTTCTTCCAAGAAACTTTTTAGCTTAATAGGTAAACTGGACAAATTTCAGCTAGTAATTTTACCAGAAAGTAGATCTTTTGGATGAAACAGAAAACGTTTTACATTATTTGGAATTTTTCATATATTTCTATTTGAATTTATAATAATTTCTATATTGAATTTGTCACATTTTTCTATTTGAAATTTATTATAATTTCTATATTGAATTTGTCATATATTTCTATTTGAAATTATACCTTGGCTTTCATTGTGACTGAAAAAAACCCCAACATTTTGAGAACAAAATTAAGGTCATTGTTTATATGGTACTCATTCCTGGCTAACACACCTGGTTTTTCTCTGCTAGGTTGAAGACTGACAAAGCTTTGCGTTTAAGTATTATTGGTAAGCAGAAACTTCTATTACTGAGTACAGTATTCAGTTTCTTAGTACAGATTCTAAGTTTTATCAGCTTTTTAGACATCCACTTAGAACTTCTTTTTCTATAATCTGATTCTGCAATCTTCAAATAGACTTGGTTGAAATACTGAAATACCTGACATGTCCCCTTAATATATACAGGATTGAATTTGGGGTGAGCATAGCTAATCTTCAGTCAGTGTACCCAACAGCAGGGCAGTATAGACCAAATTAGTGTTTTGTACATCTGTACACATATTTATTGCATTTGGTCTCCAAGCTTTTCAAGCTTTTTATAATTGCTTGTAAAAGAAGATGATATACGTATCTTAAAAGACACATTGTGTTAGCAAGTAAATTCAAAACTTTGAGACACAACCTGGAATATTTTTCTCTTCCATATGATTGATCCTGCAGCTTTTCAGTTTAATCTGTTTAAAAACAGATGTGATGATCAGAACTCTTACTCAGCCACTGTGTTGGTTTTTTCCCCGTTTCTAAGTTTCCTTCCTTAGTAATTGATATAGTGATATTTTAGTTAATTTCCAGTTAAACATAGCCTAACTTTTATTTTTTGTTTCATGTAAGGGAGGTATAAAATAAATCTGAAATTATGTGGAAATGTTTCTATTAGAGCTGCCTTCATATCTGGTACCCACAGTATGAGAGTCTGTGATACCATTCAAAATCTTGAAGAATGGTGGGGCGGGGGGATTTAAAAACTTTAAGAAACTTTAATATTTATTGATGCTACAGTGGTGGTGTAACCATTAATATTGAGTTTATTCTTGTAGGAGAAAAACTGCAATGGTTTCAAAGTCACCTTGATCCCAGTAAAATCGAGTACACAAAGAAGGAAGCTGGTGAACTAATTGAAAAGTAAGACTGGTGTTTAAAACAAGATTAAAAAGCTTTACTTGTCTTTAAAAATAATGTGATGATGACTCAGAAGAGGACTTTTATATATTGCTAGTTATAATATCAAGTAGTTGATTTTGTTGCCAGTCACAAATATTGAGAGATGTCTATAGTCATACTAGAATTATTCAAGTAAGTCTTTTTGTAGTTTCTTTTTTTTTTTAATTAGTGAAGTGTATCCCTCGTTTTGTAGTGCGTGGAGGACTTTAAATGATTTGGACAGTAGTAATCACATGCATTTGCTTGTTGGGCTATTCTGTGACACCTGAACATGTAGATTTCATACTACTTACTCCTTGAGTCTCCAATAAATAAAATAAATTAGAAAATAAATATAATTAGTAAAATAATTTATCAGAGTAATTTTGTTTTGCAGTTTTTTTGCATGACTGCACCTAGCTTTTATGCATTTTATTTCTTTCAGTTATATGTGTCGATTCGATGCTGAATTGGAGCAGATTGAATTACAAAACAGTATTAAAGGCAGACAAGGAAGACAGCATGGTTCACGGGAAACTGTCATCAAGCAGACAATAGAACGTGAAAGACAACTCTATGAGGGCTATGGAATAGGTATGTAAAAGCATTAGAAAGAATTCAGTCCTCACACCTGCTCACAAGGCCAGAATCTAAGCAAACTTTCTAGGCATTGTCCTTATTTTTCTCTTTAAAGAAATTACCTAAGTGCTAGGTGCTTGTGCCTTGCAGAGTTATTTGGGAGGAGTGCCACGGTGAAGAAAAGGAGAAAAAAACGTGGTGGAGATCTGACTCATACTTTTGCCTTTCTTTGTGCATCTTGGCTCTTACTGTCTTGTCAGTGCAGGCATAAATAACCTATTTTTCAAACTCAAGTGAGCCTTTTAATGCACCTGCCCTGAATTCTGTACAGCAGCTGGTTGGACCTTCATTTGATGGCTGGAACTAGGCTGAAGGGAAGCAGCAATAGTTTGGTGAAATAAGAAAGAGAGACAGAGAGATAATGAAAGTGCAAAAAGCAAAGAGCTGTTTGGAGATAGTCAAGATAAGCAGTGAAGTATTTGTATTTTGCTTCAGCCAGTAATGTACAGGCTGAAACTGAGTGGTGAACTTGGCTTTAATGCTAAAGTATTATGCAGATATAATTGATCCTTCTTATAGTAAAATATGTTGTGGAAAACATGAAAAATCGACGTTATTCTGTAGTTAAGATTCAAAGCACAGCAAGGTTTGGGTTGTGTGTCATATTCCCTGGTCAGCTGTCCCAGCTGTGTTCCCTCCCAGCTCCTTCTGCACCCTCAGCCTCCTCACTGGTGGGCTGGGGTGAGGAGCAGAAAGAGTCTTATCTGTGCAAGCCTAGCTCAGGAATAATGAAAACATCCTGTTTTCATCAACACCATTTCCAGCTAATCCAAATTGCAGCCCTGTGTGAAGAAAATTAACTCTACCCTGGCCAAATTCAGCACACCCTGATATGTATTGTACAAACCAAGAAAATTAATGACTAAAATTTTGCCAGTGCAGCCGGCAGAGGAATTAAGAATATCTGTATGACTTCAAGCATCTTCTTTGATAGCTTAGAAGGAAGGGGAAAAGTCATAGGAAACTAGATTCTGTGATTGTCATCAAACAGCTTAACTGTAGAGTGTATTCTTTTTGTTTTTTGCTTTTAAATTTTAGTTCTTTTTGTCCTTACTGCTTTGTGGAAAGCTGACAGAAGAAGGCAGTAAGGCTAGAGAAAAAGATGTCAAATACACAAGCACAACATAAAAATCATGAAGAAGCTAGAAATTTTGCAGGCAAAATTTGAGGTTATTATAGAATTAGTAAGTAAAGCATTCAGAGAGCACAGTGCAACTTCACATATTAAATACACTTTGAAATCATTCATTATTTGTTATCACAGCTGCTGCAGGTTTTGCTCTCTGTCTAGGACAGTGTTCATTCAGAGAAAATAGTTGCTGCTAAGTACTATAGCAACTAAATACTGTAATTAGAGATTGGGCATAAATGGAAATCAGCTGGAAACAGTGCTTTTATGCCTCCAACTCATTATTAATCCTAGAAGCTTTAGTGAGTGGAGCTTTTATTACTGACTTAGATTTGTTGGGTTTTTTCCCCCCCTGTTCTTGAACTCAGTTATTTCTTGTATGCATGTGTGTTTTCTATGAAGAGACTGCACAGTATGTATTCTTTTCATTTAGAGAAGTCTGCTAAACTTTGATGCAGTCTATTTATATCATAGAATCAATTAAGTTGGAAAAGACTTCCAAGATCAGGAAATCCAACCTTTGATCAAACACCACCATGTCAACTAGACCATAGCACTAAGTGCCACATTCAGTCATTTCTTGAACATTTCCCGGGCTGCTGATTCCTCCATCACTTCCTTGGGCAGCTCATTCCAATACTTACCCATGCTTTAAGTGAAAAAACATCTGTCCTGACATCCAACATGAACCTTCCCTGAGTGTAGCTTGGGGGCATTTCCTCTTGTCCTCGCAAGGATATATGTAAATCAAAACCTAACCCTTTACAAAATGTAAGAATTTGTTTACAAAAGTGGTAGACATCCCAAAATATAATAAATTGTATTCTTTTTTTAAACAAACAGTAGCTATACAGGGAACATTATCAGTGATGTTGTTGAGGTTTGGCAGCTCCTTGTCGCTTACTCCTTTAATATATCTACAGTAGTTTTACTGCAGTTTTTTTCTTCTTGTTCTCATTTTTGTGTATTTGGGTTTTCTGTTTAATCTGGTCTTACATGTATATAGCAAAGCTACTGAAAGGCAATGCTAGATACTTATTTATTTATTTGTAACCCATTGTTAGTATGCTTTCAGTGGAAAAGCATCATAATTATTTCAATCGAACACCATCCATTTTTGTTAATTCGCTTCTAATTACCTTGCATGTTCTCTCAGATGTGTAATACTAATCTTGGGGGAAAGTGGCTTTTAAAACTAAATACATTAGTTTTATTAATTAGTTCTGCAGGCTTCACATTACAGGGAAATCAATTTAATTCAGATGAAGGCTGTATCATTTCCATTTACTGCTAATGTAACTTCTGTACTATTCGTTAGCTGCTGTTTGC
Source organism: Chlorodrepanis virens (assembly GCA_003286495.1). Classification (NCBI taxonomy): domain Eukaryota; kingdom Metazoa; phylum Chordata; class Aves; order Passeriformes; family Fringillidae; genus Chlorodrepanis; species Chlorodrepanis virens. The sequence goes on from LTAT01000006.1 coordinate 31,358,471, forward strand.
TGTAGTGATCATTATTGTATAAGTGAATAATTTTTTGCCTAAAGAGCATCTACAGTTTCCTTCTTTTTAACAGGCTGTTTGTTCATCCTCAAAAGAAAAGTAACACTATTTGAAAGGGTCATAAACATTCAAAAGATGTTTGCTTAACATCTTTCACTGCTGTTTTGCTAAATGCATAAATTGTTGAATACTTTGTCTTAGAAATGCCAGACAATAAACTACTCCCCAAAATACTGTCTTCATTTCTTTCCCACTAGCTCTTGTTCTGTGTTTCTCTCTTACATTTTTTCTGTCTTTAGTTCAGAAAAACATGCTCCTGTGACTTTTCATTTTAAAGCAAATGAAGGAGTTCACAAGCAGCACCAAAAACCATGACATCGGTGTGTGCTAAGGAGATACAGCTGAGTTAGACAAGTGTTACTAATCCAGCATAATTTAGAAAATCAGTTACTGTGCAGTATATAATTATTTTATTTCTACACACAACTCTATTCTTAATCTTGCAACTCAGTAGTTTTTATTGTGTCACTTGTTGTAAACACACATGTAACCGTAGTTTAAAAATTTTGCCACTAACAAAGCAGTAAAGATGAATTCAGTGCCAAATCTTGATTTGACACAGAATCTTCTCTCAGAATGCCTGCTTTCTCATGATGTTGGTGAGACCTGAATGATAGGCTAGATAAAACTGTTAGAATATTCTCTTTAGAAAAGGTTGAATAACTTAAACCCATTTTATATTTTCCAAAAAAGGAAAACAAATGAAAGTCCTGGTTTGTCTGACAAGAACACTGAACTGTATGTTGAATCAGTGCTTTTATCAAAGGAAAAAATACAAATCTCAGCATGGTGCCACTTCTGCCAAACTCACTGTTTACATCACTACATGCACTGCTAGGGGCAAATGGAGTAGCACTGATTGCTCCTTGTAAAATCTCTGGGAGAAGGGAAGAACTTCTTTCCCTTGTGGGAGCTGGGTTGTTCCAGCGTTTGGCACTGTGCTGCCATGAGTGCAGGTCAGGGGACTCCAAAGAAAGCAAGAGCAACCGTGGCTTTGTTTCAAAGCTCTGTTGAGAAGAATGGACCTAACGTGGTGTGGATATTTGGCATGGATTGTGGCATGGAACCAAGGTTAATCAGGAGACCAAAAAAGCATTAGGTAAATGTTTCTTTGCCTTGCCTTGCTCAGCTGTGAGCAGTATCACCTCATCTGTTTACTGAGGAGCAGTCTGCAATTGTTATCAAAACATTTCACATCTATTATTGTTCTTCAGTTGGTAACTTCATAACCAAGTTTGAAAGGAAGGAATAGTTTTCTGAATAGTAAGGACAGGCCACAAAGATAAATGGCACAGGTATCATCATCCTATGTTTTGTAGTAGCAAAATCATCCATAGTCCTGCATTGATAGCATGATTTTATTTATTACTGTAAAACTTGAGGAAATTGATAGATGAACAAAAGTAGAATGGTTTGTTCAAGGACAATATAAAAGTTGCTGAAATGTCACAATTTTAAGAGCTAAAATAAAATGGATTTAATGTTAGAAAGGTAGAAAACATCTGTCTTTTTAAGAAGCCTGCTGGATGTGGAATCTGTACAATTCATAGACAGTAATCAGGTTATACTGTGGGAAGATGTCAAGGGTCCTAAGGTATAAATCTCCATAAATTAGTGGTGATGTTGAACACAGGCTGCTTGTAACACTGCAAGACTGACCAAGAAAAGAATGGCACAGAAGGGAGGCAAAGCAGCTTTGGCATCCTATGCAAAAATCTGCCTAAATTTATAAATTACACTCAAGTAGGAAGATTTTGACTACTCCAGAAGGAAAAAAGCAAAATGGTCTGTTCCACAGGTCTCAATACAAAATATTTGCCTTCCTTTTTACTAGAAAAGGTAATACAGATTTGTATTATTGTTTTATTTATTTTTTATTATTTTTATTTTAATATTTGTATATATGTATATATGTTTAGCTCACATTTCTTCCTTTGAAATGAGACTTGAATGATGTAACACATCTAACAGAATTAAATTTCTTTTCTATTAGAAATCCCAGACATTATGAACAGAAAGCATCTTAAATTTTTCAGGTAGGTTTTTTATTATCACTAATAATCTGTTTATGCAAAATAGTGTTTCTGAAGTTCACCTGTTGTATGTCTTTTTCATAAAAAAAGGAACTTACGCAAAACTGCCAAAGGAATTTGTCATTTGAAAGAGCAGAGTAGGTATGGCACTGCTATTTTGGCATTTCTTACTTGTTACAAGCTGACCACCTGTGCCAGTTATTAATTAGGACATCTGAAGATTTAGATTCGACAGTTAGAATGCCATTTCTGTAACTTAAGTAACTTTTTTTCTCAATATTCTTTGATAATATTTTACCTAAAATGCTGACTTCAGCTGTTCTCAGTAGTGTTGGTATGTGCGTATATACTAGTTGAAAATCTTAAATGAATTTACAACTTGCATCCAGTTAAAAGATCTGGGAGCTGTGAAACTTGCTGCTGGCTCATCTGGGCCAGCATGTTGGTATGTCCTGGTAGTAGACTGAGTGAGCATTTTTGCTGACAGCGCTATCAAGTGAAGTACTTTAAAGGAAGGAAAAAAACCCAACAACTTAGGAATGCTCATGTTGCAAGGAATGCTATATCA
>LTAT01000006.1:31361142-31409430 GCA_003286495.1 Chlorodrepanis virens
AGGAATGCTATATCACTGACTCACAGGGATGGTATGCTATCAAGTGAAGTACTTTAAAGGAAGGAAAAAAACCCAACAACTTAGGAATGCTCATGTTGCAAGGAATGCTATATCACTGACTCACAGGGATGGTATGTAGCCAAAAGTACTTACAGGATGTTGGAATAAAGCCAGAAATTCCAATGAAGAGAGACTGCTCTATTTATAAATAAGCAATTGACTTCTTAAACAGGGACATCAGATAGAATTGTTGTTGTATTGCCTTGGTAAAGGAAAAACATATCTTATAATTGGCAAATACTGTCTTTGTCCTTGAGAAAAATTATCCATGAAGTGCACTTACTATAATCAAGAAAGCATTCTATTAAGTGAGTACTAGGTTTGACTTATATTTAAAACAACCTGTTCTCCTTCATGCAGCCTTTCGAAATAATACACTCACCATGTGAATTAATGTTTACTAACCCTTTGTGTTCTCTTCAAGTCAGTCATACAAGTTAACATTTATCATAAATCACTAGGGACTTACGTACCTGTGATGTCAAATATGCAAATCAAGCCTCCAGATGAAGAAACTCTTCTGACCTGTTTTTCTGTTGCTTACCAGACTGCAAGTTGAATGAGACAAACCTAAAAGCAGGTGGCCAAAAGTAACTGAGGGTAGAATAAGTCTGTGGGAATGAAGTGAATAAAATATTTTTGTTTCAGAATATCACATCTGAAAGTACTTATTTATTCACAGAGAAATTACGTAGTGTACAAAATCAGGTGAAATCTTTGTTGCTTATTCATACCACAGTGGGACAGAGGATAACTTAGAAAAGCAGCCTCACTTGAGTTAGCAGCTTCTGAGGAAATGTGAATTAACTCTGTCATTCCTTCATTTCTGTTGGTAACTGGTTTTCATTACGTATTTTTTCTCTTTAAGAGAATGGGATGGTGATCTGAGGAAACTGCCAAACATCAAAATGAAAAAGCTCTCTGCTAGGGATGCTGCCTGCAGTCACCCTGAGGTGACAGATGCAGAAGCAAAAGAAGACTTGAATGAAGAAGAAGAAGAGGTGGGCCCTGATGAGCACCAGCTGATTCAAGAGCAGAAATAGTGAAGGGATTTTTAAGAAATTTATTTTAATTTTCACTGGAAACAAAAATAAAATTAAACTATATTTCTAAAGGCTTTTTTAGTTGCTTTTTTATTATCGTTTACCTACAGTGAAGAGTAAACAATGTTTCTGTGTAATGCTGTATATTACTGGATAAAGTTTTTTTACTATAAATAAATACTTTAAACCTTAATCATGCAAGTTTATGTCTTGAAATCCCCCTATTAGGTAAGTACCTTTTCTGTCTAGATTCAGACTGGAATACTCTGTGGTCAGAAATCCTTACCTTTTTGTGGTAATTGCAATAATCTGTTAAACATGAGGAACTCTTCTCTTTGTACATTTTCTTTGAGAATCTCTGTCAGGGTCATAGAGCTCTGGAAATGCTTCACTAAGATACTGAGTATTTTATGTTTTGTCAAGAGAATTTTAAAGAGTTAACTGTCCTCAGCAATCTGTATTGCAGAATTCAGATAAAAGGCCAAAGTCCCTGCAGTCTGTTTTTAAATATATCTTAGCCCATATTTTTTCTCTAACCCTTTTGTTGAGAATTGAATTGAAGCTGCTCAGGACTTTTCAATAGTAGGCTTGCTTTATGAAGCAACTCTTTAAATGCTTTTAAATGTGTCTTTCAGGAAAGTTCTTAGCAGATTATCACTTCAAAAGCTGTAAAATGAATAAAAGAAGAAAAAAGGGCAAGGGCAGAACAAGGGATAATTTCACAGCAGGCATTAAGTAGGACATCTCAGTGCATGTTAGGTTGTCTGGGCACAGAAGTCACAGTTCAGCTGAACCATTTGTACACATGGCAGTAGGCACAGCTCAAATGCTTGTTAATTATGTGGAAATATTCCTGGAGGATGATCTTTCTAGTATGCGATCTCTAGTACACTTCTGTGTGCTAAATAATCAAGTTTTTGTCATAGTAAATAGTTATATGGGTTTCCTAGAATTCTTTTACAGACATCCAGGTGTGTATTTTCATAGCTGTGCAGCAAGAGTTACTGATGAGTGTTAAATCTGTTAATGTGTATATTAAGTTCTTTACAAAGAACTTAATATACACATTGTATATACTTCTCCCTCTTTACAAATAGGCTTGTGCTATCTTTTCGTGTTATAGGAAACCAATCTGTTTAGGTTATATAGAACTAACAGTTGTCCTCATTAAATGAGTCTAAAGAAGAAACCTGAATAACTTTTAACAGACTTGGAGCATGGGTGGGTAACGTAATTCATCTTCACATGGACTGCAAGTCTTCAACCCGGCTAGAGGTCTTGGCCTCTGACACCAGCCACATCTCCAGGCCATCACATCACTGCTTTGTGTTTGAGAGGTCAGTGTGCTGAAGTTAATGGCAGGCCTTTGGTATTTTTAAATCTTTGTTAAATTGAGCTGTGTGGTGGAATTTATGTAATTTTGATTTATAAAACTTGAGGTGGTAAACTGTGGTAGAAGCTGAGCCAGAATAATTAGATTGAACTAAACTTGTCTATGTGGTTGTTTCAGTACTTTGACAGATTTTGCCTTTTGGAAATTAATTTTGAATTTTTGCTTGTATACAAGGTCTGAGGTTTGTAATTGCAAGTAGAAACATTGAGTCACTTTCCCATGACACTGTGTAAAATATGGAAGGAAAATGAGCAGATAACTTAATAACTGGAAGGTGTCATAGTAATTACAGTATATTAGGCTGACATCCTGTTGAGTACTTCAAAAAGATTGTCATGCACTATGAAGAATGAGATGTTCTACATTCTTGAAACAATTCAGTAATACAATTAAAAAAATCTGTTTGTGTGAAATTAAGTATTTTTAAAACATTTTTTATTCAGACTACAACATGATTATAGATCAGATGTTATTATCTTACTGACTTTTTGAATTTTCTTCCTTGAAGTCCATATAGTCATTGCTTGTTAGGCTGGCTTTTAAAAACTGTCTTGTTAAACTACTGCACAAGAAATGAAAAGAGAACAGTGTGTGCATGTGAACTTTTTACATTGAATTATCAGAAAAAATCATATGTAGCTGTCAGGTATTCATATTTGAATTTAAAATAATCTAGGCCTAAACTGATGATGTGCAAGACCAGTTTATCAGATGAATTTATCAGATAAATAATTATGTGGCAGTGGGAAAAACAACAAAAACCCCCAAAGCCAGTTATTTATTTATTTATTTATTTATTTATGATTTCTATGCTGAGAGATTTTTGTCCTGACAGGCCTGGATTGGGCGGGGGGATGTAGAGAGAGTTTTTGCCTCACATGTGTTACTGAGACAAGCTGCTGGAATCTCTTCATACTCATGGTTAATTTCATAATCCAATCATGCTTTATAACCAGCTATTAGAGTGTTGTATGTTAAAGAGTTTGTTTCCTACAGGTGAAAAAAAGACTAATGCTCTCAGGAGTTCTGAATTGTTATTCTGTTTCTTTAAAATATAGAAAGTAGATGCTGGTAACAGTGATGTTCTCCGTTCTTACAAACTTGCTGTGGAGAATACTTTGAATTTGTTCTTTTGTAGCCAAGGATTTCAGATTTTAATGTTAAATCCTCTGTTCATATTCTCTGTAATTTACAGGGCACTTTTCTGATAATGGATTAATTTTAGGAAGGATTTCTTTCTTTCTAATTTGTCAAGTACTGTTTTGCAATGTTCCTGTGTTTTTTAGTTTTCAACTAAAAGCTGTAATAGTTAAGATTATTATTTCATTAATTATCATGACTCAAAATACAACATTTCAAAAAAAATTTTTTTTACATAAAGTCACTTTCATATAGGAACTTGGGGTTTTTTAGTGTACTTTCCAGTTTGTTGCAATGTTCTTACTACTTTATGCTTTTACTTCATCCAGCATTGGAAAGCTAAGGCTTCTCTGAGGAAGTGGCTGAATTACATTCAGACTTTCAGTAGCAGCTGACTTGTTAGTTGTGAAACATACCCTTTTGTTGGTCTCAGCTGGAAAGAACCAGCTGACTTTAAGTCCAGTAGAAATAATCATTTGTTTTTCTTTCATGTAAACAAAGAAAATGTGATTTTAAAAAAAGCCAAAACCAAACAGAAGATAATGATGTGTAAATTAATTTACAGTTCCTTAGTATTGGAAACAAATTAAGCCATTTGTAAGGGGATACACTTATAGAGAATAACAATTCTTTGTTAAGTTTGTCTTTCAATGCAATAACATATTTACTCATCTCTGTGATGGCACATATGAGGACAAAGTCTGGGACCAAAACTGTGTATATTGAAGTTTAATTTTTTTTATAACTGGCAGATATTTGAAACATTAGTACAAAAAACCCTTTATTTTTCTCAGAAGAAAAAGTTCTCTGCTTAAGGAACCTTCCAGGTTAGTTTTCTAATAAAGGGCAATAAAATGCTTGCAGTACAGATTTATATCAAATTGGCTTGTTTGGTCAGTCTCAGCATAAATTATCTTTCTATCTTCGAGCTCTTTCAAGAGCAAAAATTCATGATAGTTGATTTCCAGACTTCTCCAGCAGAAGTAAGTTTCATGAAGGTCAGAGACTTTGCTAATGAGGTGTTGTGATTTATGCTCTGCAGTTTAAGCTGCTGTCTTAAAATCACCTGCCAAGGTCCTGTGCAGAGTTCCTCTAATGAAACTGAAAATAACTGATGGTGAGACACTTACCATAATGGTGCTGTAATCAAGTTCCCTAAGCCTTGACTGCCCACTTTTATTAAAATGGAGAGTTTAATATGTAACTAGTTACCTGTTAAAAAGGAAAAATAAAACTAATCAAGTTATTAGACTAAAATGACAGCATTACTTTAAAAACAGAATTGCTAAATAATAAATTTAGCAATAACAATATTGTTAAATAAAAATTGAAGCATCCTACTAATGTCAGCTCTTATTCAAGTTAACACAATTAACCAAGACAGTACCATGCTGATTTGAAAACTGATAAAGGGATGATGCCCATTGCTAAGATACGAAGTGCTCAAAAAATCTCATCCACGCTTCATAATGAAATATTCTTTTTCCCCAGCTCTCAAAATTTGGTAGCAAACCTAGAGGTAAGTGGCACTTGAAGATTCATTAAAGCCTTTGCCTGAACTTCTAGACTGATTTGGTTTTTTGACTGTATCTTCTGGGCTCCTGTAAGTAGCAGTCTTTCTTCTGCGAGCCATTAACACTTGGGTTTGTCCTTATCTGAGTTATGACCCCATCTTAATCCTGCTACTTCTATGCTGTTTGTGAGCCATTTTTAAAATTTGTTGATCATGTTGTTCACCATTTTCCCAGGCATGTGCATACACAGATGTAATGGTCCATGTTTCATTATAGAAGTATCTCCTCAAATTATTAGTGATTTACTTAACACACTTAAAAATTACTGTGACCTACCTCCTTTATTTGAAAGAGTGCTGTTTACTTTATTTCAATATATATTATCTTCTGTGTCTTAAAAAAAAAAGTCCTGTAATTCGGTTAATATCAGTTAAAGGTATTTGTAAGTAGCAAAAGTGGAAGTTTGTCCTAGGGTCCACATTCTCCAGCAGACTGGAATCATTCTGTTATCAGTCAAGGTTATTTATGAACTCTGTGTCATAGGTAGTGGAAATGTGGTACACCAGTGTTTTTGGCAAGTTCTTTGACAATTTCTTTGACTTTAGGAAAGCTCATGCAGAACACCCTTACTATTTTATTGGCTGGGATGTGTGTGTACAGACCTCAAACTAAACAGAAACATGCTTTATGTTCTAACTGTGCTCTTCATCAAGAGATTCGAACTCTTGTGTGCAAAGCAAAAAGGCTTAGGGACCCATAGCTCTATTCTCTTAATTATGAAACCAAAATTGGCTCTACTTTTCCATATGCTAATAAATGGAAATTAATATATCTTTATTACTGTAACTTCTTGTTTAGGCTGTTTCTTCTGTATCTTGCAGGGATTTGTGAATCCATTTGCATTTACATAGTGAGCTAGTTAGAGCAGCTTTAAGAACATGAACAAGTGGCTAGCCTTGGATGTACAGAATGAAATTTGTTAGAACATTACTTCTGTGTTTTGAACATATATGCTTCCCAATCATCAGCCATATGATTCCAGCTAGAATTGTGGTATTTTGAAACTTAGCTCACTCTCTCCCCAGCTGACCATGTACGAGAAAGATATGATGGAGTACGTGGATCTGTAGAAAACTAAATTTGGACCTTGGTTGGAACATTCTGTTTTAATCAAGGTAAGATATTTTCTTTGGTTTTACACTTCACAAAATGCACAGGCTTTTTTTTATAATGCAAACATGCAATATTCCTTTTCATTAAAAAAATGCCTTTAGGGTTTTCAAAAAGGAGAAAACCTCACCAAATCAAAGTATAAAATAATACAAGAAGGAACAGGATTCACGCTGACAATCTGGGATTAGCTTTAAAGTATTTACCTGTGCAGTCCATATTTAAAGCTTTCATGTGTTGGACATTCCAAAATCATGGTAACAGTTTGTACCAAGGCACTGCTTTCCTTAGGCAGCTTTCATCCTCTTACCTCCCTGGAGTTGAAACCCAGTACTAGTTGTCCATTATTCTGTGGATGGATGCAAAACCAGTTGCTTTCTAGGCTTCTTTATAGGGTTGAAGCCTGCAAGTTAAGATACTGTAAGTCTTTTCAAGTGTTCTTGTACTATGAGGTATTTTCCTGTGCATTCTGCCAAGGCGGGGTACTCAGAAGTAGCCCCTTGCACCTTAGCAGTTTTATCAGTATTAAGTATGCAACTAAGTTATATTGTTCACCTTTCTTGCAAGAGTGTGGTCCATGTGCAGCATGGAGGTAACAAGGTGACAAATGTAGAATACTGCAGTACTTTGAGTAATTTGTTTAATACAAATACATTTTTTCACAACATTAAGCAGATACATTACTTTTGTTTCCCTTACCTTCTGTCTTCCAGTACACATTCACCCACAAAAACATACACTTTTTCTTTTGCAAAAGAGAGGGAGTTAAACAAATAACACAAACTTGTAGTTCTGAATAGTATACACAGTAAAATACTTTCATCAGAGTAAGTTTCATTGCATTCTTGGAAATTATAAACTGTTTGTTCTGGAGATGGGGAATTATTTTTTCTACACAACAAAAATAAACACTACCTTCAGATAGAGCAGTGTGTGAATGGCACAATTGGACTAGTAAAGAATCTTAGTAATGCTACTGATAGTCAAAAGTGGTGTATGGTTTATGCCAGTTTGAAACAAACATTATAATGTTTGTAACTTAAACACAGGAAAAGAAATGTGCATGTTCACAGGAGTGAATACAGGAATATCTTGATCAAACTTCCAGATCTGACCTGACACCAAATTACTTCTACCTACCTTTATTAAAACTTAGGTTGAACAAGCTGTTCTTGCTAATGGCAGCTCAGAGCCAGGTTCTGCCCTTGTAGGTTTAGCCAGGCCAAATTCCACTGTCAGCATATTTGCCAGAGCTGCACTGTGGCTACACAGGAGTTTGATAGTCTTTATTTGAGATGGTATCTTCATTAAAAAGTCTTTACACTTCATCTTAAAACCTTCAGTATACTGTTCTGTTTAGTTGTGTGGTTTTAGTGGGGTTTTTTTTCCAGGATAGAAAACTGTGGTTAATAAATTAATACAGAAAATTGTACTTCATTTGGGAACAAAAAAGTCTTGGTTGATAAGGATCTGTCTAGTTTCTCTATCCATGTACTTTCCTTATTACTGAAGACCAGAATCCAAGGCATGGTGGTGTGAATAGCTCCTTGCCCTCTTGAAGAGGTTGCACCCTGCTTCAGAAACTAATTCCCATCCTGCATGAAATTCCTGAAAGCTCTAGAAAATCCAGTGTATCTAGGAAGAGAAAGGGATGCACAGGCTAACACTGTAATTCATTGAAAGTTAAAGGCTGCTTTAAGCCAGCTGAAATCTCTCTTGCTGGTGACTTGTCTCATTGTCCATCTCAGCAGACAGCATCCCATTTACTCCTTTTCCTGCTGTCCACATTCAGTATTTCCAAGAGAGAGGAGGAATTTCAACTGAAGTCTTTCTGCTTTCTTTTATTTAATTAACTGTGAACTCAGTTGCATATATGGTTGAGTGCCAGAACAGTGTTTGAAGTTGAAGGCATTGGTATAAAAGTTTTCACATTGTCTTTTCTGTTGCTGACTCTTCCGTGTGTTTTTTAAAAATGTAAAATCTTGTTGGATGCTACAGTTCTGCTTTCAGAATCTTCAGGTATTTTCTTCTTCTAGGTGAATTTTATGCTTGTTCAAGAAAAAATCCCAATTTGAATTACTCTCCAGTAAGCTGACAAAATAAGGGATAAAGTACTTTCAATGGGTCATGATGCTACCGCAGTCAAAGAACAAGCTGGCTAAAGAAGCAGGGTTACTTTCACTTAGTAAGAAACTATTATTTCAGAAAGCTCTTCATTATCTTCCATAATAATGTTCCTTGTCAGTAAATTTTGCTGAGGTTTATTGTAAACATCCTTCCAAACATTCAGATGCAGTTAGTAATTTTATGTGTCTGACGACAGATATCATGAGAGTTACCTTTTAACGAGTAGCTTTTTGAAAACCATGCCATTGCAGACTATCTTAAGCATGTGCAGTTACTAGACATTCCTTAGTCTTGTTGTCATGCTCTGAAGACCTTCTGAAATCTCCTCCACAATTTTAATGGAGAAATGATTTGGCTTCTCTTGTATGTCATTTCAAATAAGAAGCTGCTACAATTGGAAGTTGCAGTTGTATAGTTGGGAAATTATTTTATATAAAAAGTGTGTGCCATTACATGAAAAAACTTCAACATTAATCCAGCTCACCTGGAGTACCTGACAGCAAATACTGACATATATTAAGGACCCATTAAAGCACCAAGATTTTGTGTCCTGTCTAGCCAGATAGCCATCACTTAGTCACAGCCAAATTACAAGAGCAATTCCAATACAAAAGAATATAATGATCTGATTAAAGACGCATTTCTTGCTAACACTGCTACTTCTAGTATTCCCTGAGTCTTAAGCCAGTAAACATTCACAAAGGAATACCTAGTATATAAATTCCAATATCTTAGGCCCTAGAGCCTGGGTATTTGCAAGAATGGGATGAGTCTGTTATTTCACTGTAAATATTTGAGTGTACAAAGAGAAAATTTACCAGTAGAAACTTCAAGGCTTCTGTAGAACTCTTGTTCATTTGTAATTGTGGCAGATACCCTTCCTTTAAGTGAATCTCTACTCTCCTGTCCTCATTACTCTGGTTCTTTACTTCCTTTTTTGCTTTTCCTCCTTTAGTAAATACAAGATTAAAAAAAGAGCTTTCAACTTCTTTTTAAAATACACATTATGTTCAGGCCCCAGACTTGTGCACACCAGTACATAACTATTCCGAGTCAATACTTGCTCTTGTGTCCTTATAGTAAACACCACAGTTTTGCAAAGTGAATCACAAAATTGGTTCCTTATACATAATTCATCCTGTTGGACACAGGATTATATCTACATTCGTTTATCTATTGCACCTTTTAATGCTATTCACACTTCATTTTCATATGCCAGTGCTCAAAACACGAAATTAACAACTGAACTGTTGAATCTCTAACACCTTAAGTTTACCTGTACAGAAGGAAACCATTGATCTGTTTTTTTCAGTCAGGAAGATAAAAACTAGCTTTTTAGAACAAGGAGATAAAAACTAATGTTTTCTTAAGATATGTAGGTATGTTCTATTACATCTACCTTTCTGTATCATGAATCTTAAAAAATAAAACCAAAAGTAGCTTCCATCTTCAGTATGTCATCCTTTTTCAGACCTTTGATAACAGACAATTTACTTCTGTGTAATTCTGCAGTAAACTGCTTTTTTTTTCATTTACAATTCTGCCTCAATACTTTGTGTATCCAATTTATGCCTAATTCACTCCTATAAAGTAAAATAAATGGCAGAGCTACTCTTCCAAATGCATATCTACATATTGTCTCCTTCCTTACTTCCCTGACATTTAAAAAAAACTATCTGCAGCTTATGGAGACGTGAGTTTATACTGGTTGGAACTGCTTACTTTTAAAAAATCCAGCCATAGTTAAAAAACACTGGTTCAAAAATCCATAGTTGACACAGCTGCCCAAACATTCAGGCTCCACTACCGTCACATGAAGGTGTTACCGTACGAGGCTTAGAGAGGGAGTGCTGCAATACAGCCCTCTGTACTTGGATTCTGTTAATGCATATTACTTGGATTGGTACCCTTTGAAGTGTATCTTTGAAAAGGTAAATAGCAAATACAACTTCTAGTAGTAAACAGATGAAGGGTTTTGTGTCTTCTGTAAACAAAATCATTGTATCACTTCTGTTTTCTACTTTCCCAGCCAGCCCAGTTAGGAAAAAAAAAAAAAACAACAAAATACATTGTTACATAGGTTTGGCATTGTCTGTTAAACCTGTTCTCTATTGCACTTTCTACACTTCCACTTTCACTACACTTTGCTGACTAGTTGCGAAACTACGTCACGAACGGTCACACTCCATACAGTAACAAGTTGCTTTGCTGGATCCATTTTCCTTGTACGGTTTTGGTTTTTGTATGGGGTATTCTTTTTGTCGTTTGGTTGGGGGTCTTCTTTAACTGAAAAAATGCACAGTCATTTCTACTTTCTTGTAGCATTTGTAGTGTAGCAGACACTACGGCTTACTCTGCAAGGAAGAAGCAATGCTGTCCGTGTCAAACTGGCATCACCTCCGACGTCGCCTCCTCCGCCGCCGGCTGAGAGTTTGTACCTGTCTGTGCTACTGGCACCACCACTGCGTCCTTCACCTCCGAGGGCTGAGTGCACGGAGAGCTTTTCTCCTCCAGTTTTTTGATGGTGTCTGGGCAGTTCTGAACAAAGATCACTCTGTTGTAGGCTTTCAACCTGCGCCACAGCTGGACATAAACCTTACACTGCACATACATGAAGACCAGGCCTCCTGTGAATCCAATGGCCACCACAACGAGTTTTGTCCAAAACGGCCATTCGAGGACACCTTTGAAATAGAGAGTTTATGTTATACATTGAATATCAAGCACTGTTTCAGTAAAGAAAAGAAGCCACTGGCTAAGAATGCCTGGGTACGTGCATGCTATTGGGGCACTTGTAGCTCTAGAAAATAGATGGGGTTTCCTATTCCATAGGCCAGCAAGAAACTGCCCATGGAATAGGAAACTGTTTCCTACTTTTAACTGATTTGACCACCAATCAAAAAATCAATGCCACTCTCCAAGTCTTTCTTTCAGTATTTCTTCCACCTTTTATCATTAAAGATGGGCTGCTGCTGCTGCAGTAATACAGGAAGCATCTTTTTTTATTAACTGGTATGGGACAGAGACTTTCATATATAATTTTTTTCCAGGATTGCCATGTTTTCAGACTTGAGCTTTCTTAAGAGAAAGATCAGCTGAACCTACACCTGTTTCTTCAAGCAGAATAAATTAATGTGAAACTTGATTCCTTACCACTGGTGCCATAAAAAGTCTAGAATATTTTAAATATATTTTAAATCCGCTTTTCCATAAACCAGTATCAGGTTTAGCAATTAAAGGGTTTGTATCATATACTTTCCTAAAGAGAAAAAAAACCCCAACCCCTTAAATAATTTGAGATGCCCATTTAAAATGGGATTTTAAAACTAGAACATTAAAAAACAATACTAGTTTTATTCAGGGTTTAAATTTTTCTCCTTCCCAAAATATGTTTATAAAGTGTTTTTTCTCCAGTGCTTACTTGTCTTTGTCTTGGCAATTCCCATTTAAAGAGAGAAAATGGGGAAGAAAGCAAACTACATGTATGTCCTTCTTGTTCCCCACAAATATATATGTTAGCTTTTGTAAAAGTACTCTCCCCTGCAACAAGCAAATTTTGGAGCAAAAGCGTCCTCTTCACACTTCTGTGTGTTGTAAGTAGCTCCAGGGCATCTCTTTGTCCATTTTTTAGTGTAAAGAATCAACCATTACATTTGGCAAATACTGAATGCTATACAAATCATAAATAGTTTTTGAGCCTACCAGGAATAATTAACCTGATTCTTATGCATTGTGTGTAACAACAAAAATCCCTGTTAGCTGTTTTGTTATGTAAATTCAGCTAATCTACAGAAATAGCTTCCCCCTTGTAATGAGTAGGGTGATGTAGTTGTACTCAGAAATTCAAAGCCATCCCTAGTCCTGTCCTCTGGGCCAGGTTTTTTGAGATAAAAAACAAGGTTACCTATTTCAAAAGAATGGAAAACAAGACTTGGTAGTGTGTATTCATCTGTGACTGACTGAGGATTGTTGCTTATTTTCCTCTCTAAGGCAAGAAAGCCAAGCATCAGGAATATCATCAAATGTTTATCTAACTAGCTAGGCACAAGGCTCCACCTGTTTTGTTTTCCATGTTAACTCTGGAATATAACACAAAGCTAGAGACCTTTGTTCCTCTAGGGTGCTTAAATTCAATTCAGATCTCAAAAACTCAAAAGCTTTTTATCATCATGATCACCTTTAAGACTGAATTTAAGAGCAAACTAAGATTTGAAATGGAAAACAGTAGTTAAATTTATGATATATTTTCCACCATAGGTATGGCTCCTACTGACATTAAGCATGCATTTTTTTTACACATGTCCAGTTGGATTTTCAGTATCTCTGCAGATGGAGACTCCTCTGTTCCAGTGCATAACCAATAAATACAGCTGGAACATGGACATTGACAGTGAAATTCTCTTTGAAAGGACACAGGAATGGCTTTCCATGCTACTCAAATCCCACACGAAGGGCTAACACAACTGGAAAACCGTCTCTTTGAAGTTCGTATTAGCAAGGTTGTTAATGAAGAGGCTCTATCCTACTTTACTTCCTATCAAGGTTCAAGGGATTAATACAAATAAATTGCTATTTAAGGACCTGAACTTGCACTGAGCTGTTTGAACTTGACTCATCTTTTTGCCTGAGCTTTAGAATTACCTAGATAATGGGAGATTAACCCAGGAAGAACCGGCAGGCCAGTTAAGCTGTTGCAATGATTACACAAAGTAGAGTTCTGTCTGCTGGGGCATAAGGTAAGATTTTCATGCTGATGCATTCAGAACTTCTGCATTAAAGTCTCTGGTGTAGGCACGTGAGCTGTTATTTAAGAACAGAATGTGACTGGTTACAGAGCTGCCTCTCAAAGGCAGGCACTGCATTATCAGCAGCACTGAAGAAGATAAAAGATACTTACCATTATCATTGCCTTGTTTAATTTCTTCAGCGGTTCTGTCAATTAAAACATACAATGACCAAACAACACAGGTAATTGCAATTATATGGAATGTGACTGAACACACAATTTTTCTCCTCTCACTTGTTGTCATCTGTAATTTCTCCCACTGAAATAAAAATAAAAAAAAAGTAATTTAAAAAATCTGACTTGTAAAATTTTACATTAAACTGATTTGGCCATCGTGGCTCTTTCTACCAAAAACACAAGCAGTAATAAAATTAACAATTCCTTTAGTTTTGGTAATATGCATTACAGGAGTGTGTGCATTGTCCCTGTTAAATTCACAATGATCTCGTTTTCACAGATTCAGAGGAATGAAGAATACCGTTCTGTTTCTGTCTGCTTGGGAATGATATCTTAAGTCATTTCATTACAGTACAGCCATAACATGTTAATAGACAGATAAAAAGATTAACATTAACTTTAAATTTGCATTTCTGGTGGTGAGAAAAGAAAAAGCCCAAACATTTGTTTGTAATATGTATTAAAATTATAGGAATGCAGCTATGTAACAGTCTTCCCATAAAATAAAAGCACAGGAAATGCAACTGCATGGAGGATTAAATTCAATAAACTCAAAAAGATGATTACATGGAAATGATCATATATGATAGCAGCCAAATAACCTCAGTAATGCAAGGAGGATCTTCCAGGCACGTGTTTGTGAATTATGGTGCTAAATCCTGGCTTGAGTCAAAGCTATTTTAAGATGACATAGGCTATTCTCTCCAACTGAACAATGCACCTCTTGTGGCCATTTTTTTAAATCTCACTTGTGACATGGGTTTTTTTCGCAGCACTTCTTCGAAACAAAACCCTTCTCTCCTAAAACATTTGCCTTTGAAAACAGATGAAAGAATAGAGCACTTAAAAGTGAAACACCTCAATTCTGATGGATAATCTTGGAGCCAGCACTGGCAGGTGAGGAAGGAAAGCAGTACAAAGCATGAGACGCGAGTGCCACCTCCCTGTGGCTCTGTGAACACTGGACTGAGCTGCACTCAGCTCAGTGCCACAGCACTGCTGCCACCTGCTACGGCTAGGACAGCAACCACAGCCTCTGCAGAGCACTGCCGTGCTGCACATTTACTGCCAAGCTGTGAGATTGTCTTGGTTTTCCTTGTTTAGGTTTTTTGATCGTTTTGTTTATATTAGCTCTTTTCACTGTTTGGGATTTGTTAAAATTTTTCTTCCCGGCAATAACAAAGTTTTCTAAATTCCTTAAGGCTAGGGCTGGAGATGCCATCCAAGCTAGATGTTTAGCCTTTAACCTGAACCAACATAGCCATTCTACTCTGAACACTCTGCAGTCACGTTATGTTTTGAAGGAGCACAACTGCAGTAAAACCTGAGGAGGGTCAGTGCCATGTCACCAAGGGGAATAACTCTCAGAAACGCTTCTTCCTGCTTGTAGAGCGGGACATACCAGGCCAAACAACTTCAGTCTTTAATGGCAGTTAAATCTTTCATGTTTCAGAGCTGTTGTCTCAAAACACAATCTCTAGAACGTTTTCTAGCCCTTGACAAAATTCCATGAACCACAGAATATTTTGGGTTGGAAGGGAACTTAAGGCTCATCTTGTCCTGTCCAATCCCCCCGCAATGAGCAGGCACATCTGCAATTACACCAGCCTGCTCAGAGCCCCATCCAACCTGACCATAATATTTCCCAGGATGGGGCATCTACCACTTCCTTGGGCAACCTATTCCACTGTTTCACCATTCTCATCATAAGAAGTTTCTTCTAAATGTAGTCTGGATACACCCTTTTTTTTTGTTGTTTTGCTTAAAATCCTTATCCCTTGTACTACTGTAACAAGCCCTGCTAAAAAGTTTGCTCCATCTTTCTTACAGGCCCCATTTAGGTACTGGAAGGCCACAATAAGGTCTCAAAGCCTTTTCTCCAGGCTGAACAACCCCAGCTGTCAGCTTGTCCTCACAGGAGAGGTGCTCCAGCCCTCTGATCATTTTTTGTGGCCTCTTCTGGACTCTCCAACATGACCTCAGTGGGTACCTCAGAGCTGGATGCAGCAGTCCTGGTGGGGTCTCTCAAGAATCACTTCTCCAACACTTCATGAACACAAAGCATAAAGAATTGTTTAGAAAAATGTAAATATTTCCTGAGTAATATGCAAAGAGTCAGAGCCATCCGCTTATTTATCATCTAAGACCTCATTTCAGTTTCTGATTTATCTACTTTTGAGTGAAAACTAAGCTTGCTGGGTTTTGTATGGCAGTCTGGAAAAATGGGAGATTTAAAAGAAAAGGTTTGTTTTGGTTTTCTTTTAAGTAATAACCCCCCAGACTTTATATTCATTATAGTTCGTGTAGATAATATTCAGTGGTCAGACCAGACAGTTTGTGGCATTATCACACTCTTCTATCATTACAGGCACCAGGTTACACAGCCTTTGACCTGGATATGTTAATTTTTTTGCAGTTAAAATTCAATTCAAGTCTTCTAACAGACTTTCTTTTCAAAGACAAAACCTCATCTTTGTCCAGATGGAAGAAAGGGTTTTACCTTAACCCCTCACTTACCTGTGGATGCTTTGTGAGAGACAACATAGAAGATAACGAAGAAGGATTTGTTCTTAAACAGATTTTGTCTGTTATCTCAACTTTGATTGAGATACAGCTACACCATTTGGTCTGTTGGAGAGAAGACTGCAAAATTTTCTTTGTCATGTATACGTGCTCTTTATAGCCATCTTACTCCCTAACATACTTTAAAGCCTTATTGTAGATCTTAATACCCAGTCAAAGACAAATGCTGATCCCATTAGTCTAAATCTAAACATTTTGTAGGAGGAAAAAACCCAAAAATCAACCAACCAACAGGCAGGATGGGTAAATAAAGGTTCCAGCTCACAGAGTTCTGCTGAGATTTACAAGAAAGGTATCTCAGGAGAGGAAGCCAGCAGAAATTGGCTGAAGCAGGCCTTTTTGGTAACATCACATCAAATCCAGCCTGAAGGCAAGCCAAGGCCTACTGGACTCTGCTTCCTCCAGCTGGCCCCCTTTCTTCTCCCACGAGACTGCCTGCCTTGCCTGCCCTGTCCGTCTATTCTATCCACACACATGTCACCACACAGACAGAAGGTGGCTGCCAAGACACTGGGAGAGGTCACCAGGGCATAGGTGATTATGGGACTGGGAGACTGCAGAATATCTCGTGCTCCCAGTTTGGGATACAGGAAAGGAATAAGGTCCAAGGAGAGACTCCATCTGTCAGGGACACATACCTGGAAGCATTTTACAGCTCTTAGTGTGCTCCAAAGCTGCTCTTTTGTTTTGCCCTGCCCTTGCTGCAGTCATAATTCTCTCAACTATGTTGATGATGAGCTGAACTCAGAAGAAAAAAAAGCAATTAAATTTTGTGCTGTACTTCTGGTGATCCCAGTGGTAGCTGATGTAACTTCCCCATCCTACTCACGTATTTCAGGTTGGCTGAACAGAGAGTACTTTGTGACTAGATGAGTCATGATCTACTAGATGAGTGATGTTAGTAAATGAGCCAGCAATTTATGTCGTCCTGGAGCAGAAAAGTGCAATTCCCTATTTTAGGATTTTTGCAATAGGCTTGTATCAAAAAATTAACTGTCAGTTTTAGCAGACTTGCTTGGACAAAAGCACAGTTATGTGAAATAAAAACTTCTTGAAAATCTGTAACAAAGGGTGAGACAACAATGTAATGAGCAATGAAAGCATCAGCCCCTTTTACTTGTTCTTGATAGTCCAGGACTTGATACAGCCTGAAGTCGTTTGGGGAATTTTGGCAGGCGCTACCTTTCATGTCACACAGCGCATTAATGCCTCCTTAACCTCTGATAAATTCATCCCTGCTGTGTTTTGAAGCTCCTGCAGTTTTCATGGCTTTCCACATTCATAAGAGAAAGATAAAAATAAATTGTGTCATGTTTTATTATCTTCATCAGTGATCTCCAAGAAAATACAGCCATCAGGTTGATGACACTGTGACATGCCATGGATAGAATATCAGATGCTACCAAGAACAGAAAAACAGTGCAAAATTAAGTACATGGATGCAATTTTCTTTGGAAATTTAGATATTAATGCTCCTAAGATGCTTTAGATACTGTAATGACTGAAATAAATGGTAACAGCCAGAGGAGACATTTATAATGACTTGCAAATTATTGAGTCACTAAATTAATAGAAAAACCCGTAGCTTTTGCCCAGCCCCCTAAAAAACACCCCTTCACTGTTGTACATCCAATTGTTACACCCACAGATTCTGTAATCCTGGCAGCAATACAAACACAGACTGGAAATCATCATACATGCAGATGGTTCAATGTCCTGCAAGTGCAAGCAACCACACAAATATCATAATGCTTCACAGAACAGGTGTGCTAGCACACTTTGTAACATCTAACTGGAACCAAAAGATCTTTTAAACGAGTCACCAAATAAATCCAAAGTGTAAAAAAACCCCAAATGTGTCCCCAGCAGAAAGCTTGGGATATCCCCAGTCCCCTTTTTATTTTCTGAGTAAGCTTTCCGAGCATGTCGCTTGCACTGTGCTCTGAAAACCACTGGAGGGTGGTAGGAGACTGCCTGACTCGCAGGTTCCCACCAAGAATGGAAAGAAGCTGGCTTGTGAATGTGATCAGAAACACTCGTCCCACCCCAGGTACTACTTACAGCTGCTTCTAGGACACAACGTGAATCTCAGCTGGAATTCCTGTGCTTTACTGCCAGAGAAGTTTGGAATAATCTTTAAACAGGCAGCTGTAAAACTGTACCTTGATCTAGGTTTTTATCTTGTGTTTTGTTTTTGTTTCCTAAAGAAAATTTCACTCAGAAACTTCAGGAGAATGGTTACTGATTTCAAATCCTACTCTTGTAATTACAAAATGTAGTCATGAGTCTTCTGGGGAAATAAAAAAAATAAAAAAAAAAATTTAAAAACCCCACCAAACCCTAAAACACACAGGGAACTTTAAATGATGTATGACCAACCACTTCCCTTTCCTGTAAAGTAGTTTGAGAAAATCTCTCATATTTATTTTAAAGGACAAAAATCTGCCTCCCTGCATGCCACTTCTAATAAAAGCTTGATTAATCAATATGCAACAAGTAATTACAGATATTTTCTTTAGTATCTTCTGAAAACACTCCTTGTGAGTGAGGGGATGCTGCTTCATGTCCTACATATCAACGCAGCCTCTCTGCTTAACAGAAGCAAATCTGCAATTTTAATTCCCTCCCATACATTATGCTTTCCGCAAAGAGGTTTCATTTTGGCCAATGCAGAACTGAAAGCTCCACACTGCTCCCACAAAAGCTGTCTCCACACCTCACAATGGCACTTAGCAAACTCTGCTGCCTGTGTTTCCTTTCCCCATCTTTGCATTGTAGATTTGCTGCCTGCCTGCTCCCATCCACCACTCTGTGCCCACGTGTTGCCTCCTGTCCATGGTAATATTCTGTCACACTGGCTACAGATTTTTGTCTACACCGATGTCCTGAGGCAACTGCAGTTCTACTGCAGGTTTGCAGATTCACACCTCTACAGCTGAAGGTCTCTCTGCTGCAGGGGCTCAGCACTGAGGATTCCAAATATTGAAGGTGAAGTTAATGGGCAGCTTTGCAACATATGATGAATGCCAGGACTTTTTAACCCCTGGGTATTTTCAGGAATCCTGTTTTAAAAAATTGCATGTAAGGAGGTCTGACAGGGAAAGCTGGTATGGGGGAAATAGTGCTAATATTAAATATTTTTGTGACATTTTTCTCCCTATCCATCATTTAGCAGAAAAAATGCCTATGTATTATGTAAACAACAACCACAGCTGGAAAGATTTCTGCTCTCACCTAGAGCTAAAGTCATGATGTAATATTTTCTGAATTCTTTCTACAGTCTTAAGAAATACTTTCAGCCAACCTTTATCTTAAAGTAATTACGCCTGCAAAATAAAGGCTAAAATTACTTCCTAGAGGCTGTTGTAGAAACTGCACTCTGCACACAGACTAAAAAACACACAGAACAAGGTCTTTCTTATCTGAAACTCAACCCAAAGGACTTAGCCAGCACTTTTGAAAAAGAACTGGTGTGGTGTATGCTGAAGTGAGCTGAGCAGTGAAGATATGTCAACAGTGTGAACATGTAGCTCAGAGTTATTTATATTAGGGAGGGTTTTCTGGTCACTCGTTGCAGTGCTAATTGGCCCAGGCTCCACAGTGAGCTGTTCACTGCTATCAGCCTACCAGCTGGAGGAAAGCAGCTGCCATGGTAGTTTTCGGAATGGAATTTGTGCAGTGGGTGGAAGAGGAAGAAATTATAGTAATAAAGGACAACAGGGCTCCACTCATGTTGGGAGCACAAAATAGCCTAGCAGAAATTGAAGTGCTCATAAGAGATGAGACTTCAAACCTTGTTATTTGAATAAAAGCTTTCTGGGCCTCTCTGTCCCACCTAAACAACATGTGGATACAGCCTGTACCACAGAGACAGTGTCTTAAAGGACAAGGCATGTGTCCCCACATCCTGCTCCTATGTGAGAAGTGCCCCTCAGACAGTCCAAGAGAATGAGCCAGATCTGACAGCTGACAAGAGAAGGGTTTGGGCCATGAAAACACCTACACTGTGTTCTTTTCCCCAAACACATCCAGAGAGTAGGAAGAACTGAGCAGGAAAATACAGAAAATGTATTTGTCATTGCCTTTTTTCAAAACATGTATCCCGGAGAAGAAAGTCTTGTAAGGATAAAGAATAGAAGACCATAATTAGACCCCTGCTATGCCAATTGCCGAACAGGGAAATGAAATGAATTTTTAAAATCCCATGTCATCTGGTGGATCATATGGCCCTATCTATGCACAACCTTACCTCCATCTAGTTATCTCATTAGGTGTTCTTGTAGAGATCGCTGCCTGGCAAATCGGTCTGAATTTTGCTCAAAATCGATTTCTGTCCCTTAGGAGATACTAAACAAACCTGTCTGGAATTCAAAAGAATGTCTGTGGTGTATTTAAAACACCTATTAAAAATTTTAAACTTAACCAGAAATGGGTGCATTTCTAAAGACAAACACACTTAATTCACTTTTGTATGATATGCATACCTAGAATAATAAAACAAATGCATAATGAAAAATATCACTTTGATGAATACCTGAAGATTATCATCTGCAAAGAGCTAATAATTCAGTTTTATCATAACCGAGATGGCACCTTGTTTCTTTTTTGTGACAATTAGAACACTTTAGCAATATAATCAGTATGCACTCTTCACAAGCTTATGCAATGTTCTGCTGTGCATGACATCAATTAGCAAACTCTTAAAAATGTTAAAGAGAAGTAAAGAAATTAAGTAATTCAAGAATATAATTTCTAAGATGAAGTAGCTGTTTTTGCAATATGAAAGTGGTATTGAGAATACTTGTCACTTACCAGCTAAAAGAACTTCAGTACCTGCATCCTAATCATCCTAACACAGACTAACAAAAAAAAAAAAAAACCTCAATAAAATCCTCAAACCAAATCAAAGCAAACTTTAAAACCCCATAAAACCACAAAACAAAACACAACACCTATGCTTTGGAAATACAGGACCTCATGTCCCTCTCATCCAGTGCTCTGTCTCGGATAGAGGCCAACACCAGACACTTTGGAGAGATGTGCAAGAAACCCTGTGGGAAGGAATTACAGCATAATCCCTCCATATTGGGAGCCTCTTTCTAGCTCCCATCTGCTGGAATTTGCTTTACATCAATATACAGACTGCAAAAGTACCTGACCAAGTGTTTACTTTCCAAGCATCTTCTTCGAATGCTGAAAAGACATTAACCAACCTTTTGTTCAATAGAGTCTTCAGTGCTATCATGAACTCCTCATTCACAATTTTTCTTTTCTTGCTTTGTAAGACCTTTAAGAAAAAGATCACTATCTCCAAGCACAGTATACTTCAGCTACCTTATCTAAAAAATAATCCTGGCAGAGAACGGCAGGTAAAACATTTAACCACTGATCAGAAGTGAACAACCACCCTAGTGTAAAACTATGGGGAGTGTCTGTTACTGTGAACAAGAGAGACACATCTAGAACTCTAGAAAATATTTACTTCAGCTATCTGGGCTTTAACATGACTTTACTACTCAAAAAAACAAAGAAGAAGCTACATGTTGGTAACCCAAGTAGAAACAGGGATAAAAGGGGTAGAATCTATGTCTCCATTAACTTTTATCACAGTTAGACAGGAACAGAAACAGATGCTACTGTTGGCTGGTCTCCCTAAAGTATTTCCATGATCATTCTATCAAAGGATCTAGTTGGTCACTTTTGTTCTCTTGGCAGTTGTTGAGTCCTGCCTCTGTATACTCCGTATTTCCAAAAAATATCTAATTGAAAGCATGACATTTGCTCCAGTCACTAAATAGCAAATACCTTTAAATCACAGTCCAGTCCTCAAACAACTTAGACACAAACACACACACACAAAGAAAATCATAAAAAAAAAATCAATCAGTTGAATGGCCACACCACAAGAGCACAAACCATAATTATGCTGAGACTTCCCTTTCTGACCAAAGCAGGTAGGGCTGCTGCATTTTGTGGTATATTCTAGAGGCAATATAACAGCAGCCATGGCATAGGCTCAGTGGTGGATTTGAGATGAATTCTGCTGTGGTCAAAGCAGCCACAAGTCCTTTCTCCACTACAGGAGCCATAACAAACCATCTCCCAATAGTCTGTGCCTGAGTCTCTGTCTTTGAATATCAAGTAGGATTTCCCTTTGCACATCTGAGTGCTTATTGTGGGATGGACGTGAACAGAAGGCTCCCATAGCATGGCAGAAATCAGAAAAGGAAAGAAATTAGAAAAACTGATATAGCAACATGCTAGAGACCACCATCCTATTACATGGTTTTGTAACCCTCTCCACTTCCCTTTCAGTCACGTCCAGTTGCAAGAAATTCCTCTGAAGATCTGTTGCTTTAGGGACCTAAAACAAGTTGTAGAATATGATCACAGTCTTTCCTTCAATCGCTTTCTCTCCAGTATTCATCACAGTGCTTCATTTCCTCTACTTCAAATTGTCCAGCCTGCTGAGAATCAGTTCAAATTGTTATAGAGATCTGGTTTGTTTTAAATGTCTTTGTTTGCCAAAATCCTGGTATTTTTAAATACATTGTTGTTTAAACATACCAGGACATATCCTTTTTTTTGCACCTATCTACACATTACCTACACATATGTCTGAATTTCCATGTAACAAAGATTTAAAAGAGGAGCTGATGCTTTTAATTATTTAATTATAAATATGGCTTTAGGAAGGATACTGACTTTCCAATGAATAGCTACAGCTGCCTTCTCTGTCTTTTAATTTTCCCACAAGAGAGATTCTTTTAATCCAATTAAATAAAAATAAAATAGAGGAAATTTGTGCTGAGGAAAACTATAGTAATTAAAATAAAACTACTGCCTAGTGCTCTCGTAAAGAGCTGGGGGGAGCTATCCATTCTGGAAAAAAAAGAGGGAATTCTAATTTTTTCCCCAGTAATTTTAATAAAATGCTACAGGAATAAAATTAAGTTAACAAAAACCACCAAACCTGAGTAAAGTAGAAGTTATCCCATATGGTCATAATTTAGATCCACTACTAGAATTTCTGTGTTCAAAAGAACATCACATCATCATTGTTCAAAAGAAAACCCATTTTAGCATGCATTCCAACAAGAAGAAAGCATCAGCCTGTGAACAGATCATTCTCACATCAATAGGTCCCAGGCAAAATAAATTTGAGGCAGGTAAAAACTGTAGAATTGTACGTGTTAATTATGTGACAGATAATTACCTGCATTAATCAGATCATGAATAGCAGCCCTTTCCCATGGGAGCTGGTAAAGTTCCTAACTTCAAAATTAAACAGTAAAAATGGCATTTTAAAAAAACTCCACGAATCACAATGACTAGTTTAGGTCAATACTTGGGTTGATTATGCTCTTTTAATTTCACATTACTAGCTATACATTTTGTGTCAGCATTCCATTTCCACTTTCTTTATTTGTAAAGCCAGAGATTCTCTTAATTATTTTCAATGCTTCAGCCTCCCAGTCCGTCCTTGGTTCTAATTATTGATGAGGTCAAGCTGTAAAACAAAATACTGAAAGGCCTGAAATTAAAAAAAATGAAAAGGAGGCCCCAAGTTATTGAAAAATAAGAGCAAGAGGCTGATGAACTGCAGGATTGAGTAGGAGTGTCTAACTAAAATAGGAATTGAATCTTTTGATGCAAGTTGCACCTGTAAAACAACTCAGATCAAACTGTTTACTTCAGCCTCCGACAGCACAGATTTGTACCTCCCAGAGCTCATGTTCATGGGTCTGTGCAATAGTGGATAACACTACTAATACCCAGAGCTGAACAATCTCCCAAATTCCCTTTGCTTTTGCAAATGCTGCTGAGCAGCAAAAGCAGCTAATTTGGTTACTGCCATTTAACTAGCAGAGGACACTGTTTTCATTTAATTTGCTACTATAATATTTTTCATTTGCTTCTTAAAAGAATGCAAGTTCAAAGCAATAACCGTACAAACATCTTGCTCTGCCTCCACGAAGGATGCTGCACATGGGGTGTCCCAGCAAAGTATCACAGTAAGTTGGCTTTTAGCAAGTCTAGGGGTATGTTATGATGGCTTCAAGGTAAGAGGCACAAGAATGTTTTGTCAGAAGTCTGAGGGAACTGGGACAGCAGTGTGAATAAAGCTGAATGGAAGAGAAAGGCATATGGAAATGACAGGTTAGCACAAATTCTACCTCCATAAGAAAGCTAAGCTCCAGTTTGTTCTTGTGGCAGAAAATGCAAGACAGCATTATTCTGTGAACTGCAGCATGCTGTCTATATACAGATAAATTAGCAGTAATGCTCTATTATCCTCAAAAATTAGGAATACAACTGTCTGAACAAAGTAGTCCCTTGCATCCCCAAGGCATCACAATGGGATATAAATGCTACAGAATCATTTTTACTTTACAAGCTTTAATATACACATTGTCCCTTGAGCCCAAAGTTATTTGCTATAATGACATGATAGCCAACAAGAAAGTAATAGCTTTGTGCCTTTGTGCATACTGGTGAAGTGTCTGACCCCACATATTGCAGGCAATTATTTGAGGCTACTGATGTTTTGAGACAGTTCACTGGAAGAAAGATAACACAGGAGCAGGTTGCCTTGACGACACTATGTAGCTGCACCAGAAATCAAAGAAAAATGCAGGAGCTCCTTCTGTGTTGAGGACTGCAAAATATTCATCAAATTGGGTGAAAAGGGAACTAGTCCCACAGCAAGTCCTGGGCAATATTTGATACCACTTCTTATCACGAGCATTATTAGAAAACCACAGACAAAGGCAGGGGGTCGTACCTCACAGCACAGGGCTGTAAGAATTGAACATCAAGCAGTATGGCAATGGCTGCCCAAAAGTTTGGGGCTTTTTCTTGTGAGACTTCTAGTCAGGTCTGGATCTGAGAGTTTACTTTGGAAGAAGTAGTTTCTAATGGCCAGCACTTTTGATTTCAGAGCAGAATATCACAGAAATTTCACTGCAGGTTCTGTGACTTTTGGCAGTGATCACCATCTCTTTCAAAAGAAACATAAATATAAATTACCAAGCTACCATTGAATCAAAAGTAAAGAACACCCTTATTTTGCCATCAGTGAATGTTTCAGGCATGCTATAAGTTTTTTTATATCAGCATATAAGCAAATACAGAATACAAGAGGGATAAACACTTAGAAGATATATGTACACATTCAAAATAAATAAGACCAAATTTATTTCATGATCAGCATTTTCTCTGCTTCTGTTTAATTTAATAGAAACATATCATTCTGTACTAAAAGAGCATTCCCAGTCCTCTATTTTTAAAAAAGCATAAATTCAGATACTCTTTCTAAGAGAAAGAAAATTAACCTCAACTGCTACATAATGCTTCTGTAAACAAAAAAAAATTACTTGAGCTTCCTTAATGACCAAGAGCAACCACATGGTAACAATGAGCAATATTGCTCGTGCCTCACATAAATAATGATGTATTTGTAAATCATTTTAAAAATAGAATTGGGAGAGAAAATAGACATCTGTGACATCACACAATAACCTGTTGGGATGATGCAGCAAAGTAAGACATCTCATCAGATACTGGATGTCTTAAATAGATAGCAAAATTTAAATATGAAAAGTATTTTGAAGTATAGCAAGACACTGTTGAGAATCTCCATTTAAAGAGATTTTTGTGTTTAAAGCTCCTTTGAATTTGACCCTTTAATCCATTTCATTCTCACTGTATTTTCATTCAATTCCCATTTCTACTAGTCTTCAAACACCAAATTCAAGAGATATGAAATGCAGGTGTTAATATCTAGGATTGCATCTTTTTTAAAGAAGTGTTTTTCTCAGGTTTAAGCAATTCCCTGATAGAGCTCAATAAGGAACTCATACAAGCTTCTTACCACTTTCTAATTCCTTCTGTGATAAAGTCACCTTTTAAATTCTGCATCGTGGATTGCAGATGCTGAGAGGCAAAGCTACAAATGTAACTGCATTATTTATAATGACAAACAGATGTAACAGAGACCATGAGAAATAAACCAGAAACACTAAGCAATGCTTAATATTTAATCTCTATATTATCTGAGAGCTGAGCTGAGGTAATTAGACCTGTCCAAATATATGAAACACTTGCAAGGTCTGTTGATCAATGCTTTAAAGGATTACCTCAATGCAAAGACTCACTAAAATGATTAAACTTAGTTTTATTTGATGACTGGTGCTTTCAGGGATTCTCTAATTAAATAACTGTCACACATTGCACAAACCTATTGATTTAATAGTGATTATCTTAATTTATGTTAACTTTGTATGTTCTACATTGTCACTTATGGGTGCTAACAGATATGGCATGATATTCCAAAATGAGTGTTATAAAACCTTAGACTTTGATAGAAAATCTGTTATGAAACACTGAAGGTGCATGAAGGGCTGAGGCATAAATAAAGATGGTAATTCATTTTTCAATTAAATAGCTTCTTTTATATTTAAATCTTGCTTTTGTTATTCTGCAAAATACAAAACTATAGATTGCTGTAATTAAGTTTGGTAGCCTGTAATTTTTTTCCCTTCAGGAGACCAGCAGCAGGAATTTTACAAAGACATTATGACAAAATTCATCATAATGAAACAATGCACAGTCAGGAACCAAATTTTAGAATGTTGTATAATAAGTGATGAGAGAGATTAAAAAAACAAAAAAATCAGAACTGGTAAAGAGATGTGACCCTTTCACTTGTAGAATGTCACTTCAAATCCAGGTCCAATGGGCACAGAAATTGCATCATCTGGAGCTGGACAGAAACTCACCTGAGAGGAAATAATTTCCTTTGTTTTTTTAATAAATTAGTTTCTTATGGAATTGAATAGGCACTCCTTTCTTGAAACAAAATATATGGTCTTCTGTTTAAGAAGCATGGAAAAGAAATCTGTTTTCAGAATTCCTCAAGGCTTATTAGCAAAATTAATAAGCCTTTTTTGGAGTCAGTTTTGCTGTTCCAGTTGGCATCCAACAAAGTTGACAAGAATTGTGTTGTTTTCAGACACATAATGTCCCTGCCATCATGCCAAGAGGATTTCAGAAGTTCGGAAATTTAGATTCACTGCTGACAGCCCAGACTTAGGGGACTGAAGGCTCTTGAGGTCTAGTGCAGAACAAAGCTTTAGCAAAACCCAAAACTTTCAAAGTCTGGAAATCCCAGAGCCAGTAGTGTTTTTCAGGTCCTGCATCAAGGAGACAGGATTGTGGAGAGCTTCGGTGTTAGGAGCTGCCTGTCCCACACTACTTTGGTCAGCACCCTTTGTGCCAGTCTTTTGAAAACATGGACTCCCAAGGAATGCCCCAAAACCGAGATTTTGGGCTTCATAAAAGCTGCCAAGAAATTTGACAGTGTTTCATTGGGACTTTCCACTTCTGCAAAAAAATCTAAATTCTTACCAAAAAAAAAATCCTAAACAAAACAGTTTCAGTGATTTTTGTAAAGGATGTTTGGGTGGGAATTTACCAGTCAGCTCTACTCATATGGCAGGTCTCATGATCACTTTTTCCTCCCTTACCTTGGCTTTGCTACAGCTGCCAAAATACTTGGTTTGTGAAACAGCTTCTCATAAACTGTTTAGTGCTTCACAAATTTATGAATGGTGGTGATGATAGTGCTCACACTTAGTAAGGATCACATGTTTAATTAAATGTAACAAGTGAAGTGTCTCACATTTGAATGCTGTAAATGCCAAAGGACAACTACTTTAAACTTTGAAATCTTTGGGAGCTTTGGTTTCTGAAATGGGTGCGACTTACAAGAAAGGATTTAGAGGTAGGTGCTGGGTCCATTCTACACAAACAAGTATTTGTTAGCATTGCATTTGAAGGGAGGAATGCTGCCAGCACAGACTGCCCGGCAGATAAACTACTTTTGAGTAGTGCTTGGAGCAGAAACAAATATGTCCTGCCTGAAAGAAGAGGTGAATCTTTTCCATGACAGAAAACTAAACCACACCTGAGAACCAATGATTGCTAAATAAGGTGGCAATCATTCAATTAAGAAATTGCAGACTTGTAGGAATTACATTATCACTCTAAAAGGGGGAAGAGATATGGCACTGACCACACACAGAGTTCAAAGTGCCTACTTCTGATATCAAGTTATGCACATCTTTCACTCCTTTTCTCCTTGGTTGCTATACATTTTGTTTCCCTTTTACAAAAGATGCTATATTATTTAACAAAACCAGGAAAAGGCTTTTGTTAAAAATACAAATATCTCCATATTCTCTTGAGAAAAGTAACTGCTGTGAGAGTACTTGTTAGATGTTAGATGCTAAAGCAATTTGGTTTGAAAATAGAAACATATCAACTGAAAAAAACCCCAAAGATATGCAACAGGCAGAGTTTTTTTATCCTGTCACATAAGTTAAAATTTATCTGCAATTACCAAAACTGAAGTCAATGTATTTAAGTTTTTAGCCATCTTTTCTTCTGTTTCAATTTCTAGTGTACAGGGTCGGATCTACCTGGCATTTGAGAACTTTGTGTTTCCCTACCACAAGTTTGCTTTCCAAATTAGCCCAAATTCTATCTTCAGAGGTGGTTTATTACCATGGACTTCACAGAAAATTCTTCTGAATGGGAAGCGTAAAGAAATTCCATTGATTCTCCTTTCTCTGAACTACTGCTACCTGTGTAAGGCCAACAAAAACAAAATGCCTTTTGCCTTTAGAACACTACAATATAGGCATATGTTAGTCCAAAGCAATAGTTGCTACATGTCTTTCATGTAGAAATTCACTTTAAATCAAAACTTGCCCAGCTCCAGATTGACTCAAACTTCAAAGATTCAAGACTCCAGAAGAATAAGAGCATTTTAAAATAAAAATTTGAAGAGAAATTACCCACTCCAAAGAAAACAGAACCCACGCATGTTTAATAAACACTTCACCTTCCCTACACTGACAATCTGTGTAGCATTTTATTGATTTATCCTAGAAAACAGATGAGTGCAGATAACACACATTTGACATTCAGGATGCAAAGTCACCCTGTCTTTTAAATTCCATTAACTAATTTTAAAGCAGAAGTGATTAATTTGCCCATGAGTGTCACAGCTACAACAGATGCAGCTAAATTGAGTGTGTTACTTCATAACTGCTGTCTCCACATGGGTACAAGTGGAGACAAGAAGTTATGGGCTTCATGTAAAAATTGCTGGGTGAACTGGTCTGTGTTACTCAGGAGCAAAACATGAAAAAATTTCTTTCTGGCTTAAAAACACGCAGATGAACTCATAACAACATGGCTGAAGATAGAAAATCTAAACCAGAAGACTATTATTTGTGCATTTATATTGCATGTGTGAAGAAAGCGAGTCTTTAGCCAAATTCCCTGCTGCTGACAATTAACCAGGTTAAATATAAGAATAAAATCACCGTGACTGATTACCAGCAGCAAACACAAAGCCATTCTGGACAGGTGTTTCTTTACCTGAGCTGGCAATTTGCACAGCACTCCTGGAGACCTGAGGCTAACTAGACTCCGGAGCAGCCTACCTTGCGGAGCGGCTTGAGCTTGGTCTCCATGATGAAGTCGTACTTGCAGAGCTCGCAGCAGCGCGTGTCCGAGCTCTTGATCCACTGGTGCAGGCAGGCCTGGTGAACGAAGCGCAGCGTGCCCGTGCAGCGACACGGCGTGATGAGGGGGCTCTCATCATCTCCCTCACAGTGACAGATCCTGGCAGGAAGGACAGCAAGAGCAAGTGAGCCAACCGGCCGACCAGCAGTGCAAAGGCACCGGCTTATTTACACTGCTATCTCATCTTCAGGCTTGACATTCAAAGGATACCAGGTACATGACCTTTCAGATGGAGGCCCAGGAACATACTCCTTGCTCCTTCCTGCCATTTAGCAGTTCCTTCACTTAGTTAGTTCTCTTGGAACTTGCTACGGGATCTGAAGGTGAATCAATAGAAATAACAGTTTTTCCCTTTTATGCATGGCAAAACCTTTAAGACAAATACCAGAGCAGAATAGTCCTTGGTCTGTAAGCAATGCTAATAAAATCCTCAAAGGTAGAGAAATCTAACCCAAGCTGAAAATATCCAGCATGTGAAGCACAAAACTTTCTAGGACATTTCTTTGGAGTTACACAGTTAAAAAATCAGAAAACAGTTTTGAGTACTCTGGAGTCATGCATATGGCACAGTGTGTACATCCATGCACACTTTTTAGGAGGCAGGTATTGAAAAGTTATAGTCATTTTTTTTATTTCTCACTGTCTCTTTAGGCAGACAGCTACAT
The DNA here is from genome assembly GCA_003286495.1 of Chlorodrepanis virens. NCBI lineage: Eukaryota > Metazoa > Chordata > Aves > Passeriformes > Fringillidae > Chlorodrepanis > Chlorodrepanis virens. Next base: position 31,391,397 of record LTAT01000006.1, read on the forward strand.
TATCTGAGAAAACAAAAACTTCTCCGTAAGCAGACCCTGAGACAGAGGTTGGTCCCAGAACTGTTTTACCTTATGATGGGATACAGAGCTTTTCATTTTGTGGTTTTGCATAAAGTGATCAGTGTTCTAACATCATCATCTAAACGGCTTCTTCTGCGATACATATCCAGATGTCCTCCTGATTTTCCCCTCTTCCAAACAATCTCATGATCATATCCGGAAAATATTCACCCATCAAAAACAACGTCAGGTTTATTGGCAAGCATCTCTTTGAAGGCAGAAAAAGCTTTACAGAGAGAGCAGAAGGCTTATCCAAACACCTGAAGGCCAGGAGATTCACCTTAATGAAGAGTTAATTCCCTCCCATCCCCAGCCTAGAAAAACACAACAAAGGTCTAATGAGTGTCTGAAAGGTCAAGTTGGCATGCAAGTGGAAAAAAAAAAAATAGAAAGAAAAAAAAAAATCTGAAGCCTTAGAAATGCTATTTCAAAATAAAGAAATAGCAATAGCAGCACAGATCCTGCTGTCACACAAATAGAACTTGGGCCTTAGAAACTTAGTACGGCCCAGATGCAGAAGTGTCTGAACACATGTGAGGAATAACTCACATTTTTACAGAGAAAACTGTGACTGCACCACCTCTGGGGTAGGAGAGCTTCAGGATAAGGTTGTCTTCCTACTGGGAAGATGGGTGACCTTTCTAGAGCAGGAGCTCCTGATGTATGTCAGGAGGCAACCTGACAAAGACATCCCAGGAAAGACTGGCTACTGCACAGCTCTGAGGCTGCCAAGCCTATAAGCAGGGGAACAGGAAATTCCAATGTCTCTACATGAAAGAGCTACAGATCAAAACTGGCAGCTCCACTATTCTTCCACAGTGTAGCCCAGAGCCATGAGAAAATCTATCTGTGATAATGGGAAATCAGAACAAAGCTGCTTTGCTGGACATACAGAAATAAAGAGACCAAAAAATTCCAACAGATAAATGAAGCTCTGAATGCCTGGTCCATAAATGCCAGGTTTCAATTTCTGCAGTGGTGCTAGTACAGGATTTCATGTCCCACACCAGTGAAGAGGAGAACAAATTACCCACAACTTCCTTCTCGCACACGTTCCTTTTCTGAGACACATTTTACAGGAACTCAATTTACAGCCTTGTCCTTACTAATCCAGCTGAGTTAGGTGCATCAGTATCTTAGTTCTTAGATGGGAATTGCCTATATGGTGATTTCTTACTGAGCCTCTAGCTCAAACAAAACTATATTTTCAAAACACTGAATAGTTATTTTTCTAACAAATGCATTCCCAACTGAGAGTTACATAAAAAACATAATTCTCTTTTTAAATTAAAGCTATTCCCCAAAGGAAGACCAGCATTCTTTGTTCATTTAAATTCAAGCCATACATAATTTATTTTACAGCCTTAGCATTTAAACTATTTAGAAATTAGACAACTAAGCTATGGACCCAATAGCTTTTTTCCCTACTACTGCCAAGATTGTTTAAAATTATTTTCAGAGCTAAAATACAAGCCTAAATTTTCACTGGGATCTTCAAATAAAGTGACACTGCAAATTTTAAATTAATAGAAATAATCCTTGGTAGAAATACTTCTACAGAAAAACTCTATATGCATTCTATACATTCTGTTTGGGCTTTCCTTGTACATAAGTCATAAGCCAATTGTATAAACAACAGGGTGACACTAAGAACTTACAGTATGAATAAAGCTCAAACTAAATAATCTAACAGCCTCTTCCTGCTTTATAACCATGAAATAGGTAAAGAGAATTAAAACAAACTTCAGTAGGAATTCAAGTCCAGAGAAAATGACCAAAGACATGGCTTTCATTAGCTTCAAGGCTCTTTGATCTCTTTGCTGTAATTTAACTCTTTGTTATGTTTAACCAGAAGAAATTAGCTTTAAAGATGATTGTGTACCTAAACTCACAGTGACAGTATAAAGAATTTCAGTGCCCAGCACCTGTGGTAACAGACTGTTGGCTAAAAGCTCAAACATCTTGTAAAGACTTAGAGCAGGTAACTTGCTCTGTCTTCCTCAGCCATTATAATCAAACCTCAATTTTGTGCATCTCTGCTCTTTGATGTGTTCATCTATAACGCACATCATAATTATCACAAATCAGAGAAAGTTAATTGTTAATGGTGGTTTTGAAAAGTTTGCTGTAGAAGAATGGAGGTAGGGATACAAAGCACAGACATACCTGAACCATGCCTGAACCAAGCTGGAGGTGGAGAACTTTCATTCTAGTTTCCTGTTGTCAATGATCACAACTTTGAGTTTTTCATGCATCAGATTTATTATTTAGCTGGCTGAACTTGTCCTGAGAGTAAAATTTGTTTGCATACTTTAGAAATTAACTGAATGGAAAAAAAACCCAAAACCACTCTCTATGATGAAAAAAAAAATATATATAATTTGCTAAATCTATACTGATCTATTTAAAAGTTGTAGTACAGCACTGATCATTGTTAATAGCTGCAGTTTTAGCTGCTCAGACACCCCAACAGAATTTACATACTCAACTTCTTTCAACTTTTTAGTACTTCAGTAGATGAATGGCCTTTATTATAGAGAAACATCTTTGACTTTTTTTTTTTTTTTTGACAGCTTAGTGCTTTACTGTCTATGGAACAGGACCTCTCTTTTCCAAGGAAGAGATGAGCACAAGAGTCCAAAGGAGCTTTTGCTCTATGAATCATGTCTACACCAGAGATATATAAGCCATTAGATGATCTTCTGATTCAGATATACAAAATTTTGTGTGTGCATTTGTATACACCTATAAACATATCCCTACACACTGAGGTCACAGAATATCTATAATTCTTTCAATAAAACTCACTGTGAATCCTTATGAAACAATACTCTGTCAGTGCTGTCATCCTTATGCACAAATTTTTGGTTTATATGTCATTATTTTAATTACCCAGCACATATTTTTCTAGCACAATCTTGTTTCTATAACCTTCAGCAAACAGATGTACCAAACACAAAGTAATGCTAACACTGCACATACATGAGATGTAAACCAAAAAGCATAAAAATTCTTTGAAGATGTTCTTAACATCAGGTTCACATCTATAATGCAACAAATGAAGAAAAACATATTTCAGAAAAAAAACCCCATAATTTTAAAACTGAAAACATCAGTACTTGTGAAAGATTTTTCATAATTCATATAAAAACTGTTGCAGAGCTCTTGTATGTTCTTTACAAAACATATTGCCACCACACATAAATAAACAAAAGGAATTTCTTATCAGATCAAAATGATGAGATGAAGCTAAAGAAAGCACTCAGAAGTGAGGCATCGACAGAATTTAGTGCTGTCATGCTGTCTTAAATTCCATGACTATTAATTGCTTTCCCATGTTCTCCATGGTCCTGTTCATTGCAAAAGATAAAATGCAGAAAGGGAAGTATGAAACCAGTCTACAACTTGCAGGCATTCCTACGGTCATTGAATTTTGGCTGATTTGCAGAAAATCAGCAAGAGTTATCTTGTATGCCTGACCTTGATTTGTCATCAAATTAAGACTTTTTGTCTTCCATACAGAGAAATATTTCCATTTTCCCTACAGACAAGCATAATCTCAGTTTAAAAGGTCTAAAATCAGTACGGAACAAGGAAATCACTTGGAAAGCTTTCAGGTTTTCCTAACAGTTATTTATTCTGGCAAAATCATGGCAATTGAAACTGCAATCTAGATGGTTAGCATCTAAGCTGCTTATTGGAGGAGATACAGGCAGATTCCAACAGATTTGTAGCTTTTTCTTCACATGCAGTTAACAGTTTTACTCTCATTAAAGAGATTAGCTGCCAGTCTCCATCCTAACTGGAAACCCAGCAGTTTCCCTAACCTGTCATCCACTAATCCACCTGACCCTTTGGAAATTAAAAAATAGGCTGATCCCTGTGCCTCTGTAGTGAAGTGGAAAACACACTTACTCTGCAGGAGTCCTGTGGGATTTAGTGCTCCACTCCTACCCTGCCAGCAAGTGCTCCTCTGGGACAGCATCTACCCAGCTGATTCCCATGGATGCCAAAAGGAAGTGATGAAGAAGAAGAATCATTCAGCATGTCCCTGCTTCTGCTGCAAGCCACATTGAGAACCTTGTCACCAGGAGCAGTGCTGGAGGGAAACTGTTTGCAGTAATTCTGCATCACCAGAACTCTCTGTGGATCCCATATTTGCAAATGCCCTCCCTATCTCAGCACCTGGTAAAACTGTTTTTTTGGCCATTACACACAGACAAAGGGTTTAGCTACAGAAGCTTTTATAGACTTCCTTGAAAATACACCAGGTCAAATTTTACCCTCATTAACAAATTTAAAATGTAGGGGAATGCCTCTGAGGCTTTAAAAAATGGAAATGTACATGGAGGCATACCAATAATGTATATGGGCATACTGATAATGATGTAAAATAATGCTTGAGAGCTATAAATGATGCAATTACGTTAATTTTCTGGGAGCTGTACAGCTATGTCCATGCTAACAAGCATTACAGTGAAATTGTCACAAATCTCTTGAAAAACAAGCAGCTAGCGCTAAAACCTGGGGTGTCTACACCAGACCCATCCTGGTGGGTGTTTCTTTGATTTGAAACTGATTTTAGACTGGACCGGGAATACACTCTGAGACTAATTCTCAGTGTGGTCTAAACCATGGCAAAAGAAAGGTTGATCAGATGTGCCTCAAAAGCAGGCTCCTTATCTGAACTAATGGAGGCCCATCACTCACCAAATTAGGAGGAGCTACAGCTTTGTGACTGTGGCATGTCTACACCAACTGAGATGCAATTTATAGGCAAAAAGAACTAAATTAACATAGATGCCTAATAACCACACTGTCATTTTCCTGAAGATGGAAGAACACCAGTACAAGAGAAATACTTTGGAACTTTTAAGAGATTTCCTTAATAAAAGAGAGAAATATTTTCTCCATGTAAATATGATCAAGAAAGATAATACCTATTCCAGAAATTCTTTTTTATGAGAAATTATTGAAAATCTTGCCCTTCACTGGAAAGCACATATGAACTCATAATTGTTATGCAAAGAAAAAATTTTACTCTGTGTGATGGGTACATCTCATCACTGTATCTCACTGTTGCTAGAGGGAGCTTAGTCAGGAAGAAACAGCAGAGCTGAAAAATGTTGGAGCAAGTGAATCCCTGGATTTGATTTTTGGCTGTGGGGATTATTAGCTGCCAGCATGAAATGCCATGAGCTCCTAGGTTATCTTAATTGGACCAAAAGGATCCAATTTCCCAGAATTGCAAAGGGATGCACAAAATTGCTGTCGCTACTGTTTGATTTTTTTCCTTAGGAAAACTATTCTGTCCAAAAAAGGTCATTTTCTCTTTTGCCAATTTATAAATACCTTACAGTACTTTTAGACAGTTAGACTCTAAAATGAAACAGCTTTATGGACAACTCACAGACAGTAACTGTCATTCATAAAAAGAATCCACAAAAATCTGGAACTCTGCTTATGCATGGTTCATCACTTGGGAAAAAAAAGATTAAATTCACTGAATATGTTCACCTTGCAATAGGCTAGAGAGTGCCATGTTTCTCTTGCTTTCATTTAACAGGTTTTTCTTTTTTTAAATCTCATTTCCATTCTTTCTACTTCTAAATCACAAAGCAATCTAAATGACAAATTGGTCTTCCTCTCCATTTAAACATGGTGTGAATGAGGCACATTAATTCTCCACACCAAATGTAATCCATTTGTTTATCTCTTCCCTGTCTCTCCTGCCCTTCCATTATGCTATACAGTCAGCTGTCTTTACCTGACAAGAGGAAAAACCATTTTTTAAAGTGTTGCAACATACTAGTGGAATTTCATAAGGGCCTAGCTCGTAAAGCTTTGTCTTCATTTCTGCAAAAGCGATGAGCATTTGTAAGAGCCCCAAGAGCAAACAACATCAGTGAAAGCACATAAATATTTTATTTTGTCAACATTCCTTGTCTTTCTATTAATCTTTCTTTATAGGTGATTAATAGGATATCTAAAGAGTTACAAGTAATTGCTGCCTCAGATGCATGGTTAGTGCAAGATACATGTCTGACAAGATTTACTGCACCGAACAAGTTCAAAGAACTAGGGACTGCATCTCAAAACAGGAGATTCCTCCCACCCACCTAGTGAAAGTCAAAGCTTTAAGGAACTGAACTCCATACACAAAATATGCAAGCTTTAAGTATTCAACAACGGAACCCTTAAAACTAAGGGTAACTTTCTAACAGGAGGCTGTGCCATTTCACTTATTTCCATTAAAAATAATAATAAGTTCTGAAAGAACAAGCAGAAAGAAGGACTCGGTTCTGGCCCAGACAAGTGAGCCTAATCACAACAAAGACATACTTGCCTTACTTTGGCTCTCCTTGCATCCTTGTGAATCGTGGAGAGCTTCCAAAAGAGACTGCATAACCAGATGGCTGAAGAGGTGACAGATGGGGATTTGAACCATCAGGCAGATAATAGAATTAACCAGAATTTCATACTGCTTCAAAGACTGATGAACCACCGACCACCAAACAGAGGAGGAGAATCCTCAAAAAGCAGGAGATCCCTATCAAAAAGTCACTTTGCAAAAAATAAAGCTCTGAACAGGAAAGTAAGCAGCAGTCACAGATCTTTTTGAGAAAGGGGTGAGGAATCAACATGCAGGACAAGATTCAGAGACTTGGCTCTCAACATCCTGAGATCACAAGGTACTCTCTAACATCCCAGGGAGAAACAGGTTAAAAACCCTCCAGCGAAACACCTCAGTCTGGAAGTAGAGCCTCTTCCGTTTTATGGTGATTTTAGAAGGCTCTGGAAGGTATTTAAAGTCTACACATTTTGCATTACAGTTTCTTCACTGGGTCCAACATCAAGGTTTCAGCTTAAGTATTTAGAATGAATGTCAAAAATTAGTGGTAGAATTTGAACCTACATATCTATTTTCTGTTCAACTTTCTGTTTTTTCTTGCTCAAGAACTTATTTTCTACCAACCACCTTTCTGTCTTCTGATCTGATGAATACTCTTCTACCTGAATATTCCAGAATGTAAGTAATTTCATAAAAAAATACATTTTTTGCATCTCCTACTAAACAATATTAAGAAAAGAAAACCCTGCTGAAACCCTTGATTTCACAAGAGAAAACTACATAATCATATTGCCTCTTGTCAGGTGCAGTATATACTATTTCTTCCCATCCATAATTGTGCTAACACAGAAAAATGCCCATAATAGTCTTTTCTTAAGTTTTTAATGGCCTTTTAATTAACACACTAGATTTTGAAAACTGTTTTTTAAAAATTATGCTTGAAATATACTCTGCAGATCTCATGAGTTCAACCTCATCATCTCCTCTACTTCTCCCCTTCCCTACTGTTGTGCCCTACTCCTCAAATGAGGGCCTGCCATTATACCTGACTGCAGAAAGAGTCATTCAGAGTTCATTCAACAAAATCAAAATTTGACTTCCAGTAAGCCTCTTTTTTTCAAAGGGAGAAACTCCACTTTACTTAAGTGCATATGTTTTTGCTGAAATGACTGAATCAGCAGTCCAAAAAGATTGTACACCAAAACCCTGACTAGTTAAACAGAAAATATCTTTCAACTATATCATCAATAATAAAAATACCACAAGATATACTCAGAATCAATACACAAAGCACTTATGATCCACTAGTGGTAATATCAACTACTCAGTTTTCTTTTCTTAGTGATTTCCATGTGAAAATCCATGGGACTAACTTCTCACAATCCATTCACTTTGGCATATCCAATACACAGCTGTTCCCTCTGGGGAGATTATCCACATGCAGACCAAAGAAAGCTATTTCTGAGGCTGTGCCCCAAGCCATGGCAAATTCCTGGACAAAATATATAGGAAGAAAATCTCAGGCACAGGGTAACTTTGGAAAAGGGGTATCTAACTGTATGATTTAGAAAGCCTATCCTGTGAATCTTTAAGAAAAAATAAATCAATTTAGGTGCCAAAACAACTCAGCACAGCCAGAACTTATGTTGTACCTCAGAAGAAGAAACCTTGCCTCCTAATGGACTTCAGGAAAAAGTAGTTGTCCAGGGAAGAGACTGTAAAGGTCAGGATTGATGCCATGACATTTTTTCAGCAGTTTGGAAAGAATCAGTGACACTAGATGGGCAAGTAATTCCCTGAAGTGACCAAGAGGTTCCCCTTAGACTAGCTGAAGCACATATTGCACAATGGTACTATACTTTATCTGACTAATGTGCTTATACTGGAATTGAGTGTGCACTGTCACATTCCAGCTCATGCTGACAAATGCAGAGTGAGGAAGATGTCCATGTCCAGTAAACCATGAGGGCATGAAGGAAAAAAGTTGCCTACCCAGAAACTAAAGACAAAATAACTGTTGCCACGAGGTGTTTATCATCCCTGTTCCTCTGCTATTTCCACACAATACCATTTAGGTGAGAGCCATTCCTCTCAGCCAGTGCTGTCATATCAACTACAAACATGAATAGCTAGGATGAAAAGCTTGAAGAAACCCCCCAGGAAAAGAAATTTTCCACATCACAGCCGGCTATGCTAACCCAGTCTTAGCATAAACATGACAAAACCGCCCTCTTTTTTCCATTTCTCATGCAGAAAAATGGGGAGTATATGTGCACATCTACACTGACATCCAATTATTTATTTGGGTTTTGTTTCAGATTGGAGGTTGTGAATTTTAAAAAGAAAACACACCACTGATCACGAACCAATGAAGTGCATGGGCATGTCCTGAGAAATAGAAACTGCAGTCTGTTCTGAATTGGTAGTAAAAACATATCTTCCTTTTTCTTCAGCTGTCTACAAACTGATTAAGTAAGACAACTTATCAGCTATAAAAAATTAACAGGCCTTGTTTTTCCTAGATGTATTACAGTCATTATGATACATCTGATTATGACAACAACAAAAAAATAGTATTATTCCTGACATAGAAAAATGCATTTCTGACTGCCTTGAGAAATTTTGCAGAACAGGTCTCATCATCAACCATATTAAGTTTAATGCTGGTTGTTCAAAGAACATCTCCACTGATACTGAGCCTAAGGGCACAACCTACCACAATTTTTTCAACTTTCCTCAACTAAATAAGAGCCTGGCTGAAAACTCTGCACGTACATCCAAAAGGTCCATCCTTGAACCAACCTCCAAGTCTTGCAAAAAGTACCTGAAAAATTATAATAAAATTCAGTGCGTTGAGAAAAAAAATAAAAGACTGGGACTGACTTTTCATCTGAAAGGAAATTCTAGGTTTGGTGACTTGGGCAACAACTAGGACTAATCTATGTAATGCATTTACAGAACTGTATTTATATATATATATATATATATATACAGTATGTGTGTGTATATCTATGTACACACTAAAACCTTTATTTATTTATTTATTTGTGTGATTTTTACTACAGTATAATGAAGCCCATATGAAGACCCATGCTGAAGTGGTTTTTTTCAGGTTTTGGGTAGCTCATCCTCTCAACAATTGCCAAATGAGCAAATGTTATATATGCACTGCATGTACTACACTGGCTCTTCAATCTGAGTAGTTCAGAAATAGAAGACAACACTGAAGCTGTGGCAGTCACCTGTGTGCACCTCTGCATCATGCCCTGTAGATAAATTTCAATAACATGGATTACCACTGTTGCTTTTTCTTTGCATTTCCACAAGGCAGAGAGAACCCAAGCCTGGTGCTAATACATAAACTCATGCACAAACACAGCTGGACTTTGAAGAACTTTAAATTATTAAGACAGACAATGGACAGACAGTGGAAATGTGTGGTTCTGCTTGGTAAGTATAAAAAGGAATGCATAGCCCTAGCTGTGTTAGTAATAGCTTATATCTTCTGCTGCAAAAAACCCACAAAATACCTGCACATTACCTTTTTTCCTTTTAGAAATAAGATCCTTGCAGTGTTTCACTAAGTTAAAGCATGCTGTGAGACTGCGTGATGTGGCATCATGAACTTCCTCATCCTCTGTTTACATTTTCACGCAAATTCTTCCCAGCAGAGAAAAGTGAGAAGTTTTGGGTTACCATATGAAGAAACTAAGCCTGATTGTCACTTGGTAGATGAGAGCCAATGCTGGCTCACAGGTTTGGTGAGGGAGAAAAAAAGGAAATACTTGTTTCAGTTCTGTCAGACTTATGGGATGGTGCATTTTCATTTACCACTGAACTAAGTAACTCAAGCGTTCCCAGCTGTGTACTCCAAATTTGGATGTTAGCCCAGAAGTGGCCAGCTTCATCTCATTTCCAGGGTAAAATGCTCACCTTCTGGTTGCATGCTTCACACCAGGGCATCAGATTGTCAGAGGGCTGAACTTCTGAACTAAAGAGAACTCTTGGTGTTGCTTTTTCTTTCCTAAAACCGATTTTACGGCTTATTCTGCCCAATCACCCTTTTGTACCATTCCAATCTTGAGAGGGGTGACTGAACTAACAGCCCATACACATTCACAGTGTGGAGGTGTTTGGCAGTGCAAAATCACAGACAAATTATGCCCCGCTAGAGACAATGATCTCCAGGCACCATCCACTGGCTTCCTGAGATAATGGCATCTCTAAGACCATAAATTTATTTCATATAAGTCATTGAAAGATTACACAGGGGGACCAAAGCTGGATTAGAACTGATCACTTGAGGAGGAAAAGCTCCATATCCCATTTTTTTGAGCTATCTGGCATCCTGCTCCGTTCTCCTGCCTCTGGCTGGAGATTTAAAAAAAAAAAAAACAATACTCTGCCAGAGGACAGAGTGGGTCCATCTTCATGGAGCAAAGATAAACATTTGATTCCTTTGTAAGACTACTCTTTTTAAATAAGGGAAGTATCTCTTCACATTGAGATATGCTAACTTCTCTGTAGCAAAGGTTCTTTGTTATTTCCTGTGGCCTGCCTAGCCTAGTTTATTACTGAGATATAGTGACAGAAAGCAGTCAAGGGAAAGGCACTTAGACCGTGGCAGGGAGAAACTCCTCTTAAGAATGCTAAATCCTTCTTATTAGGGACTAACCTGCATACTTCTAAATCATCAGACCAGTCATCATAGAGCACTGGAGGCTTCTGAGCAGCATGAGGCACAGTGGGCCCTGCCCCAGCAGGTGCTCCATGATCTGGGGCTGCCAGAGCATCGCTGCCAGAGCCTGCCTCTGCAAAGGACTCCTTTGTGTGTCTGAGGAAAGGTGCAGGCTGCCGGTCTCTGTGGTAGCTTTTCCCTTTGCTTTTCCCACATTTTCTTGAGGAAATCCTTGCTTCCTGAGATGATGCTGAAGACTGTGATTCCTTAAGCCTCGGAATCCTTCGGCGGTGATTTAAAGCAGGATTCTCAGAGTCAGACACCTCTTGTTTCTGTTTTCCCATTGTCCCCAAGGTGACAAGTTCAACAGCATTATTGTTTGAGGACCCATCCTGGTTACTGCATGATCTATTGTTTCTTCTCCCTCTCCTGGCCATCCTGGCTTTTTCTCTTGCTCTCCTCCTAGCCTGAGCCCACTGACTCTCATCCGAAGATGATGATGAATCAGATGCATTCCAGCTGGATCTCGGAGGCTCAGGATGCAATTTACAGTTCCTCCCCTTTCCTTGCTTTTCTGTGTGCTCACCATTGTCTCCAGTCTCTCTTTTCCGCCTAAACCTTCGTTTTATGAGTTTCTTACTACCAGGCTCCCTATTAGAAGGGGCCAGCACCATGACAGAGGTTGCATGTTCAAGCTCATCTTCTGACAAATCATGCAAGGTAGTAGATCTAGACAAAGCAGTAAGCAAAGGAAAGGGATGGAAATGGTAAGGGTGGGTGGAAAGAGAAATCACACACACAAAACAAACAAAAAAAAAAAGGATGAGAATGAGAACATGAATTTTAATAGAAAAACATGAGACTAAAACACAAAAACAAAACCAAAACAAAGAGAGATCAAAAGAAAACTAAAGTCTATGTCAATTATGAATAAAGTTAAGCAGAAGCAAGAGCTACATAATATTTAATAAAAGCAACTAACAAGTATCAGCCAGATGAGAGTATATTTTTCTCAGCACATACCTACAAATGTCCTGAGTGGAGGGGCAGACAGACAACCGAGATTGACTCCTGGGAGCTGTTCCTGTTGTAGGACTGCTTGCCTGTTGAAATAAGTTAGACAGTTTGGAATCTTTGTCCATGAAATACATTGCAGATATTTTACTGCTTTGCCACATGATCACAAAATTGAAATAACTGTTTCTGCTGTTCATAGTGCGCTGTTGAACACATAGAAGCTGGAAAATACAGGAAGCTTGAACAAAAGTGAAACCAATTTGTGGAACTAAGTACGACTGAAGTGTTTGAGCTCTCATTCGCTCATGACTACTTTTTGTCACTGTTTGAGGAAGCAGCTTTCAGCATTTGAATTTTCATTTGGCTCTACTGTAAATGTCTGAAGGGAAAATGTCTGGTTTTCTTTTGTGCAGTCAACCAACCATGATGATGCCTTTCCAAATCATGTGAAGTGCACCTGCGATACATTGAGGGATGAAGAACCCAAAGCTTACTTAGGTTGAGTGGACTGATAAAACAGCAGGAAGATTAGAGTGTGTTTTAAAAGGTTTTCAAGGCAATCAGATCGTCTAGAAGAGCTGAAAATGTTAAACTGAGATGAGCCAGAAAAATTCAAAGTGCAGGCTACATCTCTGCAGAGCTGATCACATTCTCAAACAGCAGAAGAGATATAAAACATGTTTAGTACGTGACATTTTGCTCATAAGGTTGTTGCTACAAATTGCAGATTCAGTTACCCAATACTTTCACTGAAAACATATTTTGATGGTGTTAACAGCAAACCATTTCAATCTGCCTTGCTATCTACTGGCAGCAGAACTGTATGGAATCCAAATGTAAATCCAAGGCATGGTGATTCTTCAGGATCCCTCACAAGACACGGTATTGTGGGAACTGGGTTCAATAAAATCACTTGTAAGGCTATGACTTTCCTGTAGCTGATCAGGGGTATCAACTTTTAGTATGCAATCTCATCCACCCCATTGTGATCACCACTTCCAAATGCAGACAAAATACTACAAGCCGCAGAATTCCACAGGATTGAGCACCAGATGCAAGAGAAGGATGACTATTAAGCAAGAGTACAAAGCACAAATTGTACCATGTAAAGCCTGTCATCCAAATCTTTTGTACTAGCAAACCAAATTCAGTCAGATAATCGAAATTTCTAGCTCAACTTCCACAGACGTTTTTGTGGTGTTAAAATGTGTTGGAAAATTAGCACAAGCAAAATAATTATAAACAGCAAGTACCTGCCAACACTTCACTTTTAGCCGAGGTTCTCAATATCCATTCTATTTAATGCAAATATCTTCTGGAAACATCAGTCACCACTATGCGGATTTTTGCTTTTATATGGGTACCACCTGAGACTTAAGAATAGTGCTTTTGCATGAAAACATTCTTCTAGCTCCTAGAATTCAAGTAGCCATTTTTACCTGCTGATTAATATTGCAAAAGTTCACCAAACCCACTAAAAATATTACTAATTCTTTAGTTCTAGTTCCATGAATGAAAATCAGAGATACGACAACTAAGCCAAAATGAGCAATGAAATTGATAAATTGACACAATTCTTGTGTTGTACATTTTTGCCACATCTAGATTCACCATCAAAGGAGGAATATTAGTGTGTATAGGTGCAGCATCATGCTGGAAGAAAAGGACAAGTATCTGTGAGAAAAACTGTATTCCATATTTCCTCTACTACAAATGCAGTATTTCAATTGTATGCATTGTGACAGAGTATGAGTGTTTCTTACATACAAATTGGAAACATATGTTAGATGCATGGTTGGGTGTATAATCTCCTTCCATCTCAGCCTCTGAGATGAGCATTAAGTAATTAGGCATGTCTTAAGCTACTTAATGAGGAAAGATGCAGACCTCAGCACCAATAACTAATGTTATTGGGTTCCGTGCTGCCTGCAGCACATGATGAAGAAACATCCCTCCACACTAAGCCCCAGTGGAAAGACTGCTGAAGAAACCCAGCCCCAGAGTCGAGTGTGGAATCCTGAATTCATGCCTCATGATGTGCTCCTTTCTTTTTTCCCCTCACAGCTCCAGGACTGTTACCATTGCTTCTTCTGGGATCTTTGTACTACAGGGGTTTGGCCTGGTCTTAAATAGTGGTCAGATCAACTCCATGCAGTAAAAGGAATTTTTACATCACCTTGCCACAAGCAGTAGCCTTTGAAGGGATGAGGAGATTGGCTAAGCTGGCCCAGCAACCATACAGTTGGTCTGCACAAGGAAACCTTCAGCAGCTATTAAAGCAGGAAGCCAGCTAGACAGTTCTTAAGAGAGCTGATATAAAGCCAAAACCAAACAAGCTCCTTGAAAAGCTTTTACACTTGCGATTTGGAACTGCAGACCAGCAGAAATTGAATTATTTTAAGATTAAAAATTACATTATCAGTTTGACTACTTAACTATTACATTTCACTTTCAACTGTCAAGAGGTCTGGACTGTTTCAGCCCTGCTCAAATTTACTTTCTAGTTCCCCTGTGCAGGCATGATGCTATGTTTAGTTGTACATAACTCATAGGAAAGTTTATTTCCTTCAAAACCAATTGACATCAATATCTTTTACGAAATGAATGCTTTTTGCTTATTTGTCTAAGCCCTATTAGAGCAAACATGACAACTGCCAGGCAAAAAGCCAATGCACCATTTAAGTCTTCAAAAACAAAGCATGACAAGTTATATAGAAGCTAATTCAGATTCTTACCTGTGAGCAAACTGAATTAATTTGATTTCTACAACTTTGTAACACAATTTTTAATCCGCATTATCTAAATTTATATGCATTTATCTATGTTAAATTAGCTTTTCATGCTAAAATCATAGATTCACAGAATTCCAGGTTGGACTCAAAGATCACCTATTCCAACCTTTCTTGGCAAAAGCACAGTGTGGACATGTCCCATCTCCCCATCCAGCTGAATCTTAAAAGTGTTGTCATGGAAAAAAAAAAAAAAGAACTGATGGAGTGATTTCTAAAACCAAAAAGGTTAGTATTTCTGATAATTTTCTGATGTTGATTTGTGTCCCTCACAGGAAATGCGGGCCCTTATTTTGTAAATAGATCCAGTCTTTGTAAATTAAATAGGAGTGGAAGGACCTGCCAATGTCAGGTCTGTCCTTGCTACCACATGTCATATGAATATAATAATTCACAGCCAGATGAACTGTTTTGAAGAACCTTTAAATTTCAACTCAGCTGGATGCCTACTCCAGACCTCTATCCCCAAACCCCTTTACTTTTTCATCCTACCCGGCTCTGACAGCAGCAACTGTAGCTGCTTTCTGCTACCAGCACTTCCTCTAGGTTTACCCCAATTCTTTTGACAATATTCCCTCGTTGCCATCTCTTTTACAAGCCATACATCCCAAACTAATTTTAAAAGTTTAAATAATAATATCTCTTAAATCCAGTCTGCGAGCAAAGATATCTAAAGGGGCATTTACTTGGGTAGTGTGTTTATAGAGAGAATTGTGTATTTTCAAGGCATATCTGACAAACTAGAACATGATAATTTGAATATATTCTGCTCATGTCTTATCAGTCCAGCTCTTTTGAGAATGTATATGCAGCAGATGTTGGAAACAGTCTCAAGCAGACAGATCTTATTGCTGCAATCACCATCCCATTGCTATTTTGCTATACAGCACACTGAATATTTTGAGATACTGTATTTAGTGAATAGAGGGATCAGACTGATGCTGAGGACTCCAATTCCACCTGGGAGGCTGAGTAACAAAATTTTTTAAAAATAGTATTCCTTGAATGAATGTCTTCTTCAGACAGGTTTATTGTACAGCTCACTGGAATGGGAAAACTAAACAAGCACTGTACTAATTTTATCCTAAAAAATTATATCAGTAGCAGAATTAAATGTGGTAATTCAAAATAAAGCTGTCTCACAAATAATTTATAAGCAAGGCAGCTCATTTCTCTATGCCATCAGCACAAGGAAGAGGTCTAAGGGATAATGCCAACTCCAGCTGATCAGGTCTGGCATTTCAAAAAGATTGTTAGGAGAGAGATATTCCCCAGTCACCACCTTCTGCTGTCTTGGCCAGTTTAGATGAACTCTCTTGTCAAGGATATGCAATTCAATTAACAGACATGACAGGGCACTCATCCATAATTATTTTTGGTATGTTGGCAGTGTGCTTTTCAAGCAGAATACTGGTAAATACAGAGCTTTCAGGATAAGTGAGATGATAATCACTTACCCAACACAAGGAGACTTCAGTGTCACACACATGTCTCTGTGCTACAAAAGCAGCAAAGACAGAACTGGGGGACAGAAATAAGTACAACTGGTGAAAACAGTAAGAATTTTAAATCAAAACTACCTTTGCTCAAGTGTTCAGGATCTGAGACAAATTTTCAGATTAAAATAAAAAAAAAAAAAAAAAAAGGAAAAAAGTCCTCAGAGGCCATCTACTGCTTAACCTGCATGTTGAAACTAGTGCAAGATCATGAGTCAAGCTGTGCTCTTCCTAAGAACAAAGAAGGGATCTGCTTCGGCTTAACAGAAAAGCTGAGTAAAAGCAGATTCCAGAAGTGCAAAGAAACACATAGTAGGGGAGTGAAGCTCTAAATTGACAAACCAGATGATGAAATGGACAGCTTATATAAAATGGCCTCACAGCTATCACCAGAAAGGCTAATGAATCCTGTCCTGTCTCTGTTCTGAACAGAGGCATTTCCAAAAGCTGGTCAACTTAGAACCCTGCTGAAGAAGAAAGCTGCAGAAAACTGATGGGTGATAGGGCAGACAAGGAACATGCCTAATGCTTTTATTCCCCTGCTGAGTTTGCTCTAGTAGCAGTGATGCATCACAGAATACTCCAGATCCCACCAGCCATTAGAGTTAAAAAGTTGAAACTCTATCCTATTTGAAAAACAGCACACAAAGGAATGGATCCCTTAGAAGATCAGAGCAGTTTGTCTGGCTATAAGCTCAGCAGGAGACCCAGCCTGTGTATTTTAATTAGAAAATTCCTGCTTTGTAAACAATGCAACATTCTGCAGAAAACATCCACCTTCATGAACCCTTATGTGGACATTTCCTCAGGTCTAAAAAGTTTCAAAACATGGTGAAGGTGACCCAAGGTAGGTGTTATTTTACAAGCTCGGTCTTGACGGCAGCTGAAATTTGTGTGCATGAGTTTGGAAGTGGGGGTTTCTTGTTTTGATTTGTTTGGCTGTTATGTTTTTTTCTTTTCTTTATTATTTTATTTATGATATGAGTTCCTGCTTTGTGATCAGATTTCAAAGTTGTTTTAATCTGATTGATGTCTTTACAGCAACTGTTACATTAACTGGTAACTGAATTTCTGTTAAATTATCCTTCACAGATTTTCTTTTTCTGTAAATTATTCCTTGCACAATTCTTCTCCAAACATTTTCTTTCTCTCCTTTCATCTGCCTCTGAAGAGAAGGAATTAAGGGAAAAGTAACAGACAAGGAAGGAGCAGAAAAATCCTTAGGATTCTGCCAAATAACACCATTGGGCACCTTTAAAAGTCAGTATGATCATGCTATAAAGTGATTAGAAATCTAAAATCAAAATTGCAAATGGCAAATCCATACTATCATTTAAAAAATGAAGAAACGAGTAATTACAGCTTTAACTTGTAAATCCAATCAGCTTGTTTAAGTTGTTTTCTCCTGCCTTACTAATCTATGTTAATCTTTATTTTCAAGGTACAGGTTTGACTAAAAAACCCACTTTTTCTATAGGCAAAGAAGCACTGCTAGCTAAGCTTTGAATTATCAGATGGACTATAGTGTGCAAAAGTCTTTGTATGGTGGCAGCACAGTATTTTTCATTCATGATTCTCTCCAAGGATGCATCTTTCTAGTCACTATCACTTTCTTAATAAAAATGTTTCATATTTCTTAAAA
>LTAT01000006.1:31425569-31441329 GCA_003286495.1 Chlorodrepanis virens
TTGACATGAAGCTATCATTCTGTCTCTCTCTGGGATGAACAGAAATGCAACACAATAAATTTCCCTGTAGCACTCTTAAATCAAATAGGTCTATTATTTACACATTACTATCATTTACATATGACATACATATGGCATTTCCATCCTTAATCAATAAAGATCTGTCTTTTCGTTCTGTCTCATACAACATGACAGTATTTCAGTACACCGTAATCCCCAATCTGCTCACTGTAATCCCCAATCTGGATTCAGTGGGAAGTGGCTGGATTTACTGTGGGAATTGTGCAGGAAAAACAGCAGCATTCTCAGGAGGTTCAAAACAACTTTTTCTTGCAAACTTTAGACCATTCTTATGGAATAAGGCACTTCCCCCCTGGTTTTTTGGGGTTTTTTTTGAGCCAATCAGCTGTTCCTCTGGTTTCCTTCAATACATTAGGCACTGAATTTATTTTCCTAACCTCCCAGTACAAGATGCAACTTTGCTTCTTCATAAGTTTAGTGAATCTGAAGAGAAGGCTTTTCATTGCCATGCTGAACTGATAATGTTTGTTCCATTATCAGTCTGAATGCTCCCAAACATCTGGTCTCCGCAGTTCTCTACTGTAAGAACACTCCTGGTGGTCAGTATAAGTTTCAGCTGAGAGTTTTTAAGTTCTTCACAATAAAGTAGATGTGGTGCATGGACCATGTAATTTGATTTTATTTCATAGGATGGTATGCATTTCAATTT
This sequence comes from Chlorodrepanis virens, assembly GCA_003286495.1. Taxonomy (NCBI): domain Eukaryota; kingdom Metazoa; phylum Chordata; class Aves; order Passeriformes; family Fringillidae; genus Chlorodrepanis; species Chlorodrepanis virens. The sequence continues at coordinate 31,426,300 of LTAT01000006.1, forward strand.
ATCTTTGTTAAGCATGAAAATATGCTGATTTTTAAACTGAAAAGACCAACTAACACATCTCAGAAGCTGGAATTCAGGGATCACTTTGCAGTCTGTGTTTTTGTGACCTCCTGGATTCCAATCAATTAGAAGCAGAGATGAAAGCCTCTGGGTGGTCAAGTAGTTTTCTAACAGCCAAGTGTTCATCAAAGGATAAAAGTTTAATTAAATACACAAAGTCAAAGTGCCTCAATTACAACAGAGCTATAAAACATTACTTGGTTATGTTCTGTATGTTCAGTATCACCCCTTTCATATTTGCTATCTAATTAAAGTTTTATGTCTTTATGTTGCACATTGGCAGCCAGGACTTCCACTTCTGAATGCGGACAAACAATCATAAATGTCACCAGATGAGTAATTTATTCTGTACCAGCAGGCCCTGTAAATCTTGGTGCTATGGGCTTAGCATGTCTGAAACTTTGCAATCATAAGCTGAAAATAAAAATGTAAGGACATGAGGAAATTCTATGCCAGTTAAATCCAAGGTGTACATAGATTCCATAGATATACTCATTAGCAACTTTCCTATTTCTTCTGTAAATCCCTAAATTCATCTTAATGTGAAATCAGGTTAATAAATAATTAAGCAGATTTTGGCTAATCATTTAATATAATCAAATTAGCTATTATGTAGTTTGCAATTTTCAACACAAATGTGAACATTGTAATTCATGTTTTCTTAACTGTCAAAGCAAAATATCAACTTTAGGGCCTGAATGACAAAATTGCTATACAATTATTTTCAACAAAGCTCTACATGAAAGCTCCTGGAGTGATATATTCACAGTAAAAGGTGAAGAAAACTGGAAGAAAGACAGCTTCAAGTTAAAATGTGTCTCTACAGCCACTTCTCTACTTTAGAACTAACACTGAAGCTAACTCAAATCTTCTATGTACTTCAGTCCATCCTTCATAAAACACAGAATCATAGAATTGTTCAAAAAGACCTCTAAATTCACCAAGTTAACCCAGCACTGCCAGATCTACCACTAAACCACATCCACAAGCACCACACACACATGCCTTTTAAATAACTCCAGGGATGGTTACTCAAACACTTCCCTGGACAGCCTGTCCCAACACTTGATCCTTGTTTCAGTTACCTCTAGAATATTTTAGGACAGCATTTTTCCCCCTCTGCTTTCTGAAATATTTATTATATCCATCAATGAAAGGATGCTGTAGAAATTACAATTAAGTTGGGTTTATTCCTAGAACTCACAAGCCCTAACTAATACTATATATTCATTTATTCAGTCAGGGGATGGAAGGAAACCTTTACACAAAAGATTTTTTTTTGTTTTTTTTTCCTTTATAGCTACCTTAATGTTTAATTAAAAGGCTGAAAGTTGGTTCTATTTTCCACATAAAATAATGCAAGTAAAAAAAAGTGAGAAACACAGAACACACCTGTTGTTAGCAAACTTGCCAAGCAAGTTATACATATTCATGAGAGAAGGTTTCTACAGACAGACATGACCTACATTTAGACTCAAAGATGTGTTGAGAGATGGGCACGCACAGCACAGCATTTACTGATTGCTCCTTCTTAGCACATTTTGTGTTAGAAACAGAAATCTCTTCGTGTAAAGAGGAACACCAAGGGGATAAGGAGGAGGAAAGTTGGGGAAAACAGATAATAATGACACTGTCCTGGTGTAGACAAAATGTTACACTAGCAAAAGATTTTACTGTTGAGAGCGCAATTTCTGATTCTAGATGGGACAAACGAACAAACAGAAAAGTAAGACCAAAATATAAGAAGCAGCTCTGCTTCTAAGATATCTGATAAACTGCAATACAGAGACTTTGCAGGCAGCTATTAATTCCTCCCAGTCAGACCTTCATGCCTAATAAAATAGTCCCTGGCACAATTAGGACAGACAATAATTCAAACTTTCCCAGGGTGGCTATAAATAACTACTTACCAGAATATGGAATAGACTACGTTTATTTTATTAATATCTGTTAATTACCACACAGAATTTAGACTAATGTGTTGGGAGTAACATCCTGACACTGTAATTGACTTGAGTATTTGCCCACAGTATTCTATGCATTTATGTGTGTTTGTCTTCAGGGCTGTAGCTGCTAAAAATGCCACTGAAATTATAATTATCCAGTCTCTTATTCATGAAACATTTTAATTACTACCTTATGCTCTTCATTTTTTCCATTACTGCAAGCAATAATGAAGCATGTGTGATTTCATTCTATTCTTTTCTGTGCTTTCTCACCAAAGAATCCTGCCTTGCTTAGTCACTACTAAATGAAATAACATTACAGCCAAAGCTCTGGCGTTGTTTAATATTAAAAATAATAATAATAATAATAGCATACTTTCTCACATTTCAATAGATCTCACTGTAATAAATTTTCAATCTTCAGTACATTTCCAGGTTTCCAGCAGTCTATGTTCAAGCACAGTTATATCATTTTAAGAAAACATACAATATTCTGCCACTTATGTCTAAAGCAGATATTTAACTGCTGACTTACTCAGGGTCAAGTGGAGACTTCTCCACTGAAGATTTGGCTCATTCATCTCAGGTAGTGGTCCACAATTTGCAATCTGATGCTCAAACAACAAACTCAGCAACATGTAACCTTTCAGATTTTTGGAAACCTCACCTCCCAACGCTGGCAAACATCGGCTTATACAAATATAAAAATGTAGATGGTATCAGGTGATTCTCTTTTAGGTCTAAAAAACCATCTTTAGCTCCAAATGAACTTTCTTCCTTGTACAGAAAGATTAATCTCGGCCAAAGAGTAATCTTGGCCATTATTACTACAAACAAGCAAAACAAGGCTTTCACAATGTGAGATTCTAGAGAAGAAAGTATTATAGATAAGAACCTCAGAGGAAGGATTAAAGATTCAGTTTTAGGTCCTGATATTTTAATTAAGCACTTAACTGATTAGAAATGATCAACCAGAAAACAAAGTAAAGGGATTAAATAGATATATTTTTTTTCTTTACTTGCTTCCAGAGTTCAGTTTCTTTAAAAACAGCCTAATTCCAAAAAACAAGTTTGTCTTTTAATTTAGAAGGGCCATGGAAAGCTACAATGAGCTGGAAAAGAGGACAGGTTACAGAAAATATCAAAAGACAACCAAACAGTTTCAGTATCTTCTTTGCTGTTCCTGTTTCACAATAAAGACAAAGTATGAAGACACACTTTCAATATTCTGTTTTCAGTTTACCTTAGTTCTTTCCAAGCTCAGCTGTGTGCTCCACCATTTCAGTAATAAACTTCTCCTTTTGTCTAATTCAGGGCAGTGATAATGTTTCTGGATACCAATGATCCACCACTCCAATGTGACTCCCAGTAGTATTTAAAACATACAGCTTCTTGAGTATGCTTCAAATATGTGTCCTAGTTGGAAGGTTAATTAAACTATGATTCTATCTGTTTTTCCAGTTGTAAAGGTCAGTATCCAGATTGAACCTACACTGAAATGAAATTAACCTTTTACATTCAAAGAAAATAGATGTGCTAAAACCACTGAACTGTGATACATGCAAGCACTACAGCACATAACTCAGCTTACTCATCCATATTAGTGACAAACTAAAGAGGAAAGATAAGGACAAACTGACAGAACTTCTGAAAATGGTGCCAATTAGCAGGATGATGAATATAACCTCATGCTGTGATTACATGGAGAAACTTCACTAGTGATAAAAGATGAAAATATAATCCCCAATAACAGCTCTGATGTAATTCCTCTTTTAAAAGTAATGCACACATGATGTAGTTGGCCAGGACAGTGGAAGCCCCTTCCCATTATTTGCAAGAAGACAGTCACAAGGACAGTCCCTGTGAACATGAACGTCTCAGCCATTAAATTCTCTCAGCCTGCACTACTCACAGCGAGCAAGAAGTGAGATCACTTCCTTCCCTGCATTATGCTTCAGGGAAATTGGATTAAAATGTGCTCAGAAGGCTCAGATAAAAGCAGAAGATTAAGTGCTACACAGGTAAAATATGTTAAGCCTCTGTGATGTAAAGGATCTAAAAGGGAAAGAATAACAGCTCTTTGTGTAAGGAGGTCCATGTGGGAGAGAAGTTGTGTAAATGTCCCAGCTCTTCTCACACAACAGATAACACCATCTCCCTGGGGTCACTCTCTGACTATGATATGTTCACATGGTTCAACTGCCTCTGCAAGTAACTGGAAAGAAGAAATAGTGCAGCTGGATCTTCTTCCCTTCTCGAGTCTGTATTTGAGCTGCTCAGTAAGAAACTCCACAGTGTAAGGAGAGAGCAAGTGAGTTTGGCTCCTAAGTGCAGAAATGTTAGGGAATACTTCCAGTAAAAAATACACTCAATGGCCTTGCTGTTAGTCCTTCAGTTGTGCCATGGCAAAAATTAGCACCAGGAGCCTGAATCAGCTACAGGATGTGAAAGATCCAAGGAAGAAATCTCCAACCTGCCTCTGAGATGCTCAGTCAGCACCAAGAGTCTATTGTTCCACTTTAAACATATAAAGAACAGATACTTTTATACCACTCCAGATCACTTCTGCAATGCCCTCCTGCTCTTTGAGTGCCCTCGTGGATGCAGCTTTGAGCTCATATTTACATCAGCCTCTCAGCTCAGTTTTTACTGTGCACTTCTCCAAGGGCTACAGTTGGAACAAGTTCTTTTGTGGTGATAAGAATCCGTGACATGGAATTGGAGCAGTGAATGCTCAGCTGTGTTTTTACAAATACTCACTGGAATTTGAGAATAGATATTGGGATATTAGTAACTTCCCCTGCATCCTAAAATAAATGTGTTCCAATACCTGCAACTTATTTTCCTATTTAATGGAGTCAAACATTTACCTGATAATCCACTGAGGTGCTCCCTTTACTGGCACTGAGTCAGGCATCTGAGCTGGGCACTGATCTCCATGACAACAAGCTTGTATATTTGGCAACTAAAAAAACTCAGGTAAATTAAGGTCAGTTCACTCTCTTCTCTCACTCCTCGGTACTTTAAAAAGCATAAAGAGTAAATAATGACACATAACAAGAAATGGCTCATTATATTTTTAGCGATGAAAATAACACAAAACAGAACTGCCATTAAAATGTTTTTCAGTTAATTCAATGAATTAATTATAAAAATATTCACATTATTAAATATACACTTAAAATGTACTGTAATCTGTCAGCTCTGCTGTAACATCTGCTGTACAGAAATTTGACAATACAACATATTTTTTACTTAGACAAAAATAAAAAAAAGCAAAAAAGGTGCTTTCCTCTCAAAGGAAAAGCACCTTCTTTGCCTTTCCCTTAGTCTTACCTTCACAAATTCATCCTGGCCACCATGAAAAACTATTTTCTTGCTTACCATTAACCATCCATTGCCTTTCTCTCTATTATGCTCTAAGCTTCCTGTGAAATAGTTTATCAATTAAGCTAATTTTAAAAATTCTAGTTTCATCTCATTCTGAACAGATTTATTTCTGTTGTTGTTGGAGGTGAGCAAGTTTTTTTCATCATAGTATGCTTTGAAAAACTTTGCTGAACACTCCAATACAGTTCTGAACTAACCTGAATTTAGATATCACTTCTGCATGAGATTAAGGAGAATCATCATCAGAAACTATATCCACTTAGTGAGTACCTTGCTAATGGGCAGGATAATCAAGAATAGTGGTTCCCCTTCTCAGTCTAATTTAATAGGTCAGAGAGAAAACTATTGTGTAGCATACTAGTAACTCCTTCCTTTCTTAATGTCCTTAACTCACCTAACAAAAGTTTCAGAGAAGTTTATTTAACTACTTCTTCTTCTTTAAAAAAAAAAAAAAACAACAACTTTGGTAAGCTTAGTAAAGATTTCCAAATACACTTTGATAAATGAAGCCAGATGCTAAATAGCAATGTGGGAATATAATTTTACATGATGCCTGCAAAGAGGGATGGAGGGGAAAGGGAGAAGAGTTATGCTATGCATGCCTCATATTGTGACTCCAGAGAATAATTATACTGAAAACCCTGATGAGTAGATTAGTGCTATAACATTTCATTAGACACTACACTCAGTATTGTACAGAAAACTGGAATGAACAAGCAAGAAGTAAGAACAAGATAAAATACAAATAACAGAAAAATCTGATCTTTATTAGTCCTAAAGACCTCTATTGGTCCTAGAAACTTAATTCATAGCCCCACGAGCCCTTAAGATGAAAAGAGATTTCAGAGGAAACATTTAAGGAAGGATATACAGTCTCAGGGGCTTTGGGGAAAGGAAGGGAACTATCAACAATGTGGACAAGTATTAATTGTCTTTTCAGCCTCTTGCCCCCAAGTTTAACTTTGTTTGTGGGAAAGAAAGAGAAGATTAACTCCACATAAAGCAAGGAAAGACCTTCTCATTTTGGTACTGACAAAATGATAATTCAGCCCAACCATAAGATTAAATCATGCACTCTATACAGTACCTCACAACTTGTTCTTCTGGGAACTGAATTATAGCTCATTAATCAACTTTTCCTTTCTGGAACTCTTAAGTTTTTCCATCCTTACCCCAGCTGAGTAGTATCTTGACATTGGTAATCAGATCATAACAGAAAATCCTGCATTATGAGAAAGTTATAATATTCCTAAAACAGTTTGCTATTACATCCAGTATGTGCATGGTCTTCCCTTGCTGCTCAGCAATCTAAACTTATCTCTCCCTCAGCTGAATGCTATTTCCCATTTTGCTACTTTTTCTTTTTCTTTTTCCCCTCCAGGCCTTGACAATTAGGCTCAGGCCTCAAGATATAATCTAAATCTTTTTGAGTTGATATTTCTGAAATCTAGACAAATGTATACTGTTCCAGAATTTTTGTCCAGGCCTTAATACTGATTTACATGGCCTCATTCCTGTGATTTACTCTCATATTTATCAGTTCTCACTTTACAGTTTCGAAGAATATAGATTTTAATCCTGCAGAAGATTCTCCTGAGGAATGCATAACAGCACACACCAACCATTTTTCTCAAAGTGTTTATTTTGGATGCTATAAAACCTATTTTAAATTACCAAATCTAACTTTCAATATTTGCAGTGGTAAAACAGAATAAAGAAACAATCAAAAACCTAACTAGCTCTGTACTAGTTTATTTTTAGTTTTTGTATCATGTAAATTTTTTTACATAATATAAAGCTATTCAGGTCCTTCCTGAACTTTCAGCTTCAGTATCTAATTACTAGCTGAAAACTTAAGTTCTTTACTTGCCTGAACAATTCCTTCTTTTCAAGATTAAAATGGTAATTGCTATTCTTATTACATGACACATTTGGTTTAGCACAATATTTCATATGTAACAATTTTTAATCCAAATTCTTCAATAACAGGTTTCTTTATAAGCCTTTTATTAACTGACACTTAAAGAAATGAGCATCCTTTCTGAAAACTGTCAGGGAAATGTTATCATTGTGCTATGCATTGATGAGATCACATCTATAATAGCACGTGCAAGGACATAAACATAAGAAAGATTAATTGAAACCGGACTGGGGGTAGAAAGGCAGTATCATCACTAGAGAAAGCCAACACTCCTAGAAAGGCTTAAAGAATTTGACTGATTTAGATTACCAAAATTATGTCCAAAATGAGACAGCTGATATGTACAAGGTATAGGTGCAACAGGTAACTAAGGGCAGGGCAATTTAGGATAAGCCACAGTTTGCACAAAATAAATGGTTTTAAAATATCCACAGAGTAAATATAGGAAGGACACAGAATATTCTTAATTGCTAGAAGCACAATTTTCCAGTAAAAGGATAAAAAAATATAACTGTTAACAATAAATCAAAGAATAACATGAAAATTATAACAGCACATGACTGGAATCCATGATGGAGTAAGTCACCTCTAAACATATATTTTATTTTGGAAAGAATGTTTTGTAGCTTTCATTAGAAAGAGTGACTCATTTTCACCAAAACTGCTGCTTAGTAGGAAAATATTCTTTCTAATAATCTGCTTTCCACTAGAAATACAATTTTTTAAAACTTCAAATTATTAACATCAACAAAACATAATTTTTTCTTTCAAACTTGGCCAATATGTAGAATAATGAATGGCCTGAGCAATGCTTCCAATGCAAAAATTACCCAGGTTTTGGGTTTGAAATTCGTAAGAAGCACAAAATGGCACAAGCACTTTACTGCCTTCTGCACTCAAGCAACTGTTGCAAGTATGACCTCTCAGAGCTCAAATTTCAGCTTTTAGAAGGACAGCTTATTAAAGATTTTGTGGCTGTAACATGCAAAATACAGGACAAGTAAGGCAGTTGTGGTAGCTAACATGAGTATCAAAAACCTGGCTCTACATTCCCCTGTTTCAAACACCGAAGCTCAATTTTTAACTGAAAGCTTAGATACCTGTTTTTTTTTGTTTAACTGGGCAGAAGAGCTCAATTTTCAGCAAGAAACACACATTTTTTAACCCTACGTATTTTGCTAAGAGCATTCTTCAGGAACATGATGCAAAATTACATACTGTATTCAAGATGGAAATCCAGTACTAAATCCAACCGAAGATTAATAGTTAATTCTTTCATAATTTATGATTTCCTGTCCGCTGAATAATCCTTTAGGATCAACAGAACTTACCCCTTTTTTTAGTTAGCCAGTTTCAAAATAATTAACAAACACATAATCCTTCACTCTGTATCTCCTCAGTGTTTTCAAAACCACTCAAGAACCTTATTAGCCACAGAAAGGATTTGGGTTTCTCTAATCTGGCATTTCCCTTTGTTCATCCAAAGGTTATTTCCATTCATTGTTACCTTTTCTTTCTCAAACACATTTCTGACTTTTCATCCTGCCTTTCACAAACTAGAGACTCCAACAAAACTATATTTGTGAATATCCACTCAAATGAACATTGAGAGTTTAGCTACTATAGCCAGCTAAATATTTATTGCCTTGTACAGGAATTGCCTGTTAAATTTTAAAACTGATTACTAGTATTTGTAATAAATACATATTTTGTCAATTTTTCTTTAGAATAATTGCCAGCAAAACTATTCTTATACAGATAAACATTTTTATTCAAAATATTCTCTATGCCAACCAACCATTATCCCCAGCAATGATATAACCATGCAAGATGCTTCCATTAAAATTTTATAACTCAATGAATCCTTGATTCCCTCTTCTTTTGAAAGTGACAGTTAATTCCATTATTTAAATCTTACTCTCTGAATCTATTATTAAAAGGTATAAAAATAAACTAAATTCTGGCCTGCTCTTTTTAAAATACCACCATTTGAGTAAATATAGCCAAGCTGACTGACTCCCAATTTTTTGTAGTGAATTTGGCATCTTGCTATTATTTTAACACTTTGAAAGAGCCCAATTTTCAATTCAACCTATAGGAGAAAATAGGCAGAAAAACTCTGTAAAGGAGACTTCACTAGAGCACATTCATCCATTAATAAAAGAGATGTATTTGATTTATGGAGAAAAGTTTCTTCTTCCCCTGCAGCATTTCAGTAGTTCACAGATGATTCCTCAACTGTCAGCTCAGTTGACATGAAATTATAAACACAAACTGTTCCAAAGTCTGTACCACTTCATATTCAAATTTCATAAACAATGCAAACATCAAAATACATGGGCTTTGATTTTGTAACACTGTGTATTTCACTAGTATATTGATATAAAACATACTAACTTGCAAGCTATACCATAAACCCTGTACCTTAGGGCACTGGTGAACATCTAACATCTAAACTCTCACCTCTACTCATTCTATTCAGCTCTGGTAATAGGATATAACACTGGATTTCCTCATTTGATTTGGGTTCAATGTTGAGCACTCAATTAAAAAAACTGAAATCCGCCAGAACTCTGATTGCTCTCAACCTAAACCAGAAATGAAACGAGAAACTGATTTAACTTGTGACACCGGCGCAATGTTATAGGCATCAAACTTAATCTTACTTTCCAAATCAAACCATGTCCAGTGGCCAATGCATCACAGCACTCCTTTAACCCAGCAGAATTCCAAAACCACAGTCTTTGACAAATAAACAAGTTCAGCTAATGACATGTGTTTCAATACCTGCAGCTGATGTGAGATTGCAGTGACTCTGCAATATGTGATGAGGTAAGAAATTGGGAAAAAACCAAAACAACCAACTATTTTATTCTTCCCTAAATGAAGGGGATCCGGAAAGGCTGATATTTTTTTCTTTTTTAAGAGAATCTTGTTTACACATCTGCAGCTCTGGAACTGACTCTGCTGATACACGCTGCCTTGCTTGGTGCAGATTGCAATGCAGGACACGTGAAGATTCGTCCATTAGCGCATTATCTCCTCTCTGTGCTCAGCATTCTGCTTATCTTATCAACCAAATGCAATGGTGCCACCAGTGACTCATTCAGGCTTGATTTACAATACAGAAAAGAACACCTAAAATTTCCATTCCATTTGGTAACAACATCAAAGGCTTTAATGCAAATCTACACATGGAGTGTAAAGCTTCAGCTTGAATGATGTGAATTGCTTATCGTTGGTTTCTTTTATTTCACTAGTAAACTGAACCCCGGGGTGTGGGCAGGGCTAGACAGCCACGAAATGGTTATGAAGCCATTGGAATACTGGAAAGACACAATATAATAGAGAGTGCCTGATGATACACTCATGCTCCTGGTGAATGCTGCTACCAGTGCTCATAGTGAGTCCTGTACCAGCCCACTGTCAGAAGGCTGGAACACAACCTGAGATATATTTTTAAGTCAATTTCTGCTTAGGAAAAAAAATTAGTGAACCTGAACATACCCTAACCCCTACCTTAACAGTCTAAGAATGCTTAAAGCTACTAAACTAAAGATATTAAAAGTTAATTTTTATTTCCCTAGTAAATTGAATCTTTATCTTTTCCTAGCTTTTTTTTCTTGTATAAGGTTTTGTTTACCTTCATGCAAAACCATAATTTTTCTTTTTCAAAACTTCCTTTTTTAAAAAATGTACTTAAATCACTCTGTACTTGAATTCCTGTGCTGACTGAACTGTAAAAAGCAGGATATAATACAGCAAAATTGTTTCTTATGTTCATGGATAAATTTGGGAATTTGGGATAAATAATCTTGTTAGTGCCATGGGAGAATTGCAAATTCCCCACTACATGTAAGGAATGTAAAATTTGTATCTTAGCTTGTTTTCAACTACTTGAGTAGTGGAAAAGAGAAACAATGTATACCTAATGTATACCTAAGGAGTTCATTTAGGGTGTTATTTTTAAACCATTAAAGTGTTACATCAACTTCAAGTATTTGATCATATGGCTGGATGTAGCAATACTTATAATTCAGTGCTGACATTTTAACATACACAAACAACACAGCATATGTTCATATTTAGCAATCTATCAGGAACTTAATGTCTTTTTTTTAGCTCACTAAATTACTGGAATTAATATTTTTTTATAATATAACATAATATCTTAGTGCATTATGAAAGAAGTACTATTATAGTTAACAAGAACCTTGACATCTTAACCTGGAAGTTATGAAACCTAGCATACTTTGGCATAGTAAACACACAACAAAACAAGAATTTATCACAGAAGTATAAAATTATTGAAAACCAACTTTTTTAAACTGAGTACTTGCATTTACACATCCTAGTGGCTGTGTGACAGAGAACAGCAGAAAGCACATTTCATGTTCCTCCTAGTCTATCAAGTCCCAAGCTATTCCAAAAACAGGTTGAATGTTTCAAAAGTGCTTGAACATAAAACCTGAGCATCTCATTGCTATTATCCCACTTAAACCCCTTAGCTTTAAAATATTCTGAGGCTGCTGTTAAAAGACACCAAAATAACATTCACGTAACTTATGGAAGGCATAAATAAAAATATGCTTTTAAGTGCAAGTACTAATTAATGGACTCCACAAGTAAGAAGAGGCAGGAAAAAACCAACATAAAACATGGAATCAAGGAAAAACTCTTCCCTGTGATATTATATTAATTGCCTATGCAAGTTTAGCAAACAAGAAAAAAAAAAAAATCATGCCTCTAAGTAGGGAACAATTTAGTTAAAAAGTATATAGACTAAAGAGGTCAGCTGCAGCCCTGGATTCAGAAGTAGTCTGACAATACTCTGCTGCTTTCACATAGAGCCTGCATTCAGTCCTTTTTCCCTGCACAGCTGCACATCATGATCACCACTCTTTCAGCTTTTCATCATATTAAAATCACATCAAAAATGTTAATTATTGTTTTCCAGTGAGAGAGCTTTCAATGACAACACGTGACTCCAGAAAAGCAGTTGAATATAAAGCTTTTTCCATGTTTGCATGGAAATCACCTGTTTGCCTAAATCATGAAGAAAATTGAAAGACTTATTTCCCATATAAATATGTAAGGTGTAAAAATAACTCCTTTGAAATCAACCTAAGATTTAGATCAGACTTTGGGAAGTTAGATTCCCAGCAACTTACAGTGCACAGGTATTGCAGAGAGTCTGCATAAAGTATTCTGTCCCATACCAAAATAAAAATTTGACTTCTAAGTGCTCCAAGCAATGCCGAAGAATCTAGTACTCTGTAAGCAATACACAATGCTGAGGCATCTCAAAATCAGGTTATGTGAGGTACATCAATTACTTTTGAAACACACATGACTATTCTGCCCTGCTGAACTTACAGATACAAGAAGACATGATGAGTCTTTTATTGATGCTTTTTGTACACACATATCATAGAAGATGTGCCTTTAAATAGCATCATGAACTTTTTAGTTTCACCTTTGATTATGCCTGATGTGAGAGACTCCACTGCCTAAGTACCAAGAACTGGCTTGGGAACAAAATTATTAATTTAACTTCTTCCTGTGTGTGTTCAGAGAAAGGTTTACAAGAAGTCATAATCAAGGACAAAGGCTCCCCTCCAGAGATTCTAATTCCAAGAACCTTTCTGCCTAAGCATTTTCAAAAACCAAAAATTCTTGGTTAATTTTAATCCAAAATCATCCCCAAAACTCATTCAGTATTTTGATACTAAAAAAATTAAAGAGGGGGAAAAAAAAGTCAGCAGTTTTTATTTACACTGAACTTCCCCCTCCTTCCTCAAATCCCACAACCATCAAGTCAGCAGCCCAGGAAAAGCTGCTGCTCTCTTCCCCCTTGCAAAGGATGGTGGAAGTGACACAAGCACAACCTCTATGAAGGTCAAACACACATCTGGGTGGGAATCCCAGATGGGCAATCTGACTATTCATCATGTCCTGGCCTCTCATTCCTGAAGTGACCAGGCATGGCACCAAGGCTGCAGTGAACAGTGGGATCTGCTGAAATGGAGCAGTTAATGTCACCTTCTACTCTTCCACTCAACTGGATTTTCAGCACCCATGAATTTGCTGACAGATTTCATCCTGCTCTGGTTATGTGGGAATCCACTGCAGGGAAACCTGAAATTAGGAGCAGCACTCTGCTTGAAATTCTTTTGAAGGTATTTCACATTCTTTCAAAAATAAAACGGGTTGTATCAAAGACTCTGAGTTTAATTTCTTTAATTTTGAATGTCAAAGGGGTAGAATGCTGATTTTTGGAGATAGTAAATGACAATGATTTTTTCCTTTGAAAAAATTACACAGCAATCTCAAAATTGAACAGAAAAAGCAAAGACATGCTAGGCATCAGGGGCTCCTGCAAATTTTTAATATGGCCTATGAAAGAGGCATAAAGGGCACTCTTTCTAAATCCATGTAAGACTTGACAATTTATTTCAATATGCATCTCAGTAGGAGCTCAGGGATTTAATTAACAATAGCAAGCAGTAGTTCTTCACACCATCCAGTAATTAAATCTGGAATTCTGCCAGAGAAATTGGTAAATTTTAAAATTTAATGTTCTATAGATATTAAAAGGAATGCAACTAATGAAATTAATGAAATTAAATACTTTTATCATGGGCTGTTAAATGCTCTGTGTTATCCCCTCTTCAGTTTTGGGAAGCATGTCACAGAAATCCTGAGATTTGTATTCCTCTAAAGACATCAGTTGCTTTAGAAGGAGACATGACTATTTTTATGTCCATCTTTTTTATATGGAGCAAGATGTCCAGCACTCACATGTGAATTTCATTATTGCTTTCTCATTGTTCAACACCTGGACAAAACAGAACGATACACAACAATTCCAACAGCAGCACAATATTTCACTTTTAGGAGCACAGTGATTAATATTAACCTCTGCAATATTGAAGCATCTTTTAAAATCAAAATACAATGCATGCCTTATTTTGTATTGTACTCAGCCCCCTATGAAATTATTACACTTGTAGCTATAGCAAGAATTAAACTTAATATGAATTGCAAACATATTTGTATACTACTTCATATTTTATACTCTGATGTGTTCATTTGAAAGCTCTATTAACTACTCAGTATAACAAGAGGTAAAGCAATGTCACTGCTGTCCAGGAATCAAGTGATGAATGGTGAAGTCTCATGATTTGCATTTTCAAAACAAGGTACCTGAAAAAGATAAATTAAAAACTACACAAGAATAAAATTTTCTAGGAAAAAAGAAATCTTAACAACAGAGGAGCAATCTGTTTTGCAAACCTACATTTTTGCTCCTTGCAGATTTCTAAAATACTGATTAGGCCCAGGTTGGCTTATTCCACAAGATCTGACAAGATCACAGCTCATGGCAGCATGAAAGGTTAATTTCCTTTGTTAATGTGCTCATTGCTACTGCATGGAGTGAGACAAATGGAATAGGAATTTAAAAAAAAATTAGGATTAAAGTACTTCCAGCAAGTCCAAGTATATTTAGCTTTTCTAATCCCTCAGTTCACAGGCACATATATATCTTGGAGACACACTTTAAACAAAGCAAGGATAAGGAGTATTGTTATAAACATGCATACATATGTTATCCATTGAAAAAGGTGCCCTTCTACAGCAATAAAATGAACATTTGGTTAGATTTCTCATCTCAGCTCACCAAGTATTAATATGATTCCCATCTTGCAGCCA
>LTAT01000006.1:31441342-31468110 GCA_003286495.1 Chlorodrepanis virens
GGATTAAAGTACTTCCAGCAAGTCCAAGTATATTTAGCTTTTCTAATCCCTCAGTTCACATGCACATATATATCTTGGAGACACACTTTAAAGCACGGATAAGGGGTATTGTTATGAACATGCATACATATGTTATACATTGAAAAAGGTGCCCTTCTACAGCAATAAAATGAACATTTGGTTAGATTTCTCATCTCAGCTCACCAAGTATTAATATGATTCCCATCTTGCAGCCAAGAGGACTACTCAGGTAGAAAGAGTTGGGCGCTCTATCAAAATCAGACATGTATCTTTAACCTTCTACAATGGATTTTCAGGCATGAAACTGGTTTTGTCCAAATCTATTCTAATCTGAAAATTAGACAAGACTTTTCAAATCAGAACAAAAATATTTCTTATGATTAGTGTTTAAGCTTTGACTTTAAATGTATTGAAAAATTAAACACAGTTGATAAAATGAAAGGTAAAATAGAAAAAATTGTGTTCGAAATCTTCCCCTCTCCCCACAAAGATATCTGTGCTGTCCATTACTGAGGCTTTGAAATTTGAAAACTAAATCCTTCAATAATTCCTTCCTAACTGAAAAGACCTTTAGATCTGGGGAAGACAGATGTGCACAGCTGAGACTGGGTAGGAAATGGGATGGGGAACAATGGGAAATCAGGAATATTCTGAATGTGATTTTCAAGTTCAAAGTGTTTGAAAGGCTTCATTTTTTTACTATTTCAAAGAAGAACAATTCTGAAAACTCAAAATAAACCTGGACTTCAACTATTTTTTTTAAAAAACCTATTTAAGCAAAGGAACTCAACAATGACTCAACTTCTATTAAAAATAAATTTACTTCTTTCAACACAAAGCAAAAGTCATGGTTTTGTTCATAAGGTGAGCTTTACAGAACACAATACAAAAATACATGTTTCAGGAAAAAAGCATTTGCATGAATGTCAAAAACAGCTTCATGATTGTGGAAAGTTTAATCACAGATCTCTCTTGATGGCATAGGTTTTAGTGAGGATTATAAATCAGTTTCAACTACTCTGTTTCCATTAATATAACAATCTCAGGACATCCAAATCCAGAGACAGAGACTGGAAGGCTATTAGAGAAAACTAATAAGCTTTCTTGAGCAGACATGTTATTCACAGACATCCTGCTGAATCTAATTTTTTAATATTGTTTTAAAGAAAACCTACAGGTCAAATGCATGGGAATAGATTAAATTTTCACTCTCAGCTTTCTAAATAATGTATTTAAAAAGCTGTCATTTCTTAGCCTTGAGTCTTGGGCTTCATTTAATATTGGGTCTGAAGGGAAAAGGAGTGAACATGTAAAGCCCCTGGTTTTCACTATCCCATATGTAATTCTCCTCACACACCCCATTTAGAAAAAAAACCCAGTAAAATGTATTTTCTCTCCTCACTCTTTCTCATGGCACAGAAAACTTAGCAGTAATTTAATTCTCATGTCTGATGTGGAAATATTCATCCTTTCCCAAAGTATTTATAAATTTTATATTATTGAAAAAATAATGCAAATGTTCCCATTTCTTGTTTAATGTAAATAATTACAATAGCAATAACAACAGTAATACTAGCAGTAGTAATGTCCTTGAAGCAGCCTGAGGTGGCCAATGGAACAATGGAGCCAATAAATCTTGGAGGCAGTTAGATTTCTTGGTGTCTGCAATCAGTCCAAGGCAAATGGAAGGTTTAGGAAATAACTAAAACAGAAACTGCAAAACTTTACCTCATTCATGTGTGCCACAAGTTACTGATTGTTGATTTTCCTATGTCATGTTTTGGTTTTTATCATTTTTTAGATTTCAAGGGGTCTAAGCACTAAACCTGAGACTGTGGTAGTGTGCAGAGAGCCCTAAAGAAGTGCTCAGCTTGTTTGAACAGAGATGTCTACACCAGCACTGACAATTCTGTGGTAACACAGATGTTATTTTGTAGGTAAGGTGTTTGAGTTGTTTGGAAAAAAAAAACCAACGCTGTGAATCAAAGCAGACACTCTACTACCTGCAGTGAAAACCAGAAGTTACTAAGCTGCATTGGAGAGCTGTCTTGCTTTGGTTTTAGCAATAATGAATTAAAATAAATATATTTTGCTTATTATTTTACACAGAGCCACAATAGAGTTTATCCCATGGAGTCTACTCCATTTATCTTTGCCTTTAAACTGAATCTAATAAAATAATGCATAAAAATATTCAAAGGTGCATTACCTCATTTAATTCAAGTAAATACATTAGGTTTTTAAGAGAAGTTCAAACAGTTTAAGTTAAAAATTATATTTACTTTAAAAGAGAGTTATTGCTGCAAGTCTGCAAGCATGTCAGAATGCTTTTTAGCTTATTTCTCTGCAGGAGGCAATCTGTATTAAAGCAAAATAAAAGCTGGTAATCAGAAAAATTCAGCCTCTCAATTTAAAACAAAGAACATACAGATCTCACTACAACCACTACATTGTTTCAAAGGTGAAAAAGTCACTAGTGGAGTTGGTCTGATTCCCAATGAGCTAAGAGAAAACAAAATTCTCAGATATTCATTGACCTTTTTTACGTATTTTGATAAAGGAAAAGTTTACCTATGCCATGAGATTAAAAAAAATTAAAAATGGAACACAAAATCTCCAGACAATGGCCCCTAGAAACAAAATTCCTAATGATATGATCTCTGGATGACAAAAAATAAAAGATTCAAAAAATGAAAGAGGCTCTTTCCTTGTAGTGAATTTTTTTCTGATTGTTGTTTAATTAAAGCACATGCTGGACTCCAAACCACCTTTTAATGCAGACAATTTGCCAGTCACTCTGGAATGCATGAATGCACAGGTATGCACAGACCCCATCCTGACTGACCTTCATGTGCTTAATTGCCTCCCAAAAATAAACACATAGCCAAACCATGTAGAATTTTCTCATTTAACAAAACTAAGTTGCTTTCAGTTATTTATTTTTTACTTGCAAGAAACCAATTGCTTTACCAACCACATTGAATTGAGAATAAATATGCAAAATTGCTCCAGAAATTGCACACCTCATGCATCTGATGAGCTGATGAGCAGTGCATCTTCCATGTCAGACACTGACTGACCAAAGCATTAACTTGTGTTACTGTAACCCACATTTTGAAAACCTATCTCTTTGCAAATGGCTCTTCAAACTCTGAACACCGAGTTGAAAAATCTTTCATATCTGACCTCACTAAGAAAACTCATATAAAAAGATGATTTTTTTTCTTTTAAAGAAAAAGAGACCGTACTTTCACAATGACAATGTAGTTAAAATTTCTTGATTCAACCCTATAAATGAAGATGTATTATTTGAAAACTTTTTTTCTATGTTAAACAAAAAACTTTCAGGTCACTTACAGCATTAAAAGAAAATTTTAACGTCCCACTTTGCAGAATTCTTTGTATTTTAATCACTTTTTGCATCCATGGGAAAAAAGTTTCCAAAAAACACATTTACATTAATTATGTCATCCTGTATGTTCTATAAGTCTATTTTGAGAAAGAAACATGATCAACATATAAGATCAAGCAGGAAAAATTAATGTTCTGATGACTTAAGTACAGCAAGATGACTGTTTGTGATTCCTGTCAATGATGGTGCACATAAAAATTCTGTTTCCTTAGAACAGACCTTCGAAAACAACAGATTAGTGATAAATATCTCAAATAAAATTTACACTGTATTTTAAACATATTTGCATGCCAAAAGTGTAGGCACCCAGAGAACATTAAAACTGCACTTAGCTGGAAGTGTCAACACAGTGAATATTCAGCTAATTGATATTGCTTACTGCAGAAGCCAAGGTGAACTGTGAATATGGTGAGATAAAGCATTTGGAAGAAAGCAAACTTTCTTTAGAGAACAAGTGAAGTCAGAGTTGTACAAGACACTTATTAAAGTGGAGTTGATATCTATCAGTATTCACAATACAGTATTCACTTTTTTCCCTTTTTTCCTCCATTATCTTCCTCATTCCATTTTCTCTCTCATTAAATAATAATAATTTTTTTAAAATCCTGTCTGAATCACCTTCTCATTATTTAAAAAAAAATCTATTGTAGGACCTTGATGTCAGTAACATCAACTCTGAGATGCATCACTTCACATATTCTAAACATATAACTTCTGTTGGTTTCCTGAAAGGATGACCATTTTTATTGAAATCCCAAAACAATGAGTTCAACCCAAAATTTGTCTTCACCCATTTGAAAGCACCCCTTTTGATAACAGACCAGGATTTTCAGATAGGGAGCACCATTAGGCACTTATGGTACTGGGACATGAGCATGTCTTTAAAAATCACACGAGTATCTTGAACTGGTTGTTCACAAGATGAGACCTTCAGCATTTTATAATCTCAGTTCTAAACAAAATGGCCTTAACCCACAACAGCAACAAAACTGAAGGGAAACCATACTTAGTCTACAAAAAATACTCAACCTATCCCATACTCCTGTAGTTCAACAGACATAATTATTGATGTTTTGACAATTTAGTAATTGTTCATGCAATTATAATTTAAATTGAATAATTGAATAGCTAATTTTCCTGCATTTTGTTTATCAGCTGTTATTAACATTTCATAAGCATTAATATTTATAGATTACAAAGATTACATGAAGCAATTAGCATATTCTGGAATATTATTACCCAGAGAAAACGAACATCAAACACAATTCAATAAACACAAGTTTCCATAATACAAAAATTAATTCAATTACTTCAGCATCAAATAGATAAAATATTATATATATATTATAGATACAGTTTTGATGCACCCCAGTACTAAGAGAGCCCCCTGAGAGATCTCAGAAGCACCTGCACTGCTGCTGTTGTCTTCCTCTACTGTGAGTTTGTAATCAGATGGAGCAGCACCAATGCACCTCTGCTCAATGACCTCATTACCATAAATTTCACTTCATGTAAGTTTATTCTGCCTGCCTTCAAACTTACTCAAGCCAGAGCCAGTACTCAAGAGCTTCTCTATGAACTAGAAAAGGTAACAAGTCTGCAGATATCTCAGTTTTGGGGGTTTTCCTTTTGTTTGCTTGTTTGGGAGGTTCTCTGTCTAAGGAGAACACAAGTTCAAATTACTGGCTTGTACAGCAAATGAGCTTTATCTACAACAACTTTTCATCCCACAATACACCCTTCCCCCTTATTTGCATATTTCTGTTACATATTTATTGCAATGGCTATACTGAAAATGCCAATTATGGACTGACTGACTGACAGTAGAGATAGCCCTACAACAGATTCTTCTCTGGGACTTAAGACAATGTGAGGAACCAAATAATATCCAGGAAGAGTAAAATGGGATTGCATGGAATTAATACAATCTTCTATGTCCTTAATTTTATTTTTTTCTCTCAGTATTTGTTCCTTCACATTTTTGATTTTTTTTTTTCCTTTCTTTAACACAGGAAAGATAGGGAGGCAAAATTTCTACAAGCTACCAAATTAATTTCTGTGAAAGGAATACAAGCTCATATAAAAGAGACAATCTTTCATTTTCAATTCAGATCTTTTATAGCCAATTACCTTTTCAAAAAAGACATTTTAATGTGGTTTTTTTCATACACAGTTTAGAATCCTAATCTTAAAACAAACAAAACCAAGTCTTTCCAGGACTACTGTTTAGTATCCTAATAAATATTTCCGTTAGAAAGAGAAAAAACCCTACATGGGCAGAAAAATCAGAGACAGAAAAAAGCTAATAAAAACATCATAGCAAATATTTCCATCGCCATTCCAAATTTCAGGTATTGCAGACATGGGATTTATGTAACCCCCAACATAAAATCACACAGCAGCCTAAGTCACGTTATTGGCAAGATTACGCTCTTCACCTTCAGTTTAAATTTCCCCTTCTTAACCTTATCCTATTACTCCCATCTCATACTTTATGCAAGGGCCAGGGGGAGGGAATAACAGATTAACCCCAGAGGTAATTAGCCTAACAAGGTCACAAGCAGTTTTCTTCCTCAGTCAGCAGAGTCAACACAAGTGATTATGGTCAGCATCCACATACGGCCATCTCTGACCACATACCCATGTCAATGAAATTCACAGGACTGGCATTTCCAAGACAAATATTTGAACACCTCTGAAATTGCAGCAGGGTGCCTGGTTCATCCAGTTATCTCCATCTCCTGTGGATCAAACACTAAACTGCAGCCTGTCTGTTGATTCATCTTGAGAAAAAAAACTAGATCTTTGCTATATTTTCTCCTCTTTCCTTGTATTAATTTTCCAAAGTTATTAAATCCTTCCACTATCAACCAGGTAAGTCTAACACCTTGGTCTCTAGAGGATTGAAGCACCTTACTATTTTAAGTGAAATTTCATCTCAAGTGTTCATTAGTTCATATTAATGAGGCTGAAATAATATAATAGAAATTACTTTCACGAAGTAATTTCTACTATAACTAAACTTTAATGGAAGTTACATACAACAGAAGTCAATGCTTTAACCTACACAATAATTATGACTCCTTTCCTCTCCTGCACTTTCTGTTGCCGTTTTTTGTTTAAAGGGAATACCACAATTCCAGCTGCAACAGCAATTTTTCAGTGACACTGACAATACGAAACAGGGACATTCAATTTCAGAGACTTAGACCATATTTTTGGAAGAATCTGCATATAAAGGTTATATTTTATTTGAAGGTATGTCTCTCCAGACTCTATTCCACACCTCAGTTCTCCACCAAAATCACAAAGAAAGGGAAATCCCACATGTTGCAGATTTCAAGAGGCCCTACTTAATCTTCTATGCTACAGACGCCTCTATGCGATAATAGGAAGAATGAGGGAGAGCTGCCATGAGGGCTCAGGCTGTCCCTACCCAGGCCAGGTGCTCACATGACAGCCCTGCTATGTGCAGGCTCATCATCTGCAGGAAAGCCAGCCCCCAGCCTGGCTGGAACACAGAGCTGGACGTGTGCTGAAATGGATCCAGAACGCTCTGGCACAGCGGTGCAGAGCAAGCGCAGCTGCAGAGACGTGCTGCACTGGGCAGCCTCTAGACCCAAAACCAACAGCAAACCAATTCCATGTTGGGAACACTTTTACTGAGGAGAGCAAAGCAGAAGACTACATCAGGGATGCATCTAGGGAGATAGCTCCCTGTAGCTGCGCAACTTTCTTCTTCTTCCACCCCTCTATGTAACAAAACTTATGTACTAATATGAATGCATGAAATGGCTTCTAGGTGTGCACATACAACCCCTATTTTCCTCTTAAGAATATATTTGGGAATATATTTTGCAGCAATCATTACTTTGCAAACCACTTCAGAGTGAGAATGATTCCTGTTGCAGAAACTTAGATCATTAGGTAAAATTTAAACTAGCAGGGTTGAAAAAAAATATACACACACACACACTACACAAACTTACATGCACATATTCACATATTTGCAAGCATGCAAATGGTACCAGTATAGACTATTTAAACAAATTATGCATACATATTTCTGTTTACAGCACTGAGTTACACAAACTGCAGTAGTCAGCACAGTAGAGAGCTTATCCTTAAGCTGTTGCTGGATCATGTAATTCAAGTAGTATGGGACAGCAAAATATCATACAAATACTAGGGAACCTGAGGAAAGAGAATATAAATAAACTTGCAATTTAACTTGAACATTTAGTATTAACTTGAGATTTTTAACAAGATAAAGTGCATTATGCTCTTCCACCACCACCTTTTTTCATTTTATTTTCTTTTTCCTACCATGACATGCTTTCATAGCTTTCCTTGCTGGTATTACTCTGGCAATAATGGCAATAACTCTGATGCTTCCTATCATCCTGACTTCCCCACTACAGTGTATATGTTCACTTAATGATGGGACTGAAGGCTTCACTGAGCTAGAATGAGAATAACTCAATTTCACCTTATAAAAATCTTAGGTTAATTACTTGGCCCTGTCTGATTTTCTCATTTTCAAGAAGTCATTTGCCACATAGAAACTAAATGGTGATGTGGCAATTCCCTCTTGTTTCAGCATCTGTAACGCTACATCACATAACCTGGAGTTTTACATACTTTAAATAGAAGATTTTTATGAACATATGAACAATTTCTAGAAAAATAATTTATTGGACTTTCAGTCAAAAGTTAGGCGAAACAGTCTAATGCAGTCCAACAGCTCTCATCCTCAAAGCTTAAAAATTAAAAGGTGTTAAACTCTACATTGAAACACTCCTTTTCCCTAAGTGAAAGATTAATGACAGCTTTAATTATACAAAAAGGAAACAAATTATGAATAATTTATATGAAATAGATTTGAAGCAATTTTGTGAGCACATGTTGCTGTGAGACACTAGATGCATGAAATATTCTGGGGAAAAATAAAGAGTTGAATACAACCTATTCAAACAGTTACAGAGACATTTAACATATTTTATGTCAATGTCTTTTTACAGTAATTTTATCTAGAGAAAAATATTTTATTGCAAATTTCACTGATAATAAATGCAGAAACCTAACAGCTAAAAAACCTGAACTATAATTTGAGTTACAAAGCTAAATAAAACATAGCAGTATAATAACAAAAATATTAATAATGATAATGACAATATTACAATCTTACTGCCTTATTGAATCCAGTATTCAGATAAGCTTTCCTTTTTTCCTCCCACATTAAAGGTATTTTTGTGCACACAAATTCAAAATACTATTAATTTTCTATGTAGCCCCCATTTTTTTTGTTAGAAAAAGCAAAATGAAAATTCTTTAAGTGAGGATTGTCATTTTAAGCCTGCCATAGGGGAAGTCTAACTGAAATCACTGGTCAAATGTAAAAACTTGACCATATCTTTGTCACTCAATAACTAGGTGACACTGGTGGAGACTTACCCAAAAAGCTTTTGCCTACATCTACCCTGCTCTAATTGTTTATGTATGCATAGAAAAGGAGCACAAATGAGCTCTTAACAACTTTACATCCTCACTATCACATTCGTGGTGAGAACGTAGAAGGCGATGGTAACCAAGGTTACAACTGCTAATTGGCTTTAAATATAAGGAAAATCAACAAGATTGGCCTGGGGTGGCATGGCTCCTGAGGCCACTGCCAGCTTAGGCTGATCCTGCAAACTGCAAAGCAATACATTGTTAAAACAATTGCCCTGTTGGGCAGCATGCTGCACTGTGCAGAAGGATGTGGAACACCTACAGTACAAGGAGTAGTTTTCAAAACTTTACCATGAACAAATACTTAGGGAAATCATATAATTTATTATACTGGCGAACAATTCTACACCTTTTAAAATTACATTTCTCTGCATAATCTCTCTTCCATAGTTTTACTCACATGTACACATTGTTTGGCTATTATATTAATGTTACTACTTTATTTTTAAAAATCAGTGTATAGAGACCTTTGTAGGTATGGTATTGTGGATTTCCTAGCTGGTTCTGAAACCTTATTCATAAAATCTGCTTAATAGTTATAGAAATAAGATGATCATTCTGAAGAAAACAGCTCCATATTCTTAGATAATTACTCTTTTATCACATCTAGTTTTTGAGTTTTAAATTATGTGGTTTTCCTATAACAAATTAAAATACAAATCTTAAACATCCCATCACTCCCTGTCAGATTAACAGTTCAAGGCTTGCAGTATAAAAGGAAACTTAGAGGTACCCTATTTCACAAGATTTCCAAGGAATTACATTATCTTGATGAAAATCAGGCAGCTAAACACCTCAAATTCAGATGAAGAACTCTTTCTTATTCTGAAATTAAGTTTGGGCATTTAGATAAAGATCCCAGATTTAAAGAATGGTTAGGGTTAGATGGGACCTTTAAGGATCATCTAGTGATAAATCATTCTTACACTATTAGAATCTCACATAGTTAGCAAATCTTACAGTTAAATACTAGATACTCACTTTATCATCACTAGAGGAAAACCTGTACTGGTTTTGGCTGGAATAGAGTTAAATTTCATCATTGCAGCTCGCATGGGGCTATGTTTTCAATTTTTGCAGGAAACAGTGTTAATAACTCTGGGTTGTTTCAGTTTTTGCTAAGCAAGGCTTACATCCGAGAACATTTCTGCTCCTCACCCACTCCACCAGAGAGGAGAGTGGGGTTGCACAAGGAGTTGGGAGAGGACATAGCCAGGTGGGCTGATCCCAACTGACCAAAGGGATAAATCATGTTCTGCAGTGTCATGCTCAGCATATAAATCTGAAAGGAGGAGGAGGAAGCAGAAACATTCAGAGTGGCTCTTTTCTTCCCAAATAACCGTAACACACGACGGAGCCCAGCTTTCCTGGAGATGGCTGAACACCTGACTGCCCACGAGAAGCAGGGGATAGATAAATTCCTTACTTTGCTTTCATGTGTGGCTTTTGCCTTGCCTATTGTCTTTATCTCAACCTTCTTATCTTTCTCACCTTCCCCCACTGCTTCTCTTCTCCATCCCACTGATCAAGCAGGAAAGCTGCTGTGGAGGGCTGAGCTGTCTGTCAGGGTAAACAGAAAAAAAAAAAAACCAAAAAAACCAAAACAAAAACAAAACCAAAAAACCCCCCATTTTTCCTTGTTTGTTTAATTAGATTTCAGAATGACTATTGACTACTATTAGCTTACTTAGTCAAAATCAGATGTGGCAACATGGGATCTACCTATGTCAAACAGATCATTTATAATCACATTTTATTTTCTCTTGGAGAAGCAGACGGCATCATTTGCTTGCATAAAAAGAAATCCTTCCTTACAGTTAAATCAGATGCTTGATCATTTGTCATGAATCCTAAATTTCATTTGCATACAGAAACACAAATTACCTAGTTACTCACCTGACTATAGTTCTACATATATTCACCTGTAATTCTGGTTGGGAATATAACAAGGAAAAGTGGTTCATACTAATGGCTACAATGCAGCACTAAGCACGTGCTCTTGTGCCATTAGCTCCACGTGTTTCACATGATGTACTGAATTAAGGACCAGCCCATGCTCTATGCAGAAGAGGCTGCAAAGAACAAATGGGAACATAGATTATAATAATGCTCAGATTTTGAACTAGGACCCAGAGAAACACTAGACACTCTGCAAAAACAGTGGGACACAGAACTGCTTCTAGACAAATTGCAAATGTTAATACAAATATGTATTAACATTAATCAATGTTAATACATATTATATATTCCCATCAAAATAATTTGAACCCACCACATATACATATGCTTACAGAATCACAGTATAAATAGATTCTGTCAGCACAGACTGATGAAATAATTTTAAATGTCTTATTTTCAATTATATCTATTATATTTTCAGAAGACAAAACCCCTGCAAATACTATTGCATCAAATTATGAGCTTTCACAATCTAGATTCTTATCAAGTAAAGGAAAAAAACATTACTATTCTTTCCCCAATTCTGGAAAATATCAGAGAAAGGGAAAAATGAGAAATGGAAAAATGGAAAAGAGATGAAATTGCATATTGCCTGGTGAATAGGAAAAGGATAGAAGAGCATTAATAATTTGAATTGATACAGTCTTCACGTATTAAAAGCCAACATAGTCTAGAGGTTTGGTCTCAAAACTAAAATAGCAGCTACAAAAAAGTTTCAATAAAGTGACTGGTAAATCTAAGAAGTATGATAAATGTGCTACTGGACAGGCAATAATGATTCAATTATTAGGAACAGAAAGCTTGATCTGGAATACAGTGCAAAACTGGTCATTCCTGTTCAAACTGGAGCAGGAATAGACAAGACCTTTTAAGATACTCATGGGAATATGGAAACTACGCCAAAAGGGAAAGTTGTATTACAGGTCTCTCAAAATATGATGAACATTGCAAAGGATGGATCTTCTAAATTTAGAAACAATGTATACAGAAACAAACTGATAATAAATTCAGCTTGATAAAGAGATGATCTCTAGCTATCAGAGAAGCAAAGACAATTCCAGGTTTATGTTCTATTACAACAAGTTAACTGACTATATGAAATTGTTTTAAGTATTAAAAAAAAATATTTACTCACTATGAATCTAAAACTATCAATACAAACCCCCAAATCCAATAAACTACAATATTAAACAGTATTTTTTGAGAACTTATGCCTCCTTTGATGACAGAATGACTCAAAATCTTCAAGGTGTGCTCAGAACCAAGAAGCTAGAGTGCCATCTAAAACTGAATACAAGGTTTTAATCTTCAAATGAAGTAGACTAAGGTGATAAAGCTTGGGGATATTATTATAATTAAGTTGACAACAATAACAGAAAAATGTTTCCAAGACTCCTTAGTTGAATTCTGCTAAAATATTTCAGAATTTATTTGATTTGGATGAAGCCAGAACATCTTAACATGAAATAAAATGAAATGGTGCAACTGCTTTTATTAAACTCTTTAAATACATTCCAGCATTTTCATGAGCTTAATTCATCTGTATTTTTTCTCCTTTGCTGTTCAGTGTTGCATTTACTTGCTTAATGAAAAAAGCAATTTCTTAATGATCATAACCTGCTTCCTGCTCCGCAAGCTCCCTTCTGTTCTTTACAGAGAAAGTATTTCTTTCCATAAAAATGGACTGGGAAGCCTGCCACGTGAGGGAAGCCTGAGAGAACTGGGTTTGTTCAGCCTTGAGAAAGGAAAGCTCAGGGGAGATGTACATTATCATCACATTCCAGGATTTCAAGGGTGGCTACAAAGAAGATGAAGACTCCCTTTTACAAGGAGTTAGAAGCAAAAGACAAGTAATAGGTACGAGTTGGGCACACTCTGATAAGACACAAGAGGAAAATAATAATCCCCAAAGAAAAGGTGCTGGATTCCCCAACGCTGGATATTTTTAAGAAGGAGCAGGACACAGTGCTGTGCCATCTTGTCCATATGGTGCTTATGACAAGAAAGGTTGGACCAGATGATCCTTGAGATTCCTTCCATCCTGGTATTCTATGATTCTGTGAAAAAAATTAATGAGAGTTGCTTGCCATTTTCAGACCATTTTCCTTTGGAAAAGTGGCATTGTGAAATGGCCACTTTGGGGTTTAGTTTTAAAGGGAAAATATTTTTCAATGCCTTAGCTGAAGCTCTGAAATAAAGATGACATTCTGCTGAATCAGAAGTGTACAAAAAGCCTATGGCAGAGGTCAAAAAAAGATCCAGTCTACATTCCACTTTGCCTCCTTCCACTTTGTCACCTACAGAAAAGGAAGCAAAGAGCTGGGTCTTCATGACACAGACTCACATGGGCACAAGACTCACCAAATAAACCCACACTGAGGGAATCAGGTCCACAGAGGAGTTGCAGTGCACTGAAAAATGAAGTTTGATTCAGAAAGAAGGGGCTTGAATAGTTCATTGGAAGTGGCTTTGTACACTTAAAGCAATTTGCTATATTCTTTATTTTCTGCTGTTTCATTTTTCAGTTTCCAGCGCTAAACTCTGTTTCTTCACTCAAGACCAGCCAGAAAATTTTTCAGTATTGAAAAGGCAACGACTACTAAACAAAATCAAAATTAATTTCAAACAAAATTTCAGATTAAAAATGCTCACAAGTGAAATAACGATTTTCAGTCAACATCCTGCAAGTTGGAAAGACATTGCCAGCAAAAACTTATACTGAATACAATTTTTCTTCAGATGTCAGGGATAGAAAAAGTCATAGTTAAGAGAGTGGGAAGCAAAGAAAATGAAAAGGAAAGCTTGGCAGGCCACAAGAGACATTACTGTTTTATTTCCTGTCGTGAAGATTATTGTTCTACAGCCAATCATGATATTAAATGACACACAGTATTGTCTCCAGTAGTTTATTTTTCTGGCTTTCTTACACATTTCACCAACTAAGCAGCAGTCTCCATGCAAACTTAGTTTTGAACAAGTTTTAATACCAATAGGGCTACAAGATGCTAAGTCTATGGACTCACCAGTTCTGAACTGTATTTCCAGTTCATAATTTCTAAATCCCATCTGGTAGATTGGAATGCTTACCTCATGAATATCAAACAAAATTAAATGTTGAATAGCAGTCAAGCAGAAATCAAAATGTGCAAATTTCCACATATCCCAATTCCTTAATAGCTACATTCTATTACTATTAATAGCTAAATAGTAAAAGCAATTAAATAAAATTTAAAAATAAAATAGCAATAGTAATTAAATGTGGGGATAATATACTTGGCATCTCTTTTCATAGAGTCATTGATTTTTCATTTCCTTTTATTTCTCTGAAAGTAAAGTATTCTAGAGGAGAGCGAGCTATAACAATATTCTACGATACATATAATAAACTATAAATTTTGCAGCTTTTAATGCTGTCTTTTTGTGTCCTCTTCTACAGGGAAACTTACATTACATACAATTTACCATTGAACACAATATTTTTGCCACATTAATTAGGGGCTTTATGTCACCAAAACTTCAACAGCTTTCAAGAAGACCACTGTCTCTTTATCTGGACTACCACATTTCTTCAGTGGTTAGGAACAATTATTCACCTTTTAGCTTAGATGTCACCCTGTCCATGTTTCAAGAACTGCAGGGACAGTATTTCCTGATCACTCCTGTTTCTTAGGATAGGGAAATACAGTGCCTATTTAACACTCATTAATGAAATTGGAGCAGGCATATTGAAGCTGATGTATTTCAAATATTCAGTCTTGCTGTAGCCTGAAAGTGTCAGTTGAATTAAAACAAGCAGACAAGTAGACAATTTTTGCTCTTAGAGACGGGGCAGTTGGAAGCCTTTGCATACAAGTACCAGTTCTTACTCACCTGGCCAGGTCTGCTGATGTAAGTGGCTTTATTTCAATGAACAAAAACTGCAGGATTAAAATTCTTATTAATGAGTAACTTTATTCAGCTTCACATGATACATTTTAACTCCGCCATGTAAACTGTCAACTTTAGATTGCCTGAACATCTACTATCAATAGCTTTGCATGCAGAAACTCAACCATCTCTTGCAACAGCATGTTTAATATATCAAGATAATTTTAAAATCCAGCTGTCTGACAGAAGTTTAGACACATGATACTTAGTTCCTGTTACAGGCAGGAACAAAGAGTAAATGAGGTGCCTTTAGATAATGTCCAGCTGTATTCATCAGAGACCAAATGCCATGGCACTGCTTAGGATCACAAGAATGTAAGTGATCCATACTCGGTCATCTCCTGCTTAAAGACTTCACCATTCACAAAATATCAATACTGATTTACAGACACAGCATGCAAGTCAGAACAAACCATGCATAACATAAGAAACAAAAAAAAAAAGCAAACTGAAAGAGCAAACAGATGTTACATCAAAGGGTTTCACACATGGAGGAAATGTAAGAAACGGTAAACAGTACAATTTAAAAATAAATTTAACAACTCTCAAGTTCTGAGCATGCCACCATCACGAAATGCAACTTTTCACTCACCAAAGCAGAGTTATGTGAAGCATCACCTGAGACCTCGGGTGTTCTTGTGCTGTTTGGAAGTCTGTGAGGGTTACGAGCTATCGCTTGGCACCAGCCCAACATTTTCTCCTTCCACTTATCCCTTCTCAATTTCTGAAATTCTGAAAATAATTTAGATTCCCTGAAACATTGACACTTGGAATTCATTGTGTGCATGTCTCTGGATGCATGCCTTTAAAAACAGCTTTTTAAGTTATATCTTAACAAGCTAATAAACATATTTTTAAAAGAACATGTTTTTCTAAATTATTCCAAAGTGCTAAACCATAAAGGTTAGAAAAGAGTCATGCATTTTCAGAGCACCTTACATGCATTAATACTATTTTAGTGTCAGCAAATACAGTGCCTTCTCTCCATGTTAAATCTTCCTCAAGTTGTAACTTTAATTAATAAGTGTTATTTTAAAGGGATTTTATTACAGAATACCTCTGAGACTAGCACCATCCCAAAAACTACATAGCATTTAGATACAAACCCCCACACTCACTGAAACAAGGAGAAATAGCCCTAAAGCAGTAGCAGATGCTAGATACAAATAAACAGTGTGAAATCACACAAACCTCTATGTACCCATGCCCAGACACTGCAGAATACCTAGCTCATCCTGAAGTGCTATGCATGGATGTATTGTAAAGAGCAAAAATTAATGCAGGCACACCAGAAATAAATGCTCTGTGCCAACTACAAATTGCCTCTGAATTTACTTCTAGTTTGAAACAATAACAAAATACCTTGTGAGTAATACTAGCACATTCTGGAAATGCAGCACTAGTACAGCATGCTATTAAGTGTAAGAAACCTTCATAAGTATGTTTAAAATCTCACAATCTGTTTCTTCCCAACTGAAGTTGGCAATGGAGGTATTCAGTGCAAAACTTTGCTAATTAATTAAAAAAACTTACAACAATTTTATTCTCAACATCTGAAGCAATTTCTTATCTGGTTGTTTTTAACATATTGTAATTTAAAATGTGTTATTCTGTTAATTCTGAATCACGAAACATAATAAACAGGAAGATTAACCTACCAGACTGAGTGCCTAGCACTTCAAATAAGGGTAGCACTAGACTGAATAAAACTGGACACAAATTATGCATATATTTACAGCAGATTTTATCTTTCCAGGTTCTGAGTCTGACAAACTACAACCCCTTCCTGAATAATGACAGCTCCACCATTTCCACTCTTAACCATTAATACAGAGTTTTCAAAGTATGAAATGCACAAAGCTTTATTCTCGACACAACCTCACGGAACTGAAGGAAATAAGTGGAAATTAGCCTTAGCTTTATTGCACTGGAGATGATTAGGTGAGTGAGACAGCAGATTAAATGATTTTTTTTCAATTTTTTGGTCCCTTGGAATCTAAATGTGAAATACAAAATCATGCTCAGTAAGAGATCAATCAATCCTTTCTATACTGCCTGTACCCATGAAGACAAGAAACCATTTGAACATAGGTACACTCCTATTCTGATCTCCTTGGTGTGCAGAATCCTTTGGTTCTGAAATTTGAAATTCTTCTTTTTTTGCCCTGAGCAATCAAAATGACTGCCACTGTCCCAATCATAACTGAAAGAAGGATTTTGCTCTCTCATACACCTGAAGAACCACCACAAATAAATTTCCTGAAAACAATCTTAATTCATCATCTCTAGATTTGTGGAAAAAAAATAGAAGAATTACTTTATTAATATTTTTAGGGTGAGAGAATTTTTACTTTTAAGTTAGCCAAGAAAAGGGACACACAATTATTGTTCATCTTGTACGATATCAGTGCTAAAAAAAAAAAGGGGGGGTTAAGGATGATGTATTAAAAATTAGCTACTTGTTTGAAATAAAAGCATGATATTGCTAAAAAAAGTCACAAATCTAGCAAGAGAAAAGAAATTACATGCTTAATTCAGGAGCATAGTCAGATTCAGGTAACAAAAGTTATGATTTTCAGTCCTTACCAGAATCTAACCGCTATCACAGAACAGCAGGAAATTGAACACAAAACACACTGTTCTTTATCTAAGCTAAGTTTTGTTCTCTGTGTTCAAAGATTCCCAACAGTAATCAAAGTGATGGTATTTGTCCAGCTGCATGATTTGGCAGACCATCAAAATATTCCAGGAGCAGAGCTACAGGAATACTGACATACAAACAGCCTTTACTGCTGAGCTCTGCTAAGATAAATACAGTCACTGTTATTCATTATGTATTGCTTGTCTGAGTCTTACCAAGCTGTGACTTCTAATCAATTATTCTAATTTGAATAAAACCATTAATTGAAGGGCTGGATGCAATAGAAATCTCTGACAGCTTCTGCTGTTTCTGTGTCACAAGTAAGCCACTGGCTTTTCTTAACCAGCCAGTTATTATTATCCTATGACTGCTGAGTTTCACAGGGACAATTCAGTGTAGCTGTAGCATAACAACATAATGACACCAAAACTTTCTACCAATAAGAAGCTCAACCTCAGGTTTTAAAATTACTTCTATATTAAAAAAACAAATAAATTCATATTAGAATATAAGTCAACAGCTGTAAGAGTACTGGTTTTTATTTTCAGTGCTTTGGTGTAATATCTCAGTGCTGTGGTGATTCACTAGTGGTTCTTTTAATTCAGGGGGGAAAAAATTACTTTCCACATACAAATGTGATAATTATCTGTAAAAAATTTATATAATCAGGAGTGCTGAGGACCTTCTGCCCCTCCAAACAGAAGACTAATTTTTTGAGTCCAGCATCGAATTAAAATAGCATGAAAGGCCATCAGGCTAGAAATGCCTCATCTTCCTGACTGATACCTGCAGCAACCCTAAAGTACCTGTATAATACCCAATAAAATACCTAATATTCTAGCCTCATTAAAAACAATGCAGAGACCAACAGAAAACAAGCACACATGCACAAGAATCATTAAGTTGACACCTAGAATGATGGCACCAATCAAGACTATAATGGTACCAGCTTTCCTGTATAGCTACTGGATATACACAGCCACCTCTGCATTAAGTGTATGCAAGATTCTGAATTCAAACATGTCATGTTTATTAATGACTGTTTTCAGAAGTGCTTCTAGGGCACTACTGGAAGAGTAAACCCAATTATGCACATCTAAATGCCTTTCCCCAACTGTAAAGACAAAATAGAGCTGTCATTTAACCTAGCCATGCAGCTCTTTCAAAACATCGCTGCAGAATCAGCACCCCTCTCTAGAGTATTGACATTATATTATAAGCAAGTTTTCTAGAAGTTACAGTTTAAGTTTGCAAACTGCCAACTACAGCATATTCTTAAATTAATACCTGTATTATCTAATCAATTTTCAGAAAGTACTTTGATGGTCCTGTACCATAATTAACGACATAATTATTTCTAACTAAATCCAGCCTTTGTTGATTTGTTCTTTTCTCTTATACTGCTAATATGTTTTTTAAGTTGTCCTTAGTCCTTTAAGACTTTGATTCTTTTTTGTCACAACTAAGAATGCAAATTTCACTCATTTATTCAAACAATTCCATCACCAAAACCAAATAAATTTAAGATGACTGCTACAAAAATTACTGCACCTAATATTGCTTTGTTTAACCACTCCGTAACTACTACACACAAAGCATGACAAGAAAGCTCTAAACATTTTCAAAGAAAATAGTTTTTTGGGCTACTAACAATTTAAAATTTGTAGGTATGTTTGCCTTCATAGTCATACTCGTTTTTCTCCCCCACAAGGAAGAGTATCTCTTTTGTAAAGCAGAACGCAATTTTAAATCACTCAAGGCTCTCTAGAAAAACACCAATAGGGTTTTTTCCCCATGGTAAATTTTTTTGCATTGTAATTATGCCATTTTGCATTTGTGAAGACTTCAAGAAGAAAATGTTGAGAAATGTATATCTATGGCAACTGATTTAATGTTTAAGAAACCCCCACCTTTTATACATTTAGATTCTGCATAAACTTCTGTATTTGCTGATGCAGTTTTTGAACTACTTTCATAAGCAACCTCTATTCCATCCTCAAGTATGATTTTGCTGTCAATATCACAGCTACTCTTCAAGGGACTGCTTTGCTCATCCAAGGTTAAACATCTCTGCTGAATTTTCCTCAGACCTTCAAAAAGCAGTGCTACTGCATGTGCTACTGCTACAGGTGAGCAGTGAAAGGGTGCCTAACCCTCCCTCAGGACCTCTCCATGTAAATTTCAGATGCATCAGACTCCCAAGTAGGAAGGACAACAGCCTTGATATGAACATGGAGTTGAGAACAAGAACAAAGTACATGTTTTTGCTTTGTGAGTTTGCATATATTTAGCCATACATGACTGCCAAGCAGCTTAAATCAAAGCTTCAATCAACAATAAAGACATGACTGGTAAATACACCTGATAAACCATACCCAGCACTTGGCAGATGAAAACTCTTCAGGGAAGATACAGAAATAGCAGAAAATGTTAAAATGCAAAAATCTACATGAAGCTAAAGCATTAACTATCTCATGAAGTTATGCATGCAATTATCCAAATGGACAGGGCATAAGAAGTTACAGTAAGTCTTTAACAGACTTTGTTCTGCTTATGAAAAATTAAAAGTTTTTTCTTAAGGTTTCTTCCCATTCTTATGTGATTTATTTACAGAAGAAGAAGGGTATATTTATGCTGTAAAATCAAATCCACTTTGCATCATGCAGAGCTCACTAATGAAGTACAATAAGAAGACAAAGAGAGAAGTACCTTTTTTTTTTAAGCCTAGTAAAAGTAAAACACCTGAAAGACATTATTGAACCATTAAACTCCACTGTTTCAAAGGACAGATCACTAATACTGAATTTAAGTTAGCTTTTAAGAACAAAGAGAAAATCAGATTTCATTGTAATACCAATAGTATACATACCAAAATGTGCTTAGGACCGTGCTTGGTCCAGCAGTAGAAGTATCTCCCATTTGCCAGAGAAGCATTTTTAACAGAAGTTTTTATGTCAAATACAAAGTTCTGGGCAACTATAAACAATCTTCTGTGACAACCCTGAACACAGAAAGCTCTTGGTTGTGAGCAATCCAGATACTGCTCCTGCTGAGAGGTCAGTCATACAGAACCCACACTAGACAGTGGTAATCACTGCTGGAAAGAAGGGCTTATCCTCTTGCTTAGGTATCGTTGCTCTTTGTAACACAATCTGTAACAACTCCAGGGCAGGACAGGCCAGTGCTACTTTATCTTTGCTGGTCTCCTCAATTTTTCTTACCTCACCTCAGATTGTTTTCAGAATCTCTTTAAGGGTAACTTCAGCCATCATTAGCATTAGTCATTTGATCTCATATTCAACTATATATTTTTATAAAACCTAACTGTTGAATTGATTTCTGGTTGTCATTGTTAATAATCAGTGTTTGCAAGAAATTTACTGCTGGTAAGGGTGACAGCCTTCCAGTGCCTGAAGGGAGACTACAAAAATGGAAAGGGCTTTTTTCCAAGTACATGTAGTTACAGAACAAGGGGGGATAGCTTCAAACTGAAGGAGAGTAGGTTTACATAAGATATTAAGAGGAACTCTTCATTGTTAGGGTGGTGAGGCACTGGAACAAGTTTCCCAGATAAGCTGCAGATATCCCACCCCTGGAAGTGCTGAAGGCCAGGTTGGATGGGGCTCTGAACAAACTAGTCTAGTGAAGGTGTCCCTGCCCATGGGAGTTGGGTTGGATCTAGATGATCTTTAAGGGCCCTTCCAACACAAACCATTCTGTGACAAGGGAGCATTGCAGTCCTATCCACCAATATGAGGTGTTCTCAGACTGATCAATGCCATGAAATAGTTAATCTGAATGCTAGTTGATAGAAAATTCAGGGTCACCTCTGTAAACTGAAGTGCTGCTATTTTCTTCTAAAAACTAAAGACCTGAATTGTAATTAGTTAGAAGGTAAAAATTGATATTCTGTTGGAAGGTATTTAGAACACTTACTGAAGTTAAGTTGTATACATTATATAATCAAGAACATTCTGCTAAATATCTTGAAGAAGTCTTTTGTTGCCATCAAGGGTATACCACCTAATGAGCTGACAGAAGAGCCAAATGTGTTAGGAAAATTTGTGACAGATTTACAAAAGGAGAAGATTTGGAATCCTTTTTAATAAAGATTAAATAAGCCCTTTAATAAAGATTAAATAGCTGTTCACCCCTAAACTAACTGAAATATACTGAAATACACCCCCCTCTTCTAGCGGATATTATGTTTATGACTTATGATCTGACCCCTGCTAGTAGAAAGCCATGACAGATGGCCTATACAGGGTTTCTTCAGGATAAATGGATTTAAGTTATAAATAATTACTGGCCTACTGGCCTAATACTGCAGTTAATGATAACAGCTTAAATAACTAGTCCCTTACATAAGTAAAGATTACATTAACCTAAAAGCTAATAATTATGTGAATAAGCATTTGAATAACGTAGTACTTTGATAATTTTTGACCAAAATTTCCAGAAGACAAATATAAAAGTGGGGCTTAGAAGTGAATGCATGGGAACAAAAGTATGAATCAAATAGCTGAAATGTTTCTTTAAAATGGGGTTCTCATTAGACAATTAATAATGGTGGCATAATTATTGTAAGCAATTATGCTCATTGCTCTGGTTGCTGTCAAAAAATAACTAGGACAAATTGAATAGGGAAAAAAAAAGTTGAAGGATTATGTAGTCCTTCTAGTTTTTATGTTTGTAGTTGGGAAATACACAGAAAAGTTTTGCTGAATAGGTAATAAATCTGGAGAGGTGCAAGAAGATTGGATGAATACCAGTATGGCCCTCTAAACTTAAATTAGTGGGATTCTCAAAAGCGTCTTCCAATAGTTTCAAATTAAGCCTGAACCTCATTTATTACAATGCCAGACCATAATGCTTTACTAATTATTTTCCATAGATAAAATTGGGGTGTGCTTCTTTGTGAGATGAAAGCAATGCAGTACATGCAGTTAAAACCACAACTCACACAGCTGTCAGCAAGCTAAAATTCACACGGCCCATATGCAGGTCACAGTTATAATATGCCATTCCTCACAAACAATTTTTAAAATATTAAAGATGTCGTATTTGTTGTGCTTACTAATTAAAGAGTAAAACTGGACACAGCATCAGTTTCTCTAAGCACGCTGTAAGTATCCACCCTCTCATAAGTCTTCCCAAAGAACCTCAAAGGAAGACGATGTTGGCAAGATTACTGACAAAATGAAAAGTTATAAAACTGAAATCTTGAGTGTACAGCAGAAAACAAACACAAGGCCTGATGGCAGAGCATTGCTCCCTGGCTCCCTGTAGTGACTGGGTGAACACAAAGATTTCTAACTCTGGGGTGGCTCAGGCAGCCAAGTCTCACCCCGAAGGTTTGATCTCTACCCCTGACAGCCCCCATGACTTTGCTACCACTCATACTGCTTTCTACTAGGCTACAATGAACCCTGGTGCTGACACTGAGACAAGAGCATGCAGCACAGCACGGCACAGAGATGCCCATGCAGATGTGCAGCATGGCCTGGCACAGCTGTGCAGCAGCTGTTCATGCAGTGCCATGCAAAGGCCCTGTTCCAAAACCTGTTCAGCTGCTGCACTGCAGAGCAGCTCCATGGCTGAGCCATGAGCCTTGCTCTCATGACAGCTTCCCATTATCTGTCCCTTCTACAGCGGGGGTAGGACAGAGACAAGCCTTAGCTGTCCTAAGATACCTCACACCACTGATGACTGTGCAATTGCGACACACAGCCCAGACATGGACACTGGGATGGAAGGCAAAGCTCAGCAAGTTTGCCAACCCCACCAAGGTGTATAGTTCTGGCCACACACTGTAGGGAAGGGATGACATCCAGAGGGACCTTGTCAGGCTTGAGGTGGGCCTGTGTAAACCTCACGTTCAACAAGGCCAAGTGCAAGGTCCTGCACCTGTGCTGGGACAATCCCAGGCAAAAACACAGGCTGAGCAGAGAATGGATTGAGAGAAGCTCCAGAGAAAAGGACTTGGGGATGCTGGTGGACAAAAAGCATAATACAACCTGGTAAAATGCACTGGTAGCCCAGAATGCAACCACATCCTGGGCTGTATGTGGATCAGCATGGCCAGCAAGCCAAGGGAGGGGATCCTGCCCCTCTGCTCGGCCCTTGTGAGACCCACCTGGAGGGCTGCATCCAGCTCAGGGGCCTCCAAGAGAGCAAAGATGTGCACCTGCTAGAACAAGCTCAGGTGATCATAGGGCTGGATCACCTCTCCCATAAAGACAGGCTCAGAGAGTTGGGGCAGCTCAGCCTGTAGAAGCCTCAAAGGAGATCTTGGAGCAACTTTCCAGAACCTAATGGGAGCCTACAAGAGAGCTAGAAAGGAACTTTTTAAAAGAGCGTGTACTGATATGACAAATGGTAACAGCCTTAAGCTGAAGGAGGGTAGGTTTAGATTAGGTATTGGAAAAAAATTCACTGCTGTGGGAATGGCAAGGCACTGGAACCAGATGTCCAGAGAAGTTGTGATGTCCTGTCTCTGGGAGTGTTGAAGACCAGCCTGGATGAGGCTCTGAGTAATCCAGTGCAGAGGAATATTTCCTGCCTGTGGCAGGGAGGCTGGATGTAGGTGATCTTTAAGGTCCCTTCCAACCCAAAGTATTCTGGGATTCTGTGACTTGTACCAAATGCCTCCTCAAGGGTAACCATGTTTTTGAATCAACAAGATCTGGAACCAAAGCCTTCCATGGCCTGGATGTAATTCACTGACACAGTATCTACCTCGCGCATAAGTATGTGCCCTGGCTGGCTGCTTTGGCTGTTTATTCAGCTTTCTCCCCCCCTCCCAGTGCACGATTATTTTCCCTGTTTTCTGAAAATTTCTCTCTTTTCATTTACCAACTCTGGCTTCTTCTGCCTTTGGCACTAATCATTGTGTACTTTTTGTTTAAATCACTTGAAAATATAGCATTTCTCCAATATAAAATAGCTTATTGAGCTGGTACACAGGCTATACCTTCTTTCTTTGGCTTCTCAGTTCTTTGAATTTCAAATTTTATTCATTTAGAAATGTAGATGTTTTACACTGATTTCAGGTATTTTTATTTCTTTAAGGTTCTATTGGGGTTTGTATTATTTCGACACTTAGCTCACTGTTAAACCATTCATTTTCATATCCATGTATGTCTCTAATCACAGTGGTTTTTCATTAATCTTTCTCATTTGAAGTAAACAAGCGAGTAACCTTCCACTCTAGTGCTTGGTTTTTTACTATCTTCAGAAAAACAAATGAACTAGAAATATTTTTTTGAAAGAGTTAATAAATAAAAATTTCACCAATAAATTTCTGGCAAGGTAGTAGAACCAACACACTTATACAAATAATTAAGCATTTAGAAAAGCACATCTACAACATCATACATCTTGAACAAATAATTTTCACTACATTATCACAAGACTTGTTTACAATTTTGAAATAGAGGTCATGCTAAAAAGCTCAACAAGCTAGCTGGAGTTCCCAAAGCCATTCCATTCTCTTGAGATTGAGAACACACACTTAGCAAGCACTAACTCAATGGATAAGATTTTATTAAGGACCCTTTCTCTATGTATAGCTCTAAAGAAAATAAGCATGCTTCAGGAAACACAAAATAATGGTAAACAGAGATGAATGCAAAAGCACATTCAGGTAGGTGGCCTACATTCAACTTTAATTAGAAAGCTAAGCAGAGAAAAACTAACTTTAAATGTAAAAACTGTATTTTTGGCCAGCCACCCAAAAACCAGGGAGCATTTCAAGAAGTTCTTAAGGGGAAAACAAATGTCCTGGTGAAAATTATTACATACAGACTACTGTTGTTGCTACTGAAGTACTCATTTTAAGAGTCTCCAAGCACAAAAGGAAGAGCCCAACCTCCCTCTCCGCTTAGGCAATATCTGGGATGTAACAAATCCAGGTCAGGCCCCTGATATTTGGGTAGAAGTTGGTGGGAAGAAGGAAAAGATAAATAGAAAAGTGCAAACAGGATACTCAAACAGTGGGGTCAGACACACTCATCTGTGACGTGAAAACTGGAAAAATGAAACATGCACCGAGCATGCAGCAAAGCGCGTCAGGAATCTTACAGCCCAACATGCAATTGGTGAAGGACAGCCTTGCTCATCTCATGTCCATGCTGAAGCTATGTCACATTTTGAAGCATCAGGATGTCCCCAGACCATCAGAGGAGAGGCAGTGGCATGTTTACAATGACAATCCATTTCTCTGTGCCAGCACAAAGCACTACGATATGGTGTGGTCAGGGTGGGGCAGGCTATTCTCAGACACAAAATACATTAATTTCCTGCACAAGTATTTACTTAAGTCTTTACTGGCAACCCATGGGACTCCAGTTTGCATAGAGAATTATCAGTTGTTGTTAGTACAAACATTATGCATTTTTAATGCCTTATGTTCCCTGCACTGTAACAAAAAATATATTTTCACAAAAAATATACCTCTAGCTGATGTCTGAGATCATAGGATCAAATAAAACATAGTTTCAATTTTTTGCTTATATTTAAATGTCATTTTTTAAGAGAAGTTATATCATTAGACAGAAAGAAATACATCTTTCTGTTATCATCTATGTAAAATTTCATCCCAAAAAGTTTTTTCCCAGCCAGTAAAAGGCCATGACTGCAGTACAGAACAAAGGTGCCAGATCAATATGGCTTTTCAGCAGAGCAGAAGTTTTACTACAGAAGGATTTTCATACAGCTTTACAGAAAGAACCCTACATTCCTTAAATTTACAAGAGTATCAAAGAAGCCCTGGAACAGAAACAATACTGGGAATTAAAACACATTTTGCTTCACGTAAGCTCAGTACAGCTATGAAGAGGCATGGTATCAAAAGTGTGAAAAATACACTCTCTTTTTTCATTTGCCACTGAAGTGCTCCCATGCTGGACTACCAGAATGTACACTTTTCAAATTTAGAGATTGGTAAAACCAAACCAAGACTGCCTGCTAGGTAACAAGCAAGACACTGGATCTTTATTCTCAGCCCCAGTGACTTATTTTTGCCATTTCTCTCTTCTTCTATTTTGTGACTGTTTAGCTAAAACCAATAGTTATTGGAGAGAAATCCATCAGGATCTTTTAGACATTTCTGAGCAACTTACAGCAGTAATACCTTGTTATCACTAAAAACCTCTCCAGTAGGTTTTGCACTGATCATATCACAGAATCTGCTGAGTTGGAAGGGACCCACAGAAGGGACCCACAAGGATCATTGATTTCAACTCCAGCCCTGCACAGGAACATCCGCAACTCACTCCATGTGCCTGAGAGTATTGT
>LTAT01000006.1:31468120-31518778 GCA_003286495.1 Chlorodrepanis virens
CAGTAGGTTTTGCACTGATCATATCACAGAATCTGCTGAGTTGGAAGGGACCCACAAGGATCATTGATTTCAACTCCAGCCCTGCACAGGAACATCCGCAACTCACTCCATGTGCCTGAGAGTATTGTCCAAACACTTCTTGAACTTCATATCAAGAATTGCTCAACTACATAATTCTAACAAAATAATTAAGATAAAAATATTGCATAATGAGACATCACTGACCTATTGTTGTCACATATCGGTATTTCAGACATATCTGAAGATACAGTATATCTAAATATTTATGTTGCAAAATCTAGTTTTTCACAGGTTTATTGATATTAAGGTATCAATAAACTCTGCTGACTGTTTTATAATGGGGAATCTCAGATTAACTGAAGATTGGCTTCACTTTGAACATTTGAAATATTTTTGCTTAACAGTACTGCTTGCTAGTAGTGAGGCATACCTATATTCACCATGAACAACAGCTGCAAGTAAATTTTAATTTATTCTGGCCTATTGCATCATAGGGGTTTGATCACTTAGAACTCACACAGAGATGAAACCTGGCCTTGACTCTTTGGCTTCACACAAGAAGTGAAGGTTGCCTAAGCAATTCGTGCTGTCACTATCTTTAGAAAAAATACCATTAATGGTCTTCAGAATAATTAAGCCAGGCACCTTCTGAATGAGCTAAATCTGAAATGAAACAGATAACCATAAGGTAATAGGAAAGTATGAGCAGAATACTAATGAGGTAAATCCTGCTTCTTTGATCCCTTCCAGTTCTTGGTGGAAAGTCAACAGTATAATGAACCAGGAATAGAAATTACTATTTACCTCGACTCTCAAAGAACTTTAGGTCATACCTTCCTGAAAAAGATATTTAGGTAAGCAATCATAGGCATTATGCAGAGTTCTGTGTCAGACAAAAACGTGTGTATGTTGAGCCACAATAGGCTGAAACAGGAATGTATGAGCTATTTCTCTTGTGAAGAGAAGAGGTGTTCAAGGTTTTACACTAGGCTTTTCCTGTTTTAAGCATTAGGAATTCTTGCTTGAGGAAAGTTGCTGAAGCTGACAAAGCAAATAAGTAGAGAAAAAGATCAAAATTGAAACAGATTATTATACATACACCATAACTTCATTGATAGGATCACATGCTGCTTTTCCTTGCATTACTTCAGACTCCAAGTGGAAAATAATCACAGGGAGCAGAAGAAAACCCCATTACATGAAACCATGTTTACTATAGTGTCCAGATCCTTCTTCAAAAGATGAATTTTGATTTCCTCACAGGTTTTAGTATGGCATTAATAAACACTCAGAAAAGTCTCCTTTACCCACATGTCCCTCACCATACAGGTTACATATTACTTGTGCCTCTGACACAGTCCCAGACAGAGCCTGGCTCCAAACACCTACTTTGCTGACGTATGATAGGACTGCAGACATAGTTTCAAGGCCTGGAAGCAGTCTGGGTGTGAAGTGTTTATTAACTAACACCACACACGAGCTGGTTTCTGAAAAGCCACAGGAGCACTGCCCTTCTCAGCAGCCACAGCCTGTGAAGGGCTGTTAGCAAAGCCACAGCAAGAACATGTGAAGACAGCTGGGGCCACACTGCACCTGACCAAAACATATCTGAAACTTGAGGCACCAGAAGATTTTGTGAAAGGATGCCCAAGCAGTCCTGTGTCTGTGTTTTTATTCCAATGAAAAACTGATTGCTTCCTGTCCAAGTTAGCCTACATTAGTTTTAAAACTTCACAGAAATCATTCAGATGACAGCTCAGAATTAAGCTTCTCTTATTGTTCTGAGTCTCATGAAATACAGGTGCCTACCTGTACACCTTTTAAGTGAAAATGCTTCTAATAATTACTTCTTCAGGATTTATGCTATGAGCAACCTTTACTGGGACTGGATGGAATGAGAATTAAGAAGGAAGATTTCCTCCCTGAAGTATTCTCCCTCTTTGGCTCTTTTAGTGGAAAAAAATATACTGACATTTATTCTTTTATGACTTTTTCATTAATGTTAAGCACTCATTTTAAACTTGTGACATCCATAAACTTAATTTGTGAGGTCTTTCATAGATATGTGGCTTTGTTTTTCACCTCTGCAACACATGGTATTTTATATTACAAGGAAGGAGAATAAAACCTGCCTCACAGTAGCATTCATATCTTTCCAATCCTACCAAAACCAGAGGCTAAGGCAGTGCTGTACATAATTTACAGATCTCAAGAGGGCTGACAGACCTGGAGTTCTATGTGCCAACAGCTTTGCCCTTGCCAATGTACAACGTGCCAGTAGAAGATCTGACCCAAGTTGTCAGGAATCCTTCATTCACCAGTAAAAATCTAAGGCTCTGTGGCTTTCAAATCCTGTTAACCCCTAATTCTAGGTGGAAAACTTGGTGACAATCCTTAACATTGTCTATCTTCCTCAGCTATCTAGTTGCACTAGATCCCTGAATTTTTAACTGGCTTTGTTCT
Organism: Chlorodrepanis virens; assembly: GCA_003286495.1. NCBI lineage: Eukaryota > Metazoa > Chordata > Aves > Passeriformes > Fringillidae > Chlorodrepanis > Chlorodrepanis virens. The sequence goes on from LTAT01000006.1 coordinate 31,470,605, forward strand.
ATCTTAACAGTTTTGCACAGAGTAAGGAACATATGGGCTTAATTATTTAAGGATTTCTAAGAGTTTGGAAAAAAATAGACATGTCATGTTTCACAATTATATTTCACCTAATTAAGCAAAAATAAATTATTTGTTTCAAGAACTGAATCAGTGAAATCTGTCATTCCCTAAATTTCAAGGATTGCATGAGTAGGGCAATTGACTGATAAACCCATGGGAACACAGCTGGTGATTTTACAGCAACTTTTGAAAGCAATGAAAACTGTAAACTTCATCACCTTTACCTCATCCTACAATTTATGTCTCACATAAAAGACAAACATCTGCTCCAGAAATTAAAAAAGAAAGAAAGGAAAAAAATCCCCACAGTAAAGTTTATCAAGATTTTTCCCAGTTCATCTCTCCCAGCAGGAGAGATGAAGACAGTAACAAATCTGAATAATCTTTAGCATCAATAATTTTAGAGACAAGCAATATCCAATAATTTTTAAGAAAGTTTACTGTTCTGTACTGAAATTTAAAAAAAAGTCCCACAGAAGACTCGAAGAAACACTAGTTTCCAAGACAATATATCCATGGTTTAATTTTTTTTGTAGTGATCAAATAATAGCATGTTATACTCTTCTGAGAACATCACTTTATCATAAGCAGACTAATACACCCATATAAACCTTCTCCTGTCGTTACACTCAATTTCAGCTCATTTAAAAAAAATATTTTCAATAACTAAATCTTTTTATGGGGAAATGATTGCATTCATAATTTTGTGTGAATTGGTATTTCTACTAGTGTTTAGCCATGAATGGGTCAGCTTGAAAACCTCTCATTTGACACACCTTCTTATTTCAAACATCAAAAATAGATAATGCTGATTTTTAAAAATCACTTGGCCTCTCTACCATAATGGCAATTGAGAGCTCCCTGCCTCATTTCAAGACATTTGAGGAATCATAAATTTTAACAAAATAAATAACTGCATTTTTATAATGTATGTTAAAGAATCTGAAGGGACTTGTATCCCAAGTGGTCACTAAACTTCTTGCCTGATCACACTTTTGAGCAAACAATTTGATATTTATTCTATCTGCTATAACCACAGGACTCAGCAAGTCCAGTTTGCCTGATGCATGGTAAACCTCTCTTTATAAAAGGACTGGAAGCTAACACGCAGCAGAAGGCAGAGCATTCTAAATATTAGAAGAATCATCAGTCTTATGAGTTGTGATGTTGCTTGACAGTCACAGAAAAATACAATTGTTTAGGCTGGAAAACAATTGATCTCCGAGATCATGAAGTCCAACCATTAACACAGCACTGCCAAGTCCACCACTAAATCACATCCTCAAGCACCACACCTACATGTTCCTCCTTTAAATACCTCCAGGGAGGGTGACTCAGCCCCTCGCTGGGCAGCCTGTTCCAGTGTTTGATCACCCTTTCAGTAAAGAAGTTTTTTCCTCCAATCCAATCTAAACCTCCCCTGGTGCAACTTGAGGCAATTTCCACTGGTTCTGTCACATTCTTCTTCCCAGGCTCCCCCCAAGCCCCCTTTTCTCCAGACACCCCCAGCTCCCTCAGTTGCTGCTCCCAAGATTTGTTCTCCAGACCTCCTCCAGCTCCACTGCCCTTCTCTGGACAAGCTCCAGCACCTCCATGCCCTTCCTCTAGTGAGGGATTCAGAACTGGACACAGGATTTGAGTGTGGCCTCAGCAGTGCCGAGTACAGGGGACAGTCACTGCCCCGGTCCTGCTGGCCACGGTACTGCCGACACAAAACCTCTGAAACACGAAAGATCTGAAATCAACAAACAACACAAAATATAACATTTCTTGTGAGATAGTTCAGACAGTATCATAACAAAATTATTAGCTAAAGCTGTGATTTATTCAGAAAGCATTTAATTGTCAATGTCTCTCTATTTTAAGGCAGTGTTGGTTCTTTTGAAACATGAAGCTTTTGAGCTGATACTCAAAACCTACCCATCATTCTCTTGAAAGCCTTTCACTTATGTTTTAAATCCCTTAAGTAATGAAATACAACTCCTTGAGATTTATTTTTTTAAAAAATTCAAAACCAAGGGAGGGAGGTACAATTCTGCAGGAAAGCACATCTTTGGTTAGGACAAACTTAGATTAGAAATGAAGAACAAGTTGAAATCTGGCCTGGAAAATAAATACTTTGCCAACAGGCCTAGTTGTAAAAGAATGGAGAACAGTCAGGAATAGTATCTATGATCAGACCTATTTCTCCCTTTTGCATAAGCTATGTCCTTCCTTACAGTCATGACTATGTCCACACATATGCTAGGAAGGAAGAAACCAGGTTTTCTGGGTGGGCACAGCACAATGACAAAGGGAAAAAAATGTAACATTTCTGTGGGTGCCCAGAGACAGGTAAGAGTTTGAAGAAAAAAATAACTGGGGCTAAAGAGAACCATGTTTCCCAGGCACATTTAGCAATAGGATACTCAGTTCTGTGAGGCAAATTTTTATAAATACTTGAATTATAAATGCACTTTAGTACTTTGAGGATTTACAGATGGATAAAATGTTACCAAACATTTTGTAAGGAATGGAGTAATACTAAACTGAGGAGGAAAGCGACAAAACTTGTCCAAAAATGTAGAGGTGTGTGCTTTTCCACTAAGTGTTCAATTTAGTGGATGCCTTCCACGGTGTTCCTCTATCACTCTCTATACAGGATTTATTTCATATTTTCTCAGCAGCAGATGAAGATTGCTGAAAATAGGACCTGTAACACACGACTTTCAATCTGGTTTCAAATTTGGCATGCTGACAGCAGCAAGCCCATCCCATAGCAAAACTGACTTTTTAAAAATCCCATACTTGAGATAGCACACTACTGAATCCTCCCCTTGATATAGTTCACTACTGAGGGCATTCAGATGGCAAGTTGCTAGTTATGTATCACTAAATAAGCACAGCACAAAGTTCAGTTATACTGCAATTTGTTTTTGATTAGAGCAATAGAAATGGTGCTGCAGGTTCAGCACTTCTTTTGCAGTGTTTGCTATGAAGTGTTGAATACTACATAAATTTTCCAAATGCAGATGTTGACAAATCAGCCTAGGCTTTGAAGAGAAACTCCTATCATTTCATGCCTTATCCAAAAATACACAGCACATTACAGATTGCTCTCTCTTCGTATCTTTGCAACTCCACTCTTTTCCCCACAGACAAAAGTGTTTGGAATTTAATAAAGAAATATTAATTGCACATTAAAACCAGAATCCAGCCTACTTGTTTGCACCATCTCCTTTTTACTGTGCAACTGAAAGTAATTAGACATGAATAAAAATTAAGTAACTTGGGTCTAAGTGCAAAACTCAGTCCAATTAAACAACTCTTGGGGCTGAAATGAGAGATCTGTGAAATAACAATAAATGATTGTGTGACCGATGATTGCATCAGGGGTAATAGGTAAGGGTGAAGTCAAGTACAGACTGGAAAACCTACCAATGCAGTCATCCCTATGCATTTAGGAACAACTGTAGATGAGCTGTGCAGCTGACTTGTGCACCTGCAAAGCTGCTCCTATCCATGCTGGCCTCATAGGGAAAGCTAAGCAATTGGCTGAGAGGTGCAGAAAACTGTTTGACTTTAGTAAAAGTACGATAGTACTGTAAAACTGTAAACTGTTTTACTTTAGTAAAAGTACTATAGTATTTGAACTATTTAGAGTAAAATGTTCACATATTTGTGTAGGTTGTTTTGTGTGCTCTCTATTTACAACAGGATAATTCTGCATTGCTTCCACACAGCAATGAACACCAATGAAGGGAATTAAAGATGTCAAAAATACAGAGATAAAATTATCACCATCACTATAACTGCTATACAGCTTATTCATCCAAACAGAAAAGCAAAACCTATAACGGCAAATAAATTCTTCATAAAGTTATTCAAAAATTCTTTGGATCGTATTAGCCTTTCACATAATATCATCCCCCTCTTCTCAAAATCTAGTCCACCAGAAATTGTATGCTGAAAGTCTAAGACAATTGGGATTGTTCAGCCTGGCAAAAAGAAGGCTTCAGGGTGACCTGACTGCAGCCTTCCAGTACCTGAAGGGGGTCTACAGAAGAGATGGAGAGAGAAGATTATTTACTGTGACAGGACAAAGGGCAGTGAAAAAGAGTGGGTTTAGATTAGGTATTAGGAACAAACTCTTTCCTGCGAGGAGGGTGAAGCACTGGCACAGGTAACCCAAGGAAGCTGTGGACTCCTCATCCCTGGAGGTGTTCAAGCCCAGGTTGGATGGGGCTCTCAACAGCCTGGTCTAGTGGAAGGTCTCCCTGCCCATGGCAAGGGGGGTTGGATCAAGATGACCTCTACAATCCCTTCCAACCCAGGCCATTCTGTGATTCTATGCTTATTCTTATTATCTTACCATTATTGAAAACTACCAAAAGTACTAAAATTTGACATATTTTTTAACTCCATCCTGCCCTTTATAAAACTCCAAACCTTCAAAAAACAGATGCACTGGTGAATGATTTATTTCCTTAAGATCACATCCTACACTGTTTATGATTTTTTTACATGTTTTAAAAACAAAGCAATTACTGAAACCAAGGGAAGCAATGTTCACACAAGATCTTTGCAGCAGTGCACCAAATGTTTTATTTGGAAAGTCCTCTGAGAGCTGCAACTATACACACAGAAACACAATTGTATTCTGAAGCATTGAATGCAACAGCTCCAAACACAGAAAACTTGATCCACTAATACCTGGATATCTGGTTTGAAAAAAAGAAAGTGTTCTTTTATAAAGCCATAACTTGGAATTCAATGCAAAATCCAGGGGGGTTTGTCAAACAAAAGTTCCAACAGACCTTAGACAGAAATTAGACAAACTGAGAAATATGCAATCCTCTTTGAGGATTATTTTTGTTGACTCACATCATCTTTGGTTAACTCTGACACAGTTCTGTGCATCTCAAGAGGGCAGCCCTTTTTGGCAAAGTTAGTGATGTGAAACAATCCTCCTATAATTTCTAGCACCACCAACAGCTGTTGCTATCACTAGGACATGTCTATACTATGACCTCTCAGAGCAGTTCAGAAAGCAAGATGGTTCTAAAAGTTCAGTCCAACTCTGCAAGAATTTGCCTAATTCCTAAATTAGCACACACAATCTGTAAGGAATGCAAAGCTCAAGATTATCATGGTAAAATCAAGATCTTGGATTTCAGCACTTCTCCCCAGAAGGATCCATGAAGTTGTAAATGCAAAAGTTGTAAAGGCATTAATATTAATGATTTACCTTGTGCCAATCCAGACTGCTCAAAATAACTTCAGCTCACACAGAGCTCAGTAGGGGGGAAAACCTTCTCTAAAATGAGTAAGTACCTACTGGAAGTACCCATCACAGAAGGCTGCATGTCCAATAATTGCTTTTCAAATAGATGCCCAAAGGTGGAGTGCAATTAGTGCAAAATGTGTCAACAGAAACTTAGTGCAAATTCAGTGCAAAACGTGTCAACAGAAAATGTAGCTTTTTTTTGTTAATGCTTGTTTATTTTTGTTATTGTTGTTGTGGATTTTGGTGTTGCTGCTTTTTAAATCAGAACTGATTTTATTAGCCAGCCCTCATCAGATCAACATGATTCACCCTAATAGCCTCTTTACCACTATTTTGGCCATTGGCTATATCAGTAAGTGTATACCTTACAGGAAAATATTCAATCTCCAATGCATACAAGAAACAAAGAAATTCCAAACCTAAATGCCCATATTGGGTAATGGGTTTTATACTTTTATTTTATACAAGGAATTTAATTCATTCTTCGAACATGAAAATAAACCAAAACCCAAGACAAAAAAGGCAAACAAAAACTGAAACAGAAGCTTCTATATAGGTTATATCCTAGCAAGAAAGCTGAAACAAAGGAAGACAGCACTTGCAAAGCCCTCATGTTTGTCAGATCACTAAAACTGACAGTGTTCAGCCACAGAGAAATAAAAATAGAAGAAAAATCTTCCACTGAGACACTGAAAGATATTTCAAGAAGTTCACACATTTCTGACAGTGTTTCTCCATGCACAGGGGCAGGGAGAAAATGTTTTCCTTTTTAAAACAACTACTAAGAGCTGCACTTATAGAATTTAAGGAGGGGTTTCTTGAATCCTAAAACTTAATGGGCTCTTTTACTAATATGTTTACATCAATAACAATATTTATGCCATTACAATGGTATCATCATACAGAAATTTTGCAATTAGCATGGAACTTTACACATTCAATACCACTCCCAGGTATACCACATTTTGCACAGCAGTTCCCCTTCCTTCACAAGCAGAAAAAAGCATAGAAAATCAGCATTCTTCTCCTACTGCTGATTTCTACCATCAAATCAACCAGGTATCATCAGTTGCACAATCCCCTTCCAAGGAAGGGAGAAACAGTCAGCTGTTCACAATCACATTTTTCTTTCCTTTAGAAAAAAACACACACTCATGGCCAAGCTTGCTGGAAAAAGAAAAATGCCCATAATGAGCTATATCCAAAAGAGGACAAGAAAGAAAATTACATCTCCAGGAATCTCTTCTGTGCCTTCGAGAAAGAAAAGCAAATCTGCATATCTCCTATGGTTCACCAGTAGCCTTACTGTGAGATGGTATTAAAACATATATTATGTAAGTACACTAATGGGGATAAGAGGGTTGCCTAACCTCCCAAGATAATTACATCTAATCTAGTTTCTTGGAAATATACTACCACAGACCAATTAGAGTAGATTTTTGCTGGTTTTCCTGCTCATAAAAAAATCCTTTCAATATACAATTCACATTCTTAACTACTTCTTCAACAAAGAGGCAAATGTATTTCAGAGTAACCTAGAAATGGAGAACTTAATATCCTTTTAAGTATTACTCTTTCCTTAAATATTCACTCTGTTAACACTTTCTGGTTGTTAAATTCTAGCAAACATGAAGAGAAGTGTATCTTGAGCACTGTTAGGCTTGGAGAGTTTATCTGAATTCAGTTTATTACTTTCTAAAAAGGGAAAGAAAACAAAACTACAATTCATGCCTTCATATAGTAATAATTATTATTAAAATAATAATCTAAAAAATTTTAAAAATAATTAAATAATAAAAAACTCCAAATAATTATCACTATGCCAAAACCTCACATTTTGAAAGGGATTTAGTACCGAAATAATTTATACCTAAATAATTTACTACCTAAATAATTTTGGCACCAAAATATTTGGCTCATTTGAGCTTAACCCTCATCAGTTCCTGAAAATTAGGTGCAGTGACTTAACTCAGCAGTGCACATTCACATTACACCCTTTCATCGTCACTACTGCAGGTCCTTGTTTACTCGTTCTATTTTTGTGTTATTATATCACCTTAACTGGGTCCTAGATTTTGGGATCACATCACATCCTGGATATAAAGTGGCAAAATAACTGTCACAACTCTGGCCCAAACTTCTGATTTTCCAGGTCTGGACTTTGGTGATCCTGGTGAGGCCACAGAAGTTGCATTCTCATTCTGAACTGGTCAGGCAAGAATTTTTTCTTCTCTGTTACTTCATTCCATGTGGACTCCATGTTCACACCATCATAAACAGCCATACACTTCATTTTGAGGAGAAAAAAATGAGATGCTTTCACGGGTACATTAGAAGCAACAATGAATAATGAGTACCATCCCATGAAGGATGAAACATGGGTAAAAGTGTACTTTATAAGCAGGAATGCTCAAGGCACAATAACAAAGCTGTCAAAAATCTGTCATACTTGCTATATTTAATGTACCAGTAACATAGCAATTGCTATGTTTTAATCAGTATTTACTGAAGATGAGATATTAACGAGAAAAGAAATTACTGTGTATTAAAAATACCAACTCAAAATGAAAACTAACTAAACCCACACAGCAGCAACAACAAAAATTAAGAAATGGTTTTTTCCTGATTTCTGCTGATTGCTTACATTGATACTGCAGAAATTCGTGAATATTCCCTTTATCTGCTTCACCAAGATCAGTTAAATTCCCCTGTTGACCAACAGGGGAATGAAAGCATTCTTGGTGCCATCGATTCCAAAGGACATTGATCAATAAACTTATTCCTTTATGTGTAGGGGAAAAGAAAGATATCTTGCAAAAGAAAGGAATCTTGCAAATTGTTTTAGGATTTGCCACTTTTTAAAAGAGCTGATTATGATACCCCTTTTTAAACAATTATTTTGTAACAGGACTTCAACCTTCTGTGAAGAAACATAATATTCTTGAACTTGAAACCATTGCTTTTCTCAGCTGAAACATTATTTTAACAAACAGTGAACTTGTACGGTTTTAATCCTTTTAATACAGTAAGTATGTAACTGAATGTTTTAGTAGCAACATGGCTTGACTTACGCCTTGATGCATAAAAGCATTTGAATTTTTAATAGAAAATAAAACTCCTTATAAAGAACAAGTACAAGAAACAAACTCGCTAAGCCTCTACTGAGTATAAAGACTTCGTATTGTCTTCATATAAATACAGATTTACATGTAAGAAGAAATAACAGATCTTTCTAAAATGAAGATAAATAAAATTGGCCTGCAGTAATGGATCTACTTTCTCTAAATTATTTTTTATTGTTGCTGCACTTCTTTTTCCCTAATTCTTCATTAATTTTCTCAACGTTTCTGAGCAAGACCTGTTTATATTTATCTTTGTGTCACTGTAGTTATGAAAAGTGATTATGAAAAAAGGAATAAAGTGAAAATGTTCATAGGATCAACATCATCATATTTGTTACTGGATATATGGAAAAAGGACTCAAGGGATCTCAGAAATCATACTCTCTGTGCAGATGAGCAGGAAGTTTATTACTATGTAGTTTAAAGACTTAAAGCTTTCTAGAGAACTATCAGTTTTGTATTTTTTCGAGTAATATTCAAAAGGCACTCAAAACTACCCAAACTGTATTCTGTCTTCATTTATTGCAATTCTGATTCATGGTAAGGAATTGCTGTAAGGATTACAGTACTACATTCCTAGTGCACAACAATAAAAATCTGTATCAGCTTTTCAAATGTGTCCTGGTTTATTAGGGCTGTAAATTTTGCTGGTTTACCTGTCCAACTATACTTTTATTGTTCACTCTTAAATGGATCATGGTCTTTTGCATTTTGGAAGCAGACGATGTTGGAAGTCTTCAAACAGAAGACTCCTGTCTTGCTCTTGCAGAGAGCAAGACAGGAGTCCTGCTCAAATTTAAACTCATATAGTATTTCCAAATGACTATCCAAGAATATAAAATACTGTACACTTTTGTGTAAAACAACAGGGTGTCTGCTGAAGCAAAAACAAAACCTGTGCAATGATCTGCACACTTGGAATTTTAATGGGCTGGATTTGCTACATTTTCGTCTGATTTTCCTAAGGAAAAAAACAAATAAAATGCATATAACACCAAATGTTAGCTGGCTTTCAGCCTTCTGTTACAGCCTCTTCCAAAAGGAGTAAGAAGAGAAAGGATAGGGGAATTAGATACAATTTATGCTAGTTCAATATCTTTTACATCTCCCAAATGATGGAAGTTTGAAGTACCAACCCTCAAAATTCAATTAAACTAATGCTCTTGTGTTATTTGGTCAGACAAATTCTAAAACTACTCTGTGTTAGCAATCAGCATTAAACTGTATCATTAGACAAAACAGAGAATGAAGGGCCTCACTGAGGAAACAAAAGCTGTGAAACTACAGTTGGGTAGAAGAGCACTTCAGATGAGAGACCTATGCCAGGAAACTTACACAAATAATATCTCTCCAGAAACCATTTACAGGTAGATGGGTGTTGCTCTATTAACCAGCAATATATACTTCACACAGCAAATATTACCATTGTGACTTAACAGCACTACCAGAACTGCCAATACACTGAAATTCAACCAGGAACTGAAGAGACACAAACTTTTAGGGATCAAATTTTGGCACATGACTCACTACAATTCAATGGAAGGGAAGTAAAGGGATGATTACTCAACAGTTTGTAGCTCATGCAACAATATTATCCTAACAGCTGTCAGTCACTACATGTCGAACTCAACTTATTTCAGTGTTAAATTATGGCAAAAATACAACTAGCAAATTTGAATGTTTGACAAAAGAATCAAAAAGATGAACAACATCAAAAGTTGCAGGAATCATACTGAAAAAAACGTTAAGAAAATACACCTTGATCTGCTTACTATGTGAATTCATCTTGCCTATTTCCTATTTAGGAAACTTCAAACCACAAGAAAAACCACATTAAAATTACTTTCAAAATTAATTTTTTTGCCACTGTATGATGAAACTAAAAACAAAAAAAAAAAAATAAAAGTTAAGCCATAATTAGCGTGTATTCTTAAGGTATTCTGAAAGGTAGGGTTTTTTTAAATTAACACTTTCAGAGGGGAAGCCAGCAACTTTTTTTCTCATTGCAGCAATTCTTTGATGTTGTTTTAGCAGGTTTACTTAGCAAATACTATCAACAAAAGGTAAGCAAAGACTAGGAACTTAAATTATGCTTTCATTTTAAATCTTTAACATGAAAAAAACAAAAAAAACACCACCACAATGAAAAGTGTTGAACAACAACATGAAGTGAATACTGCCAATTTGTCATCTTAGCAAGCTTCCTGAAAAAACACTTGTACATACACACAGATATGAGTGTGCCATGAGGCAAAGCTTACTTGAAGGCATCACTCAGATAAAAAAGGGTCTGAACCATAGTTGTGCCCACTAACTAGATGACAATTTGAAAATAATTATAGTTGTCCCTGAAAACATGTGTAAATGTCACGGGGAAGGCTGACCCAAATCTCTTCCAAATGAAAGGTTCTATCTTGTTTCCCAGCTATGCAAAGAAAGAAAATAAGGCAGACATACAACTTTATGTTGTTTTAATGTCTTCATGGTGAGAGGGCAGAGGATCATAGAAATCCAGGAAACAACCACCAATTGCACTCAGAGGCATGGGAAAAAATCAGAGAGATTAGCTGGGGCCATACAACGATGAAGCAATTGGCATCTTAATGTGAGCACCTACATCAGCAACTAATAAGAAATGTAGACAGGTGCCTGACAATGAGAAGCCCTGTATGGGTGCCACAAACCATGCAGAAGGCTGAGTCTGATGTGGAACAGCTGGCTCCTCAAGAAAGCCAGCTGCAAGCTAGGACTGAGCACAGGGGCCCTTTGGAGCAACTGCCCTCTGCCCCCAACCTCTGGTGCCACTCAACTGGGCCAGAGGGGCAGGGTGTGTGTCCTTACAGCACCTGCCAATTTCACAGAAAACAAATCTTACAACAGAAACTGCTGTCAACCCACTCTACCATTCTGGTTTGCAATTTAGTCTATATTTTTTACCAAATACTTCTATGCCATGCTACAATCCTGTTCTTGCAAGTACCAACCTATATTCCTCTGGGAAAGCACTCTTTTTTTCCCTCTAAAAGCTTCTATTTTATGTGAAGAACTTTCTCACATTCAATCCACAATAATACCACTAAGAAATAACAACTGAATTTGCACTCTGGGCGACCTCAAAATGCAATAACACATACTTCAAAAATCACTCCGGTTAAATACATTTTGCCATCACCACATTTTAAATATATTACTGATAGGTGGGAACTACTGGATCATCAACGATTACAAAATGTTTTAATTTCTTAAATTAAAATAATATGTTTCATATTTAAAGTTGTGCAAATTAAAACATATCTGATTAGGTGGTATTTAGTATTAACTGAAAATTCTGCAAATACCTCATGCTATAATACAACTCTGTATTTAACAACTACAACCAAAATTTGGAAGCTAAGAAAACAATATGTATCATTAGGCTTCATTTCTAAATGTCATATAGGAAAAGAGGCATTGACTTTATGCAGTCACGAACAATACTTAAGGAGAATGCACAAAGATTATTTATTGATGTTCAGAAATATTTTAAAATAATTTCCCACTCATCAATTCCACAAACACTAGGTAAAAATAATACAGATATTATAAAATGCTTGATCACAAGCTTCAATTTGTTTTCTGTTTGAAATGGGAGTTTTCAATCCATCTTGAATTATTTAATGAGTTATTGCTTCTTCTTTTATGCATAATTTCAGTCTTTCTTCAATAAATTTTCCTATTAAAACAAACAAAACTCCAAAAAAGTTCAAATGCAATTACATAAATAGCTTCAGATGCTCTTTACAATGGGAAAAAGTAATTATGTCAGAGAACTGCTATACCCTCTGAAGCATGCCAGACTCTTGCACACAGAAGTCAGACTACAGACTTGCAGGCACATACACCTGGCATCTTCCAGCTGCAGACTGCTGCTCTCCAGCAGTCATGAAAATTGTACAAATTCATAGTAATAACAGGATCAGCGTGGCTAGCTTTGTCAAGAGGCACCTTCTACCAGCTGCTCTGCTCTGTGAAGTGGGGAATTTTTGATTGCTTTTTTTCCTTTAAACCTTTAGTTCTTAGACAGAAAAAAGTTCCACAAAATTACAGTTGGTATTTGTGCTGCACAGTTCTTTCCAGCCCATGCATTTATTTCTTTTTGTGCAAGATAAATTTTATGGAGCATCTACTCAGTGTGCAAAGTGTTTAGAATTGATTTTCCTAGTGACATGCTCTGCTGTTTTTATATCCACAATTTTACATGCATGACAAATATTTGCTATTCAGACATGTATTTTCAGGTGCATAAGTGAAGGCCAATGTTGTATAACGTGGTTTTTGGTGGCCCTAACATCCTACCAAATGTAACTGACCTTAGGAGAACACCTGCTAAAGGTTCCCTGATGCTTTGTGCATAAAATAGATGTGTTCTTTACCCTGAAACTGCCATCCTTCCTCCATGTTTTCCAAAACCAGCCTCTTTCATCAAAAAAGGAGTAAATTTGGGCAAATCTTTGCCCAAGGTTCAAGTCTTTCAAAACTTGATTCTCTGTCAATCACAAGTAAATATTTTTCACGATTATCTTAACAGTGCTTTTAGCCCATATCTGATGGCCTCAATTTGTTACAATTTTAGAGAAATTATATTACAGGTAGCTGCATGAGGCATAAAAAACCCCCTTTGGAACTGCCATGAAAAACAACACCCTACAAAATGCTGGAAGAGACAAAAAACAATCCATACACTGGTGTAGAGCCCCTGGTATGGAACCAATTTTTTAAACCAAAAAGACTCCTACATGCAGCACTCAATAAGCAAAAATAAACAAGCCCATTAGATAAAGCAAAGCTACCAATGCTGTAAAACAGCCAAAGCCCATCATGTGAAAAAGAAAAAAAACTAAAACCAAACCAACCAAAACAAACAAACAAAAAACCCCAAACACCACATGACCCCCCAAAAAATCTTTGTTTAAAAATGGCTAATTATTGAGATAATATGTTGAACATAGCTTCAGTAGCCAACCTAGACCATAAAAGACAGCACAACTAACAACTGAGAAGCCCCCAGCACATAGACCAACATGCAAAGCAAAAAATGAAAGAAAACATACAGATGAATAGTGATAAAAGTTGTTTTTTTCTTCTTCATCATGGGAAGGACAGTAGGTGAATCTGCTTCTACAAATTACATCTGAATGGTAGTTCAGATGTTAATATTTAAATATTAACTATTTTAGCAGCAATTCAGGCAGAGAAAAGACCAAAGAAATACCTTTTAGTTTTTCTCTCATTAAACTGAAATAGCATAAATTAGGAACAGTTATTTGCACTGCAGATGTGAGAATTCAGACATGGTATTATGTCTTAGAATGCCACTTAAACTTATGTGACACATAATACTACATTATTATTTTCAGTAAAATTTTCATTATCAGTAATGTAAGGAAACATAAAACCTATTTTGCAGTCAAAATATTTGATTTTAAGGCTAGTTCTACTTTGATGAATTACTTGATAGAAGAGCTAGAACATCAGTGGGGTTTGGTTGTTTTTATTTTGAACAGAGTAATAATCCACTAGTAGTAGAGCTACAGCATTTGTATCTTAAACCTTCCACACCCTTCTGATTCTACTCAGTGCCAAACACTATTCTGTCAGAAAGAGAACGGCAAACAGAATATGCTTCTGCACACCAGAAACTATCAAGTCTTAATGTAGGGTTTCCAAAGGGAAAAAACCAAACAACAAAGCAGATGTCACATTGAAGAGCTTAGTTTAACATCAGCCAGACACACTTCACCTGCACTCATCCTATCTGTACTTTAAGTTACCACACAGGGACATCTATATTAATTGGAGTAATCATTTCAGCAAAAAACATTATATGAATCAACAACCCAACCATCAAATGTTTAAATTTTTCCCTAATTCGGGATAAATTGAGTTTAGCAAAAGGCTGGAGGTTAACCATTTTTTCACAACAGACACAGAAGTGATACCTCTAAGTTTTAAAGAGCAGGTCGGTCACTTGTGCTACGGCAGCATTGTGAAGTGTGGCAGCAGAGCAGCTATTCCCAGTCATGCCATAATCTCTTTGTTTAAGCTTAGCTGTTTGACAAGAAAGGTTTCATTAGCTTCAGAGAGAAAACTGATCCTGTCATATTTCTCCTAAAACATCTGGACAGTAGCAATTCAAAAGTAGAGAGTTCTATATTAAGATCTTAAATGAACTCAAATTCTTCTGTCCAGGTTAGCTGGTTGCAGATGCTGAAACCATGAAACCTCTGGAAGAAAAAAAAGCAATGCACATTCTTAGAGTTGCATCATTAAGCAAGAATGCCAAATCTCTCTTACAAGCCATTGCCTTGCATTTAAGATTGCAGAGAAAAAGTTTGATAACACAATCTGTGAAAATATGCAAAATGCATTCTGAATGGTTTGGCATTTTCTTTCTTTTGAAATGTTTCAAAGCAGGCAATTCTGAATTATGATCTTTCAGACCACCACCTTTTTAAAAGGTGATTCTTTTTAACTCCTTGCACATTTGGTATTACCTTTCAACCTTATCTTTATCTACTATTAGTCTTCCATTTTTTTTTAAATTTATGATTTTGGTTCTTATGTGTTAATATTCAGAAATTTTAAATGGACAGTGAAACGAGTAGTCCAAATTCTCAACCACACTCAACACATGCACAAGAGATAAGTGACTAACATCTGTGTTTTAAAACAAAGCTTAAAACATGGAGCCTCCACATAATAGGTTGATCCAAACTGTACTGTATGCACAGGACTTCCATGATTATGTGGGAACAGTAAAAGTGTAAGGGCTTATTGTTTCCATGGAAACTTTTTACCTACAGGATCCACCCAGAGGAAACAACACAGCACATCCACGTCCCTGAGAAAATGGACTTCACTGGGGGATTTCATAATGTTCTGTGAAAGCAGAAGGAGCAGTGCCACACTTACTTCAGAAGAGAAAAATGAAAGAACAGAAAATTACATCTGGAATTAGAACCGAAGTCAGAGCACTGCAAGGTGTCCATCAAATGTGGTCCTTCAAACTGGCAAAGAACAGCATTCATAGATGATAAAGGGAGCAGGAAGAAATACAGCAGAAAAACTTGCATCAAAAATAACACCATTTTCATGCATTAAACGGTTGCCCATGGATGCTGCGAAGAGGACCGTCAGCAAACCAGCATTCAGCGGCTCAGGAGGGCCAAACCTGCACACTCCCTGCAGACAGGGGCTGCAGCAGCCATTCCTCACTAATGAGACTTGAAACAGATTTCAGGCACAGCATATGGATAGGCTGAGCTCACAGCAGCACTGCCCTGTGCATGCTGTGACCTCCTTTCCTCACTGGAGGAGACTGCAGCAGCATTAGAGGGTCTTAACAGGCATTCCTGTCACTGCCCATCTGTACCAGTGAGACAGCACTGTCAGACAGTTCAGGAAAACCAATTCACATTCCCACCTGCGTCTGAGCTCTTGTATTCAGAGCAGAAGTCTGGAAGTGGTTAGAAAATTGCAGATTCAGCGTCATTCCATGCACACAGTGTTCACAGTTACCAAACTGCCTCCTCTCTGGGCCATGTACACTGCCAAACCACAGCACTCTCTGGCTGCACCCAGCAAGTGATACAGCACACAGACATCCTGGTGCCTACTCACCAGCACTGCAGGGTTCACTGCCAAAAGGGCAAACATGACTTCCCCAACACAGTGCACTCTTTCACAAGGTTTCACCAATTAACCTGTGGCAATGTCTTGCCTACCCCTGGAAAAGTCAAGTGATCAGAAGGATTTTGTTCCCCTCCCAAAGAAACAGTGTCTGAAGTGAAGGGAAACAATGGCTAAAACTTAGAAATACTAACATGGCATTGCTGTCTGACTCTCACCCTCACTTCATTTTGGTCTTGTGAGAACACCTGACATTTATATCCTATACTGAAATTAAGGTTCCTGATTTCTTGCCCAGAAACACAGGGCTGAAGAGGCACAGGGCAAATACTTCACTAAGAGGGTGAAGTGTTTGCTGCATCTATATCCCTCTCAAGACAACAAAGCCATTGCAACAGGCTACTGCATTAATGGTAGAGTACAGGATGGAAAAGCCTCCCTTGAAGCATCTGCAAGCATGATTATTTTAAGAGAAATTACAGTGTGGGGGTTTCCTGTTTGGGCTGCCAGAAGACAACAAATCTCTCTAAGTCAAGTATTTCCTTAAAATCAGTAAGACATCTCTGTAACTACTTTGAACTTTTTTCAGCACGATGGTACTGTGAAATACAGCTGTAATCTCAAATTTATCTAGTGAGTAAACTAAAAAGGTTTCCTTAGGATCACATGTCAGGGGGTTAAGACATACACCTAATCGCTCCAGGATTTTCTTATTATTGACAGTTTTCTTATTATTGACACTAAAATAATTCAGCCTTTTATATTCACATAATCCTATGACTGCATAGCTGGACACACTTGGCTAATAACTGAGATAAATGAAGGTATAGGCATGCTAACTAAGAAATTTCATTCCACAACACAGATAATCCTAAGAAACATATTCTGAAGAAAGAAATGCTTCCACTGTCTACACAGACTGTTCCTGCTGCCACAATTTTAAAAGGCAGCACTGATACAGAAATGTAGTCCTGAATCTCACATATTCAAAGTCCAGGACAAGAGTTGAAAGATCTACTGATACTTCAAAGTAGGCTGAGAGCCATCCTCCACCTTCTTATTAAAGTCAAATTCTTCCACCCTGAAATGTAAAACAGCTGATGTTTGTATTCCCATTAAAAGCAAGGTTATGCTGTCAAATTACACTCTCCAATACAAAATCTTGCTTTTTTATTGAAAACAAAACAGGAAAAAAAGACTAAGAATAAAACCTCAAAATCATAAAGTTAGAAATGTACATATAAATAGGAGCTAAGAGATGTGTGTATTTTATGAAAATTGTTTCTAGACACAAGAAAAGCCTTTGCGGCAGAGGGAAGGCCAGGGGCTGTGACAGACCCTGGGCGATCTCTGCTGTGGTGGAACAATGCCTTCATCCCTAAGTACAGAATTCAGCAGATCTGCAATAACCACCTCATTTTAAAGGACAAGAATCAACAAGCCTCATGCAATTTGAGTAGTTTACACATGTGCACACTGTAGAAACTAGAACAGTATTTCTAATATGCTTATGACATTTCTCTGAAGCCAGGAAGTTTCCAGAGCTGATATGAGCTGAAAGTGTCATCTCCACTAGAAAGAAATATTCTTTCCCTTTGATGGCAAGACTGAGGAACATTCTCAGTGTCTTTGAGAAAGACCCTCAAGTTGGGCAAGTGTTCTCTGCTTTAGAAAAAAAAAGTCTTACCAAACTCAGCATTATTCTGTTCATGGTTTTGAAGAAGAACTAAATATTACTGTCAATAATAATGATTTTACTATTAATAGTAATGATTTTATAGAATTCTATATGTCTGAATACACAGGATTTTAAAATTTCTTGTTCAGATGGCTAGATTCAGATGAAACTGGAGAAACCTGTCTATCAGGCTAGCATCAGTTTTGCAATGCTGCAGTATATTCAAGTAATTTGAGCCTCTATTATATTGTTTCTTAACTAATCAAATAGTTACCAACAACCAGATTCCAGTGCCTGAGAGTCATCTTTAAACAGAACAAAATATGCTGGGGTATTTGTGACCATGGAAGCTATTTTTAAAAATGCTGACTAGATTCAAAAACACTTCTCTAAAATGAGTCTTGGGACACAGACTCTGCTGACGACAAAGTTCTGCCTTCGATAACTTGTACTTGAACTTCATTTGTAACATGCCAACCCTCCAAAAGAAAAGCACCTCCACCAGGGCAAGCAGCTCACAGAACTGCTCTTAGTGTGAAAGGTATCTATAGAAAATAATCTGTTTTCCAACTCCCTGAACTGTATCCAGTTCCTGGTACCCTATTCAGCAACCAGGTTTAGATATTACAACACATTCTGCAAACTGTCTCAATTACAGACATTGCTTCAATATAAATCAGGACCCAATAAAGTCATTAAATTAAAGTATAGAAGCTTACAGCTGAAGACAAAACAACCATCAATTAAAGATGGAAAACTTTTGCATTCATGGTTTTGGATTGCTGAGGTTTTGCTTTTTTTTTTTTTAAACACCATTTAGTAGGAAAAGTCTAAAATTAATTTTAATATGGAAACTCTTCCTCTGTAAAACATCAGAGTAACTTTTGAGAGAAATCCAAATAAATGAAATCTGAAGCCTAATATTTTATACTCAGAGGCATTTTAGACTACGGTGGGGAAACTACACATACAAGCCCAATTCAATTTATTTGAACTGGAAATTCCAGAGGTAAAAGGAATTACAAAAGCTTCCTTCATGAGACTTGTAGTCAGACTTCAGCAGCAACAAAAGACATGTGCCAGCAGATTGTAAGCACTGGCTACAAACATAAAGAGGCAGAAGGCTACTCCAATATGGAATCTTGAGTTTCAGATCCTTTATCAGTGAAAAGATCAATTTTGAAATCAATACAAGTATTGGATGCTGAGTCAATACACAGCAACTTGGAGAAATATGCTTTTATGGACTTTTCATAACAAGCCTGATAAAAAAAAAATTACCATGCAGCCAGTAGCCTTTGCATAATCTTATCAGGAAAAGCAGCCTATAAAGAATTGCATTATCCCAAAGCATGCTAATAAAAGCACAGCAAGGAATCTCTTATTTTCTTACTGGTAGCACAGATATGTTTTTATTCACAGAAATATAAAAAAAGAAATCATGTCTCAAAATTATTATAACAAACCCAGCATGTTAACATTTCCCATTTCTCTCACTGTCATGAAACTGCTTGTCATAAGCATCACGTGGCAGACCAAAAGAATAACAGTTCCCAAACAGGAACCAGAAGACTTACTGATAAAGAACTTAATTTTCTAAAGCATCCTAAAGATAACTAAGCATGCCACAGGCTGATTTATGGGTGTACTTTGGGAGATTTCAACCATTGATCACAGGAGCAATCTATCACCACAAAAACACAGAAAAATTTCACTAGGAAGTATCTTCAACTGCAGATGCAGTTGGATTTCCATGCAAACATAGCATTGAAGTCCAAACAATGGTCATCTCAAGAAAACAAGAAATACCATATAATATTGATGATAAACAGGATTGGAGATTTTGTCATAAATTTTGTATGACATCATGTTCAACATGAGCTTTACTTTAAGAAGAACTATGAAAGGAAAGCAATGCATGTCAGAACACATCAGTAATCTGATTCATATGCTAGAGCTTCCCCTCCCCATTCTCCCACCCCCACATCTCTTGCTGAATAAAAAATCATACCTCCTAAAAAGACCATAATTACATGACTTTTCCCAGGCAGCTGTCATTGAAAAAAACCATCCCTACCCTTCCCATAGAAAAAAAATCCCAGTGTATTTTAGGTAATGAATGACCATCTCTATTTATCTGTTAAGTTATACCTAAGAAATTTTTAGAATGTGAGATAATCAGCCACAAAACCAAAACCATCTATCTGGCTTATGAATTATTCACCAATATCCTCCCATTCTAAGACTTTTATTCCTTGCATTACATGCCTTAAGCCATTTTATTTGCACTGGTATAAGTGAAATTGTCACATATTAGGAGTTGCACTATTCTCAGCCTTTAAAGTGATAAAATGACCCTGATAAAGTGACCAAAGCCACCAACAAATTTAACTAAACACTATGCCTCCCTATGTAAAAGCAAAAACCATACCTAAACAAAACACACACACAAATCCCAAAACCAAAAAAAAGCAGACAAATAAAACCCCACAACAAAACCTAATACATCGTTTGACTTAAGGTTCTAAGGCAATAAAACAACATCGTGTAAAGCTTTTACCCTTTTTCCTTAATTACAGACATGTCTCAAGTATCAAAAATCTCTCTATGTACTTCACAGCTGCCATGAAAATAATTTAACAGAAATGTAAAAGCATCTTCTATGTAGACTGTAGGAAGTCTAAACCTTTAAAAATATTTCATCTATCATTACATCAATTTAAAATTAAGTAGGTAATAAGTGAGATAACACAGATAAATGTAAAACAATTAATTCCCATCAATAACATTTAGCTACTGCTTCCTCCTTTAAAAAACATGTCAATTTCTTCTAAACTATTTACAAGCTTTAAGGCAAACATTAGCAGTTACTCTAGTCTAGTGCTTAAAATAAACATCAGCAGTTACTCAGAAGTGCCATTCACAAGACCCCTTAGGTTTCAGTCT
Organism: Chlorodrepanis virens; assembly: GCA_003286495.1. NCBI lineage: Eukaryota > Metazoa > Chordata > Aves > Passeriformes > Fringillidae > Chlorodrepanis > Chlorodrepanis virens. The sequence continues at coordinate 31,491,345 of LTAT01000006.1, forward strand.
CAATTCTAACTCGAAGATCTCCTTACCAAAAAATGTGTGCTCTACACCATAAATGAGAACACGTAATTTCAAGCAACACCTTTTTTTTTCCTTTTAAGGTATAAACTGTACAGAAAAACCAAGTTCAAATTCAATTCCTATACTCCTTCATAAATGCCAAGTATTTCCCAGGCAGCATTTAAAGCCCCCAAAGTAACAGGTCTCTTTCTGTCTTATTGCTTCTGAGAAGGCAGAACATGAAAACTCTGCTGAAGAACAGAGATGTCCAAGTTTCCTTCACAGCAGACAACTGTGCAGGGTGCAGAGCTAAATTTCATGCCAAAGTACAATACACAGTGGAGTGAGGACTCCTCTTTGCAATTTATTGCATTCTGTGAACTTCTGTGAAGGAAACTAATAGTCATCATCACCTCTGCCAGAATATTACAATCAGAGAAACACAGTAGGCATAAGAAAACCATTTACCAGTTATGAGCAAAGAATCAAAACTAAAAATAAAGCAACAATAACATGGCTCATTTGTTACTTGTTAAGTACAGGATACCAAATTTTGTAACATCCTTAGGATACTGAGTTATGTTTTGGGGCAATGAGTAAAACTCATCTCTATATCTATCTTGCTCTATCAAGCAAGTTATACTAGCATATGAATGTGTTCAAAAACCATATTACAAAGGGTATTTGGCTGGGGTTCTTTTCTTTAAATCAAAGTCTTGCAAAGTAATCAAACCAAGATGGACTGATATCTGCCACTGCTTTCTTCATTAAGGTTATTTTCTACTCTGAAATTTTTACCTTCAGGTAACACCTCAATTTTCCAGTACCATGTATTGAAAACTGCTTAGGTTCAAGAGGTGCAGTATCTACACATTTAGTTTGGCATCCAGGAGTGTCTTCTCTACCATATCATGACAACTTTTGACTTTTACAAACCTGCTTCTACCACTCCAAGTGTACAGCATTCAAATCTGGCTTTCCTCGGTAGTCATGACCCTTGCAAACTCTTTGTTAGTGTGAGTGTTTTCACTCACTTGGCCTTTGCAATTTTCTCACTGGATGAAATTTTCTTTCTGTACTTACTTTAGAATAATTCATGCCTGTACAAAAGCTATTGTAAACTGAGGCTACTTTAGGAACTTCACAGAGTATGTTCACGACTAAATAAAAAAATTATGAGCCAGAGTAGGCATTTCATCAACCATGTTTCTTCAGGAATCATATACATTTCTTTTACCTTTTTTAATACAGCAGAGAAAAATCAACCAGAAGCACAAAGTAACTGTTGAAATATTATATACATATAAAATGAGGGTCATATGTTACCATGACATTGGTCCCAAGGCACTGAAGCCTTGGGACCAAAAAAACTAACTAAATTTGGAGTCCTGATGGCATAATTTGATTTTTAGGTTACTGATTTAATTCACTTTGAACAACAGTTCTATTAGAAAACTCTTCTGAAAACAGACACCCAAGGGTTTTTCTCTGTCACAGAAACACAATTCCACACTTCACTATAAACTTAAGATATTTCTCAAATATTGAAGAAAGCTGAAGAAGAATTAACTATTTAATAAAAAACATGAAAAAAAAGCCCACAATATGTTGTGAATGCACTTTACACTTTAGTCTTCATTTCTGCAACAAACTTTTCCAACTGCATTACTAAAAGAGCAATAAGAAAGACAGCTTGTACACTTAAATGTTCAGGGCAAAGCCAGTGGCATTAATGACTGGTGAGCTTTCCTAAAATCAGAGAAACAAACTAGCAGAAGATTATACCTGTGTATGGAAATGTAGTGTACAGGTGCTGCAACAGGTTATTCAACATCTGAGCATCTTCACTGCTTCATTATGGGAAAAAACCTACTTCTCTTTAGGCTACATTCAAAGAGGCTCTATAGCTAAACTTGATGTAAATCCCATTGTTAGCTACAACTTCTGCTAACTACTGAGGCAAATCACTGAAGGACTGCAGGAATGGCCTGCACACTAAGCTTTTCCTGCCACAAAGGACACTACACAGAAGAATTGCCTATAAACACCCCCTGTAGCCATTGCTATCACACCTCTACCCCCAGTATTGGCCAGAGGTCCACTGTGGGCACTTGGGGCTCAGAAGTGATACTGCACTCAACATCCTTAATGATAGATCAGTGTTAGGCAATCATCTGTGAGTGTGCAGACACATATTAAAACCTTCAGATAAAGCATGTGTATGAGCATCTAAAAATCACAGAAAAAGCATTACAGAATGAGTCACATCATTAAGAACCTCAGTTGTGCATGACTGAGGCAGATTTACAAATTCACCATGAACTTGGAAACAGGCCACTGTATCCAGCTCTGCAATTAGACAGAAGATGAATTCTTCTTAATAAATTTTAATGCTGTTGTATGAACATAACGTAAAATTCTTCAGCAACAACAGGATCTGGCATACAATCCTAACAGCAGTTAACCCTAGCAACTGGAAGACCTTTCGGACATTTCTTTTTTCCATGTCTCTCTGAACCTGAAACAGCTCGATGCTCTCAGCTAGAAGCCCATTTAATTTCTTTACTTAGCTTCCATCTCAAAAAGCCTGCTAATGGAAAGGCAGAGGAAGCAGGTACTTGCAGAAACAATATCAGAATACCACAAACCCAGAAGATCCTCACCAACACAAACACTGAGGACCAGCAAGGTGAGTTTCCCTTTGTGAGAACCATACCATGCAGGGGTAGACCACCATCTACATAAGCCTGAGCAATCTCTGTCTAGGCAATAAAAAAGCTGGTTCACCACTCCCAAATTACATCCACAAAACAAACCTGAACATCATCATGACTTACATAAGCAGATATTATGGGGAAAGCAGTCTTCAGTGCTTGGGTTACTATCTCCATTAATAGCACTAGGGAGTTGTTACACTGTATGAATCCCAGCCCTAAGCCTTATAGGATAAGCAGAAGTTTGAGCAGAATGATTAGGCTCTGACCAGCAGAGAGCAGTTAGGTAAGTACATTTCAGTGAGTACCACGTACTTTAAGTTTGGAGTTTTGTAGGGGTGGTGTTTGGTACTTTTTGTATTAAGTTTAGAAGAGAACTTTAATGAACTTAGTTATATGTGTCATTTTGCTCTTTTCTGATACATAACTTCCACAACATTCAAGAAGAAACTGTTTTCTGAGACACTGGAGTCTTGCTGAAATGACACAACCCAGTCCTCACAGGGAAAAAAAAAAAACCAAAACAGAAAAGTGCACGAGATGATTCTCACAACTCAGAATCTTCACAATTTCCCCTCCCCTCTAAGTTAAGCCTCATATTTATCTGACTCCTGTGTGAATACTGCATGTATTCTTCAGTTAACTCTAATGACCAAATTAAAACAAGAATATCAGAAGACAATTTAAGCCAAGTAACATGACATCTTCTTGCTTTTTGCACCTCGAGCCTTAATACAAAGAATGGTTTTCACCTGAACCTTCACCTTTAACTAATTAATGGAAGAATAAAACCATACCAAAGTTGTCCATTTCAGGACAGAAATCCCAAAATATTATGATTCTTATGACTGTGGTACCAAAGTTAACAACTGGAGACTACTTCTAGGGAAGGATGCTACTTATACCAAAGTGTTCAAACAAAAAAACAGAATAATAATTTTCTGTGAATTTGTCATAGCCAAATATTGAGCAAAAACATTACCTTAAATTTAAAAATTAAAAAAAACCTCCAAACAATACTTTTCCACAGTCACACGGACCTCTTATGAATATCAACCATCTGTTGAACTTAATTTCTGGAAAACTATGACACACAACCCACCAGAAGAAAGACTTCTTTCGGGGATACAGTTTGTCACAGTCTCTCAGACAACACTTAAAAGACATCATGTTTGTTTTTCTAATCGTTCCTTGATTTCCATACAGCAAGAGGAAAAGAAAAGCACAGAGACAAGAAACATGTCTGCAAAAAGCAGATGTCTATTTTACATACATTTGCTGCTGTACCTATCAACACATTACTTATGTTTTGGGTTTGTAAGGAATTTGTAAATTGTTTTTGGTCTTGCACAATACATATTTCATCTATACATTGCAAAAGAGATTACTACAGGTAAAAATACCATTAAACTTGCACAGATTTTCTGTATTTCTTTTTGTACTAACCATTAATGTAATATGAACCTACAACTTCTTAACTGGGAGACAGCAGGATACAGTTTTTACTGATGAAACAACATTTTTGTATGTTTATGAATCAAAGAAAGTCAAGAGGTAAAAAACAAAAAACCACTGATGCCTTTTAAATGGTAAAAAGACTAAGCTTATGGCTATAGGACACTCACATTAGAAAGACAGGCTTTAGTATGGTATTTTTGTCGGTTTTAAACAAAGACAGGAATTTTACTAAAACTACTTTTCCATCCAACCTATTGTAAAGAAACTGCTACTTGACAGCTGACAGGGAACAATGACTGCCTGTACGAGCAGGCTGCACTCATTTAAACGAATACCTTAAAACCCCTGACGCAGTTTGTACCTTCCTTCAGTTATTTATCTGACTTTTGAAGCAGGCTCCCTGTCCCTGTAAGGCTGAGGTGCTGCTCTCACAGCATCCTCTGCAGCGTGCTACAGCTGCACCCCTGAGCGCTCTGCAGCGCTCCAGCCACGCCGCATCCCACTGCCAAACCCAGGCGCATCACCCTGTCCCAGCAAACTCAAGCCTTCCTCTTACCTCCACCTCCTTGCTCTTCTCTTTGTTTGTGCCCATTGAACTTCTCCCATTGCTGGCAGTCTCCCGCGCTGGCACTACAGAAATCTGCTGGAGTGGCATTCTTACAGAGCTGCAGGTTGCCAGTACCTGTTTGGATGCCTTATATCTTCACTCCCCCCGAGTAGCCCACCTGTATAATTGTTCATATCCTCTCTTTGCCAAGCTCAGCTCTAAACAAAAAGGGGAAAATATTATTTGAGAAACGGTGTAGCCAGGGTCTTCCATCAAAAGAATAAAAAGAAAAATCAACAAAGCAGATCAAATTGCAAACACAGGCGAGACACAGCAAACAAAGAAGTAAGGCACAACAATCCAGGGAGTTTCACATGCTTAGAGTCAGGAGTTGCTGCAAGTCTGTGTCCCTGGAGCATCCTGCCATACCACTAACCCCCAAGAGCACTGTGGGAGACAATTCAATTTCTGTGTTACCTAATAACTGTCATGGAAACCAAGGAAAGCCAGGTCTCACAGGCCCTTATTAGCAATCGCTTCCCGCTAACAGCACCGGCTCCCACATTTGCAGCAGCTGCCACTTCTGCTCTTGTCTCCCATCCGATTCCACAGGAGCCCCCCGAGCACCCCCAGACACTGCCTCGTGCCCGCTAGGTGCAGCAGCAGAAGGCTGAAAAGCTTAGTGTCCTATTTTGGAGGCACAATCTCCTCCTTTAAAAGCACAGGAGAGCTTGCTGTGTCCTTCATGCGTCTACAATAATCTGCTTAGGTCAAAGGATCTGCCTTGAAGTGAGGAGTAGCGGTGAGCAAGCGAGGTGTAAAAAGGAAGACAAGACTGGGAGGGATTGCAAATGTGCCTTTCTGAGGTTGATAGTAAAAAGTTAACCCTTTGCTGCACTCCTTTTTTCCAGAGACTTGCCCAGAAGCCAGCTCAGCAGGAAGAACCAGAGGGAGACACACACGTGCCTTTACAGCAGTCACACACACCCCAAGAATGTCACTTATGTCAGCTTCTCCCTCACAACAGCTTCAGTGCTCTCAGTCACCGCGGAGCAAAATACTCAGGAAAAATGTCTCAGCATTTCCCCTCCCCTTAAAATGCAAAACAACAGAAGAAAGTCACAGGTGCTGTATTACAACAGTGGATATTAAGAAAGGAAACTCATTTCATTTCTACTTCTCTAAAAAAATTATTATTATTCATAAGTATTTGGAATGCCAGCAAAACTGGTTTTGATTAGAAATAGTAAAGAAATCATTAGATCAGAAGCCAGGTTCTTAGCTGTATAAATTATTCTGTATAAATAATGCAGGAAAAAAAAGAAAAAAAAATCCCCCACCAGGCACCAACAATGTTTTAATATGCTGTCAATTAAAGAAAAAAAAATATTACCCAAGCCCTGAAATACATCATCTTTATTTCCAGCTGTACAGAACAGCACTTAGAATTCTGACAAGAAATAATAGCATTATAAACAGCCTGCATTCTCTTACAAAGCCAGTGGGGAGGATTTAAAATACTGTTGATTCACTACTCCACTACTTTAGTTACTATTTCTCAGTCTGAGTTAATAGAGCTTACAAGGGACTAGCCTGAGATAAATTGAGATCTGGTTCAGGTTGCCATCCTGGTTTTACATCATTGATTTAAACTAAGGTATATCAACTGGCTGTAAGAGAAGAGTTTATCAATGCATTAACAAAGAAACACCTGTGCTAGGAGTTTAGAGATGCTGTAAGACTTGAGTATATGTGCACAGCTTTATAACATATATATTCTATACATCTATAGTCATGGAACAGATTTATAAAGAATAAAATTAAGTCTATTGCCATTTACATGGTTCCTTTTACACATCTTTAGTTATGTTTTACATGCTAATTCAATTTTTAATTTCCAATATTCCAAAATTAGTTTGGATGTAAGTTTAAATAACTTCTAAGGTACACTCGGAGATTTTGAATATAAATAAAGGAAAAAAAGACAAGCTCCAGCTCTACCAAGACAGTGGTAAATCAAAAATTTATTCCAGAAATATTCAAACACAAGAAATGTTATATACCAAGCTAGTAAAGTATAACTTTAATCTTAAACTTGATTATAATGTAAAAGTAATTCCTTTTTAGTCCAATGAATTTTTTAAAGTTATAGAAAAACTCTTTTCCTTCCTCTGAGGCACAACCAGATTAAGAATTCCTAAACCTGACTTGGCTTTGTCATGATAATTACCCACCTCTTTGATAAAAATATTGATAGAAAAGTAGAGGGTTTGTGGTATTAAAATGGAACCTTCCAGTAAATGTGCTTTCATGTCTAGCAAAGCTTTAAAAAGTCAACCTGCCTTTTGATACTGTGCCAATAATTCTGCATTTGAAATCATATGAACTTGAGATTTTAAATCAGAGATATCTGGGTTAACCAGTAATCTCTTTAATCCCATCTATGTCTGTTTTAGCCAGAATAAAGACCTTACAGGGCGTGATGTACTTAGTTATTTCTAAAATGATGCATGGCCCCTTTTCCCCCCCACAGTCAACCTATGACATCAATACGTACATAACAAAACCCCCTTGTTCCAAACAAGGGCTGTAGTTTAACATTAGGTAGGTCCATGCTTGCATTCTGCTAAACTATTTCACTAATTACATTTCTTCATCATGTGGAGACTTCAAATTCATGTGCAACTGCCTTCCCTGTACATATGCTGAACACGGCTCTTCGCAGCCTGAGTCCTAAAACAAGTGGCAGAACAACCAAGCCTCATGCTGCTATACCTAGAAATACAGAGATCACAACTGCTCCATGGTAAGGAAGCTGTTAGAAAATACAGGACATATCCAGATGCATATTGTAAAAGTCAGTGGCAGAGGTGTGGCTGGGATCATTTTTCATTAGAATTAAGTTTAGTTTTCCATCTTTGTTTTTTCAAGTTTACTATGATAGAATTATAAAACAAAACTTTTGCACAGGTGTTAATACACCTATTATCTCAGAACACCATAGCACATCTTAAACAAAACTATTGGTTTCAATTTACAATGTGTTTTTAGCTCCCAGAGCCCCTAAGTTATAAGCAAAGTAATTTTCTATATACACACACAACCCTTCTTGTTAGAAAATGTATTTACTCCCACTCATCCTCCACGGTGAACAGGCTGTGGTGTCCTATTTAAAGAATGCTAATTTTGCCAAATGTACCACCCAAAGAGTCATAATTTCAGAGCCACGTCTCACCTGAAGGACAGTGTGACAGCTGCTCAGTGAAGTATGAAGCTGCTGTGCAAAACAGCATGATAGGGTTTCAATCTCAGGAGGGCAACAATTACACAAGAGAACTGCTCACCTGGAGCAGGTGAAAATGACATTGGCAGAGAAAAGAACTATGCGTTGGGTATGCATTGGTAATTGATTTTCATTAACATAATTCACAGGTCTCGAGGCCAGTAACTACAGAAAAGAGAAATACCACCCCTCCCTCCTCTTGCTTATTGCTCAAAACCCTACTAATCCCAACTCAGGTAAGCCAAGGAATCCAAATCTTTATTTTCAGTCACCCAAAACATTCCCCTTGGTACTCAGGTCCCTTACATTCCCTGCACAAAACATCCCTAGAGCCACTTCCATAAGAATCTAACAGCAAAAAGGGAACAGAATTATAACCCTACATACACACACACTATGTTTTTGGTTCAATTTAGTAAGGAGCACATCACCTTCTCAGCATACCCATTTACACAAGACCACTGCTTTGAACTACGAAGAGAATCTGATCAGCTGTGGTTAATGGTTCAGCCATGGTGATGCAAGGGCCAATGACAGAAGGAAAGACAGCAATACAATTATTTTGTAACACAATTGCAAGGAAACAATGTTCTAGTGTACTGGCAGTTCACTGGCTGCTTATATCCAACAGCTCTGCTTATATATAATAGCCCTGCCATCAATTCCAGAAAAATTTGTACAAGACTCTTAAATTGAAAAAAAAACATAATATGGTTACCTGCATAAATAACACTATCAGAAACAGGTAATTCTAGCTCTTTTTTACTCACACAAAATCATCTTTAGATAAGATGTACTGCAGCTTTTATATGATCTTTCAGCAAAAAGCTATATTGAAGTCTAAAAAAAAAAATCATTGTGGACATAAAACACAAGTTGGTTGTTTGGACTCCACATAATTTGTCAAAAAGACACTGACTATGAATACACAATATACAAAAAGGTATAGACATACAGTCTATAGTCCTGAGATTTAAAAATTATTTCACCTTCTCCAAAAATTAAACAGAAGAGTTACCAACACTGTGCATGGTGTGCTCCCTTTACCAACAGGGATTGCTTCTCTTGTAATCACAACTTAGGTACAGAGACAAAAGTCTGAACTCTACAGCAGCTGTGGAAGCAGATGGATACTAGTAGGTAATCAACTGGCATGGGTACAGTCACTTTATCTAGCAGAAGCTTCTAACACCTAAATTAAAAGTGCAATGAGCAGTAGTCTAATGCAGACCAAACAGGACTGCTGTAAACCAGTCCCTTGGGCTTCCACAGCATCCTGAAGTTGACACTAGAACCACATAAAGGTAAAAATGAAAAATTCCTTAAGATTTTTCTCCCAAGCCTTAAGCCTACAGGAGCACAAAGTTAGCCATGGTATTAGGGCAAATATGAAAGACATCTTTAGCCAAACACAAATATTCCAAAGCAGGAGATTGCAGATGGGACTGGGAAAACCTGTTGTTCTCTGCTATCTGAATGAGTATGTCCTAAAGACTGTGCTGCACTGTGGGCTGGCTTCAAATGGAGGAGCATCAGGAATGCAAGTTTTCAGCAGAACTCGCATTCAAGTAAGTCCTTCGCAGAAGCAAAATTTAAACGTTAAGAACTTGAATAGAATTTGCATTCTTCACAAATAAGAATTAATGGCTGTGAGATACCATATTAGAAGTTGCCTTTTAAATGCCACATAAAGTTGACACAGACTGGAATGCAGCCATCATGGTACTAGATCCTTAGGGAGGTTTTGGCAGCTTTTTTCCTTGCTTCCTTCAGCTTTGCAATTGACTGAACTGCTGAGAAGTACCACGTAATGTCATATGGTGCATTAGAGCAACAGAGGTGTATTAAAGGTATTAAGGAGGCAATCAAGAGAAAATTTCAAACTAATGTTTTTGGATATTTTTCCTACGTTGCCATTCACAGGATATTGTATGTTATTACATCATTTCATCAACAGCATCACTAAGCACAGGTAATCTTCCCCTCCACTGAGAGACTAACAGAAGTCAAACACAGAGGAAACTATTTGCCACTTGTATATTCTGTGCAGATATATTACCTACATAGAACATCTTAGAACGTTTCTAGAACATCTGAAAATCCAAGGTCATGGAATGATACAAGTCAAAAAGCAAGTTAAAAATCAAAAACTAATAGCTGAGACTGAATTAAAATATGACTGGTACCTCAAATAAAAGTTTACCCAGCCAAAACTTAGATTGATGAAAGTGAGATATGAAACGACAGAATGGTGATAAATCAGATAAAATGCTGGCCCCAGCTATTAAAACCAATTATCTTTGTTATCTCCAAGCAAAGAGAATTAAAGCCAACTGATTTTCACTGCCAAACACAAAGACCTTCACGGATACCTTCAGTGTAGTGTTTGCATTAAGCTTACTTTATTTAAATTAAACCAAGCATACTATTCTCTCATCACTAGAGTGTCCCCATGAAATAGGGAACAAGGGAAGACTTGTAAAGTTCTAAAAACTGCCAGTAACTTGAACAGCTCATTTAGAATTTTTGTTTAAGTGTAACTAAGGCTTATGAAAACAATCAGAAAAAGTAAATTACCAACTTTTAGGCAGAATGGGCAGACTATGTATTTAACCAATTTACACAAAAAAGAACGGAAATTATGTTGTTAAAATGTCCACTGAAGAAATTATTTATACTAGAGTGACACTTAGCTACTCACTACACAGACAGGACTTCTATTATGTTTATTCTAATTTACAATACCAAAATTGTGTGAATGCCCACATGTACTTGGAGGTCCTATCACCTCTGTAGTACAGGTGTGAGGAACATCTACCTTCACAATGAACTTTCAGGCACCCCTCTGCTTAAAAATGTTGCTGACCTCTGGCAATGTAAAGGCAGTATTATTTCATGACAATATATATTGATATATGTATTTATAATACACATATATAAAATATTATATATATACTTATATAAAATTATGTCCTGCACTTGTAGTAGTGGAAGTAATCTGCACGTCATGCTGCCTAGCTGCTCATTTCCACCAACACACAAAATTGAAATGGTGTTGTCCATGTGTCTCTTCAGAGTAAAAGCTAAATAAAAATACTACCACACAAAGTATATTTCCCACTTCTAAAGGACATGCACAAAAAAGGTGTTTAAACAGGTTTATGACAGAAGCATCAAAATTTAGCAAGCAGTGGAATCCACCGGCTCAGTTTTGGGTTAAATGCTGCAAACTTGAATCCATTAATCTTAAAGAGTTCCAGCACTGCTTAGTAAGAACGGACTCAAGGTCTTGGCCAGCTTTCAAAGCTGTCAATCAGCACAGGGGGATGGGGGCACAATCCTGGAAGACTTGGACAACCTTCTAGATGAGAGCATGAGAAACAGGATGAAGTTCAGTAGGACAAGCAACCCAGTTACAGCACTGCTAGAACAGGAAAAAGAAATTGGGCAGCAGCCAGGAGCACAGACTGATTTAAGGATCGGTTTGGATCAGAGTATTCCTTTATGAAAGGATGACTGGAAAATACTAGTTATCATCAGCAAAAACATAAACATTGTCCCAGGGTGCACCAGCTAAATTATTTCCAATTCTTCTTAGTCCTGAACAAAGTACAGAACTCAAATACTAGACTTTTCCTTTTTTCTCATAGTCTGATTACCAACATCAAAGAGATCCTGAACTTGAACACAGTGGGAAACTGTTCTAAAAAACCTGCATAAAAGAAAATTATTTGCTAACCCAGCTGCTTCTGTTACTAGTCACATATAATTATACTGGAAGACCAGGATTGTTTGTTTTTAATGCAGATATTCAGGTACACAGTATTATGCTTTGAACTGTGTTCTCAATTGTTATTTGACGAAGAAGAAAAGACAGATGAACAATTTGCAATCAAAAAATAAGTCCATTTGAGCAAATACTGAAAGTGTACAGACTTTCAATGGAGAGATTTGCCATGCTTGATAAGCTGTGCTTGATTATCTGTTTTGTGAACCTCAGCTGCTAGAATGTTTAAGGAATATAAAAAAATGTAAGACATAATTTAAACATGCAGATGAATATTAGTTCAAACCACTTTTTTAAAGATATATCTTCTCAACTTCCTACAGGTGTCTATTGTTGATTATACTCTATTTTTCCCTTTATTTCACATGACTACCTAATCTCCTTATAAACACTGCTATTTCTCTCCTAATCTCATCTGCTGTGACCCCCTTCTCCTTCTCCAAGCAAAATTTTATCTTTGTCTAAATACTCATATTTCAAAAACTACAATTTCTCTTGATTTTTTGAGTATTTTATTCTGCAACCTGTTTTATTGATAATAACTTAATTTTTAAAAACTTCTATATTGAAGAAATATTTAACCTTATGTCCAATTTGCACCTTGTCTGGCTTCAAAACTTCTCTCACTGCTTCAGAGAGAGGAGGTCCCAATGCTAGTGTAAGGATGCCATTAAATTACAACAGCATGAAATTAAAAAGTATCTGTAGAAACTAACATTACAGAGGTGGAAAATTCATTTTAAATTCACTGGTGGTTTTGACCCAGAAATTCCCCTGGCTTCTTAATTTTAAGAAGACTATAAAAAGTGAGATGATGCTTCTCTTTAATGTTATGAAATAGCTTAAATGAATTCTGATAACCCAGATTCCTTTTAACTCATAGTTCATCTACAGGATTAACTCACTTTAAAACCACAGATTTCACATTCTTGGATCATTTTCTTTACAGTATCACAGAACGGGAAGGTTGGAAGGGACCACAGTGGGTCATCTGGTCCAACCTCTCTGCTCAAGCAGGCTCTCATCAACATGAGTCCAGACAGTTCTGCAGTATCTTCAGCGAGAGAGACTCTACACCTTCTCTGGGCAACCTCTTCTGGTCACTCACACAGTAAAGAAGTTCTTCCCTGTGATCAGATGGAACTGTCTGTGCCTCAGTTTCTGCCCATTGCCTCTTGTCCTGTGGTTCAGCACCACTGAGCAGAGCCTGACTCCACTCTCTTGGCAACCTCCCTTCAGATACTGACAGACATTGATGAGATCCCCTCTCAGCTGTCTCTTTTTGAGGCTTTACAGGCCCAGCTCCCTCAGCTTTTCCTCATAAGAGAGATGCTCCGGTCCCTTCACCATCTTGGTTGATTTGCCTCTAGTCAATCCATGCTGACTACTCTTGACCACCTCCTTGTCCTCCATGGGGGGGGAGACTGCCCCCAGGATGAGTTGTTCCATCACATTATCAGGGTCTGAGGTGGGGCTGACGGGCCAGCAGTTCCTTGGATCCTCCTTCTTGCCCTCTTGGAAGACTGGGGTGACATTTGTTTTCCTCTGGTCCTCAGGCACCTCTTCTCACCACCAAGACCTTTCAAAGACGATCAAGAGCAGTCTAGCTATGCTGTCCAGCTCTCTCAGCACTCACAGATGCGTATCATCAGGGTCCATGGACTTGTGGATGTCCAGTCTTCACCACTAGGTGTTCTCTAGTCCAATTCTCCTTGACTAAGGGAAAATCCTTCTTACAACATGCATTTATCCTGTCTCCTGAGTCAGATGTTCCAGAGGGCTGGTCTTGCCAGTGAAGGCCCACGGAAAGGTGGCATTCTGTAACTCAGTCTTCTCTGTGTCCTCTGTTACCAGGGACCTCCATCCATTTAGTAACAGGCCCACATTACCCTTATTTTTCCTTTCATCACTGATTTATTTGAAGAAGCCCTCTTTGCTTCCCCTGGCATTCTTGGCCAGATTTAATTTCAGATGGGCCTTGACCTTCCGTGTCTCATTTCTATTTTGACAACCTCTCTATATTCATTCAAGCAGCCTGACCCTGCTTCCATGGCTTGTGTGTTCCCTGCTTAGGCTCAAGCCTCAGCTCAAGGAGTTGAATAACAGGACTTATTCATCCATACAGATCTCTTGCTGCCTATGCCCAGTTTTGCTCATTGGGAGGCATCATTCTTGAGCCTAGAAGAAATGATCTTTGAATTCAAACAAGTCTGTCGGACTCTTTCCTGCAGAGCCTGTTCCCATGGGGTTCTTCCAAGAATATCCTTTAAGAGGCCAAAATTTGCTCTCCTGAAGCCCATGGTTGCGATCTTACTTTCTACCCTAGTTCTTCCTTGCTCATACTAAACCCCACAATTTTGTGGCCAAGGTCCAAATAGTTTGCTTTAATATGCAAATATTTCCTAAGTTTAAGAATAAGCACTATTGTAAGTGGGTGACACTGCTAAATTACTGCCATCCACCTATTGTGTGATTTTGACTTCGAAGGAAGTAATTTGGTTATATTTGCTTACTTTGTTACCCAGTAGCTCTTTATTTATTTTGCTAACGAATTGAACCTCCTGTGCATTTAAATGCTTTTGTTTCATTCTGTAAGGAAATTATTGATGTTTTTCAATTAAAGTGTAAGCCCAGAAGGAACTGATGCCTGACTGATACCTGGGGTCAGCAGCCTTGTTTGCCTGAGTAAACAGATATGAAGAACAGAACCTCAATGTAAATGAGCCACCAGAGGGAGCTCATCCAGCCTGCTGAGTATAATAGAACTATATTGACATTGGCAAAAGTTAATTAAACATTTTTACAGAGGTCACTGACTGAGTTCAAAACAAAGCACATTCCCTGGCTGAAATTCTACATGCCTGAGAAGCTAATGAAATCAGAAGAAGTTATTTCTTTAACAAACACGGAATGCATTTCAGATTAAATAAAGATAATTAAGTTTAGAAATCTGTGATACAGCATTCTTCTAAACAAGCACAAGACTTTTATTCATCCATCTATGTTTTTATCCAGATAAGAACTTCAAAGTCTTTAGTTTAATAAGACCAAAAAAAAAAAAAAATATTAACTTGGTAATTGAATCTTAAAATTGTGAAAATATACCAAAAGCAGAGTCCCATAACTAGTTCAAAGATATTAATTTCTAATCAAATACAGTTTGGCATTATGATGCTTGCCTACTTCTGTAATCAGTTATTACACTTAGCTGGACACTGCTATACTATCTTGGAGTTTATTATCATAATACAGCTTTCCCGTTTTAAATTGGAGCAGTTCAGAAAACAAATCCCTCGAGTTTCTGTTCTGAAGGATCCAATGGTTAATTTCAAACTTGTGATCATTTTTTGAAAAGCAATACTGAAATAAAACTTATTCAAATTTTTGCATGTTGCTTATTGGTCAAGGAATCAAGAGTCTGGCAGAAGGTTATTTTGTCTGTTACTTTTCCATGGAGCTTAGCACCTAACTGGTAATTCAACAGGGCACATGCAGGAGAAAAAAAGACAATAAAATTATTTCCTAACAATAAAATTATTTCCAACTCAAAATCCCAGGCTTATCACTGGAACTCTCCCCATGCATTTCTGAAGTTTATGGGTCTCAAATATTCCTTCCAAATTAACACACCTCTTCCACAGATTTAATTATATATTTGTGTTACCCCCATTACCAGCTTTCTAAACACTACAAAATTAATTTGATCATACTTTTCTCTTACCTCTGCCTGCATGCTTTGCTTTGGAAGATAAGATTAAATGTAATGTGCTATTTCATTCATCTCTTCTTTCAGGCTTCAATAAAAACCTGCATTTTTACCAATACCACATAAAAGTAGTACTTTTCGGAGTTAACTCCCGAGCAGTGTGAGGATACCAGGAAAAGCACTTGTTCTGTAATCACACTCCTACTTAACCACTGGAAGAAAATCCAGCCTAAGAAGATCTGATTCCAGTTACAGTTCTTTTAAGTTCCACTAAGCACTTCAGAGTGCCCACCTCCTCCACACTGCTATTCCACCTTTGGTGAGCGTGATTTTTCATCATTTGCCCATAGCAATCAAAAACAATCAGGGAAAAAAATTACAATTGCACTCTAGCACACCTTCTGAAGTCACCTTTTCCAGGAATATTTTCAGATACAAGTAAGTTTTTTCTTGTTTTTCTCACTGAAAAACTGCATTTTTTAAAAGAGTCAGAAGTAGCTATTAAGAGCCTAAACTAACAAAGGTCAGATTTGTCAATCTCCTGACTAAAACCAGCTAATAAATTCATTTTCAGGATTGGAATAAGATTCACTACCCATCCCCCTATATGCAGTTTCTTCACATCACATACTGATTAGAAGTTTACTTTGTACTGTTGAGTATCTTACTGATTACCACCACATTATCAATTGTCACCCATATTTTTATAGCACAAGAGGTTAAGACTCTCTAGAAATGACTTCCAAACACTAGCAACAGCTCCCACACCATTTATACTCTGCAAAGGAAAACCCAATTCCATAAAGCTAAGCTTCATGAAAGTAAATCTTCATCTCCTATTCTCTAAGCAGCAAAACTATCCCAGATCTGAAAGTCAGGACTACACTGTAACACCTCCAAGATGTGAAACCACTCCCCCTATCTGCTCCTGGGATTTAAAAGCAACCATTAAAAACAGGAGCAAAATCACAGCCAGAAAATCTACTCTGATCACATTAAAAAACTATTCTTTTCACTCTAGTGATGAATTTAATCTACACTGAATATGTCTGAAAAAACTTCCTTGATTTGTCCTTTGTTTTCTTCAGAGAGAATTTAGTGAAACGTGAGTCTTACCAGCAAAAAGACTGGATATCAAACATGCTTCATGACATCAATGAACTGGTTCAGATTAAAACAAGAGAAATCTAGAAACATAAAATATTTTTGAAACAGAAACTGAGTATTTTCTGAAGTTAGCAAAATCTTCATTTCAGCCAAACATTTTTTGGGGGAGATTTTAAAAATTCCTTTAGGAAAGCTTGCGAAGATAACATTTCCATGTTTCACAGAAGGATGAGTCTCAAAGCACCTTGGACAAAGTCTGCACATGAAAATATTCAAACAAACTATTGAGGCACTTTATTCTAACATCAATCATTGATAAACACTTTGTAGATACTAGTATTTTAAGAGTAATTTACCTTAGAATATTATTCTATCTCATAAATAGATTGTAGAATTTCCTCCTACTTGGCTCTCGCTCCCTCCCCTCCAATATTCTTCAGCTGTCTGACAAGGTATTTTATCACCTAAATCTCACCCCACTGGACTTTTCCAGCTTAAGCAGTAAACTTAAACCAACTTAATCAAAAAGCCAGAGCTTTCTTATCTCAGTGAAATTCTCATTTCAGATAGAAAACACAGTTAAAAATGACCCCTTGCTAGATGATTTTCCCTTGCTGGCAGTAAGGAAAACTGAAGTGACACAAAACAGAATAAGACCTATAATTACAACACTGTAACATGCATTTACCAGAAAAGACTAAAAAGCTGGTGTCTGTAAGACACAAAGCAATGAATGAAGCAGTTTTGTTCTCTCCTGTTACTTAGCTAAGAATTAAATACTTCCCACAGCCCTGAGATGTTGCAGTTCCACTAGCTTAAAAAAGCTACAAGATTGTGTCAACTAAGCCACAGCTATTAGTGGCACTGGGTCAAGAGTTTCACTGCATTTGTGACGCAAAGGAAAAATTTTCCCTTACTGCTGCACACTGTGCAGCCCACCCTGGATCCAATTAATAGCAGGTACAAATCCGTTTTTACATCAAGTGCCCTACAGTTGCAATTTTTGGAACTGTTTGCTTTAGAAAAGCGTTGAAATTTCCCACTGTTGCCTGAGCACGAGTCCCTGGTAGCACATGAGTAACAAAAAGCTGAGAGCTGCCCTTCTCTGAATTGCAGAGCCCAGTTTACTCAAGGCAGAGGATGACTACAGGCATGACGCACGCAGGAGCATCTGCCTTCTGTGCTGTCTGCTCAGCTATGGGTGCAATTTCTCCATTTCACCAACACTCCTCTCTTGTTTTTGTTTGTTTGTTTTAAGTAACTTTCCTTGTAAGCCTCTTGACAAGCAACTTGCTCTCAACCAGAAAATAGGGGATAAAGGACAGAACAACTCAGCTATGTTTAAAGAAAAAAGCTACTACTGTAAAACTCTGTTTTCAACCCACGTGTTCTTTGTATATTTAGATGTTAGGCACTCCTACAGGAAAAGAAATTCTTTATATGTGTGCCATGTCTAGAAAATTAGAAACCCAGCCTAAATAAAATTAGAACTTTCAGGCTATATTAACATAAAATTACATTTGTTAAAAACAACAGAAAGGAGAAAAACTCTCTCATTTCAAAGAATGATTGCAACCCTTCCCACCTCACACTCCCTGCAATACTAACGGTGCTCAACCTATGCCTGTAAGCACCATCTTTTCTTCCATTCAGGGATCACAATTCTGAAAACATCTAAGCATGGGTATTGGGGTACTTTTCTTGCAACAAACAAAGGAGACTATTGCTATGAATTATTCTAACATCAAGTAAGAAGAAATATATATGCTTATATAGGGGCAGCCTAACATTGCTGCAACGTCATGAACATGGACTGTGACACTCCCACCCCATCAGGTTCACTTAAACAGTATGAAATCTACAAAACTTCCACCTGCAGAAATATTGATTAAAAGGACAGATTATCCAGTTGGAGGAAATGAATGATGAACAAAAGTGAATATAGTAATGGAAGATGCACAGAAGAAGTAGGTCGGAAACAGGAAGCAAGAGCCTTTTAAATGAAATTGTAAGGAAAAAATTTCATAAAATGTAAAAGGGTGGTATTCTCATAGCCTAAAATCAACCTAAATAATTCATTTACATGCTTTAACTAAAGTCATAATGACATTAAGAATCAAAAGATGCTTAGAAACTTTGTTGATGGAATTGTTTACAGTATATATTAGCAAAATCCAAATTTAGGTCTCAGATGAGATTTATAAGAGCTAATAAGATAATTTTTAGTTGTTACTGGTTAAGAATACATCTCTCCAGATGAGTTCACATCTGTCTGCTTCAAAGTGTTCAACAGACCATCCTTCACTTAACAATAACAATACTAGTAGTAGTAGCATAGCTGTACTTAAATGCATTTATCAAATATAACAAAATTTTTATTAATGGTGACATCTTCGAAAATTTATGAGCACTATTAAAAACATTGCAATTTAGAGAAATCTTCCAGGAAAATAATAATAGTTTCCTTTTGTATCTTTTTGTCTCTTAATGCTACTTATGCACAGGTCTTCTCTATTTTGTATACTTAGCTCCATTAAAATACAGTGTGATTTACTTAGGGGGTAAAAAAAAAGGCAATGTAATTTAGAAGACACTCAATCTCTTCCAAAACAAAAAATCTCAGTCCATGGTCAGAAAAGAATTGCTGTGATTTTGCTTTCCCAAGAACTGAGCATCAGCTTTCAATCTCCCTTTGTGAGCAATGCAGTTGCATTTTGTCAGGTCTCAGGAAATGTCTTCATTATATCACCTCTCACAAAGACAGCTCCAGCCTGACACACCAGCACTGCCAGGTCAGTACACCTGGGGGCAGAGCCCTCCTCAGCGCCAGCCTTCCAGTGCCACAGCCGGGCTCCTTCTCCACCACAGGAGAAGGCTCAGCTGCTCATGTGTGAGTGGATGGAATCCAGCCTGCTACTGAGCTGGTGGAGCCAGGAGACACTCCGGATGGGAGCACCTAGGAAACCCAGGCTTGTAAGGGTCACTCCAGGATCTTCCTGCCCGCTGCCAACTGAGCCAAAGTGAGTCATTATAGATAATTCATCTACTTCTTTAACATGCACACTGCTCCCACCTCCTCAAGAGATCATTTCAATATGAAAGCCAAGTTTATTTCAAAATGGAAGTTGCTGCTCTCCTGCTTCTTTGACAGATATACACGGGGGAAACTGTGTATATACACAATCTAACCCTTAGCCATATAAAGTGTGTACAGTCCACCTTCCAAAGCAACAACTCTCCTCTGCAAAGCCAGATGTCTGGACAAATTTCACGCTCTGAAATCAACAGAGAAAATTAGTGCTGTCAGTGCTAACAGCCTCAGGAATTACCTTTCTGGACACTTTACACAAACAAGTTTATCAAAGGAAGCTTTTACTCTAGCAGGAATTCTTAAACGATTTCTGCAAAACATTCCAGGAATGATATCTTCCAAATGAATACAACATTAATCCTCACCATTCCTCTCTGCCCTGTGCAGTGCCAGATGGCTCAGCAGGAAACCCCCACACACGAGGAATCACACACACCTCTAGCCCAGCCACATCTCCAACCTCTAACAAAATGACCAAGACATGTTGCAGAGTGTACCTGCTAAGAAATTCTAGCTGTAACTACAGTTACAACTATGTGTTTGTACAACACAAAAACTACCGCCTATCAGGACTATTCTTCCAATTTTACCACTAATAACAAGACAATTGAACATGGAAAAGCCAAGGATTGCAGCAGCACCTATGCAATGCCAGTAATGAGAGGTGGCAATAGTGCACAAAACCTTGTTTTCTCAAGATCTTCTACCCAGCTCTGTACGATGCAAACTATGTACACTGCTGGGCTATCCAACCCAAAAAAACCACAAGCTGCTGATACCTCCCAGCTCCTAGCCTACAGAAAGCTGCAGATAGCAGCACAAGCAGACAAGTTTTGTTTATTTACTTTTAGAATATAGACTTCTTTCACGGATTGATCACAAAAGCAGAAACAAATCAGTATTCCTACTGCCTTCCTGTCTGTTTGACAGTAATTTCTAATGTCACTCTTCAGGTTGTCCTCTGTTAAATAAACCTTCTGCTAATAGTCACAGCCACAAACCAAGAGCTGAACAAAGAGGATATCTTGAAGAGTGAGGGGTATAAAAGTCATATAAAATCTAAAAAATACAAACAAGCTATCAGAGATTACTGCACAGCTGAAAGTCAATGCTCTCACAATGCACACATGATTTTAAAAAGGAAATAAAAACAATCTCAATCTTGCAGCTACACAGACCTGACATTAATGCTAAACTAGTTAATTGAGGAGCAAAAGCACCTCTTGACATTCTAACTGTTTTCTAGCTAGCAATTTCTTATGATTCATGCAGCGTAGGTTTACCTGAAATAGACTACAACAAGAAACTGCAATCAAAGTAATTACAGAAGTATGAATTTGCCTCTCCCATTCAAGTTTAGAGGCAAGAGCTTACACATTTTTTACCAGGAAAAGGTGAATCCTTAGACCATTCTCACATGAATCAGCCCATAAACATGGTGCTGTCTTTGGTTCAATACATTAATCAATAATTATCCTCTTTAGCTCTGTGGAAGACACAAGAAGGCCACAATCATGACAGCCCTTCCAACTCGATCAGTAGTCTACAAGAGTAATCCTGCAGAATGACATTTCCTGAGACAGTCACCTAAAACCTGCCTTCAGAGGAGGGAGACACAACACTCAGTGCTGTTGTCATCAACTTCTAGGCAACATGAAGGAAAAAAATGGAAGTTGTTTCTCTACCAGTCTGAGGTTTCTCAGGAGTGCCCTGCTTTCAGTGGGTCCAAAGGAGCTCCCCAGAGAGAAGTGTGCTTGTGTGGGCACTCTGGAGGTCCTGATACCCTCCTTGCACCTCTGTGACAACACAATCCTTCCACACTGTAAATTATCAGTACTGGAGCTGAACCTTTTGTCTGCTGAGAAGCCGAAATAAAGTTTCTGCTTCAAGGCAGATAATATGAGATGTAGACATACAACACAATACCAGACCTCATCTGAAATTGGCGTATTTGTTAAATGGTTTGAATTATACCATAAAGAATTTTCTTTGTTCTTTTTCTAGTATCATTATGAATCTCGCCATAAATGATTATTTGCAGGACAAACAATTACGTGCCAACAGACTCAGAAAAAAAAAAATCACTGGCTCTTAATCCCAGGTAACCTTTCCTGGACTAACTGTGGAGTAATATCTAATGAGTGTAACAAGTAAGTGAAGTAAAAATGACAGACTACACACCAAAGCTCATTCCTTCCCTCCCAAGCTACTTCTGTAGCATGGTCAAGTCAGTCCAGAGGAACAGACACAAATTCAGTCCTGAGAGAGGCTGTGAAGCCAAATCTTGTTGCACTATTTGGAAATATATACGGTACCCCCACTGTACACACACTGCCAAATGAGGGAATCGAAACATTTATAACTTTACCCATACATTCTCTAAACCTACATAATTAACCAGAGACTTATTAATAATAAAATATACAGAATTAATCTATATTTTCACAACACTGCAAATAAACTAAGAAGTTTCTCCTAGTGAATTTGAAAAACTTTAGACCAATCAAAAATAACAACTATTGCTCAGAGGTACTCACATCTTGTATCATTCTCTCTTCTTGCGCACTGGACCTCAATTTTTTTTATGCATTGAAACAGAGCTTCTTACCTTCCATTCCTGAGAATTCTTTCCAATACTTATCTTTTGTTTGTGTCTTTTTTTTCTGCATCAGCTCTTTTTCAACTTTAGCACTACTTAGGTCATGAGGAGCTATTAAACTCTTAATTTTTAAGGCATCTCACAGAATTCTCCAGCTTTCCTTAGGTTCAGCAGCTAATCAAGCCATGCCTGGTGGACTATGAATGCTGTCTGTGCACCTGTTGATATCTACAGCACCATCTTGATATCTATGCATTGTGACCTGAGATTTAGGAAGCTTACGCCTAGAGAAAATATTAACTGCATACTAAATGTAAAGAATAAAATTTGGTTTAGTTTAATTGATGCTCTTTACCGTGTCAACATATTTAACTTACAGGACACTTTTTCACGACCACTACTTTCAGTGAATATTAGGTACCACATACTTTTTAAAATAAAGAAATTTCATGGAGCCTGTCCTCTTATTTCACCTTCAGCAAATCATAGTTAATAGGTCTGATTTTAACAAAGCATGAAATTACACCTCAGCACAGCAAATTAACAAGCAACAACAGGAACAGCTGTTGTATTTCTTGTTGTCATCATTTCAGATATATCTATTTATATTCCTCAGTATACCCCTTATTAAAAAAAAAAAAGTCTACATAATAAGTAATGAAGCAAAACATGAAAGACCTTTGCAATAATTCTATTTTCCTTACTCTGCAACTTAGGTTTGTACAAACTTATGATCAGGAAGATGCTTACAAAATGCAGAAATGCTACAATTAGAACTTGTATTTCCCTGAATATAGTGACAGAAGCTGACATGAAAACATATGCCAGGTAACACCTGATATTAAATAAGTTCAGTTCAGAAACACAAGAGGCAGGCATGGGGAGAGCAGTGGAAGATTCACTCCCTGGTGATCAGTGAAACTTTAATTAGAGCTGTGCATGACACTCCTAGAAAATTAATGTGCTCTTAGGGTATTGGAATTTTCTACAGCAAAAAAGGGAATTACTCAAAGAAAATGAGGAATACTCATGATGCTGTGCATCAACAAACATGCCTTTCCTAAATGGGAATAATTCATTGTGCAAACAGAACATTTCTGCTCTTAAAATTCTGTCAAGGTGAATGGCTATCATATTAAGAACTTCTGGTTCATATTTAGAACTTCTGGTTCTTCTATAAATATATAGCAGTAGACTTTGTGCTACTCCTTATTTTACATAGAACCTATTATGATGGGTATAATTTTGATCTTTTATAAGCACAGGACTGAAATATTATTTTGATAATGACTAGCTGGACATAGAACAACCCAACTGTGGGGGGAAGGTAGAAAAAGAGTCTTATTTTCTTACTTGTGGCTTTTCAGTACTTAAGGGGAGCTTATAAAAGAGAGGGAGAGTAACTTTTTACACAAGTGGGCAACGATAAGACAAGTGGGAAGAGTTTGAAACTAAAAGAGGGGAGATTTAGATTGGATGTTAGGAAGAAATTCTTGATTCAGAGCTGGAACGGCACTGGAACAGGTTGCACAGAGAATCTGTGGATGCCCCATCCCTGGAGGTGTTCAAGCCCAGGTTGGATGGGGCTCTGAGAAACCTGGTCCAGTGGAAGCTGTCCCTGGCAGGGAAGCTGGAATGAGAATCTTTATGGTCTATTTTATGATGCTATGATTTGTTGGCCAGCTAATATTAAAAGAAATAATACATGGAAAGTCCTTTGGGAAGAAAAATATAACAACTACAAAACTGATCATAATTAATTGCTGTCACAATCTACAAATCTCAATGAGTCATGTTGTTGCTTGTCTGTGTATCATGACAGCCAGTCTTACAATACTAATTAATTAATTCAGAATAACGGCATGTTTATCAAAAGTATAACAGAAATGCTTCTAATCAATATAAAAATTAGCATTATGGAATTCTTTCTAGCAAAAAGACAAATAAGTTAGAACTATGTAATGGTTAAAAATGCTAGATTTCTCTGTCTTGTAGCAACCTGTACTCATAAAATAATTATAATAACAACAACAACAACATCCTTTTCCTCCCTATGCTGTTTTTTTCTGTTTACACTAATACCATGGTTGAGTATGAGAATTAAAAAATCAATTTCAGTCTACAGTAAGAAATAGTATTGGACATTGCCAGCTCTTTAACCAGACTTCAGAATTGTCTATATATAGTAATAGACAATTTTAGGTCAGGAAAACCAATATTTTTCTGCTATTTTGTCCTCAAATACAGTTGCACTATTAACATCGGCATGTTTGCAAGATTCCAAACAATGCATTTGTTGTCTGGGAGGCTGTAAATGTACTTTGTTGCTCAGTGTGCAATACAACACTCAGCATTTTCATCCTGTCAGGGACTTCTCTCCATGTTCTCACCTATGATTTTTCCAAGTCACTTCCCAGTACTTTTGTCCCAACTGTTGTCTTATCTTCACAGAATATAAATATCTCTAATGGCACACACCCACCCACATGCATACATATACATGTGCATACAAGTAAAATACTAGGATTTCTCAGGGAGCTACGAAGAAAATAACAAGGGCAATTAATTGAAAGGGAAGACAAAATTGAAATAAGTTATCCTATTCTACCTCAATTTTATTTCTTATAATTTGTGTTCTTTTAAGGCTACTGTTATGATACTGGAAATCCACCTGACTACTGATAAGTAATTAAACCTCTCAAATAATACTGAAAATCTGACTAATTCAGTTATTAAGACAGCATTATCAGAGGAGCCCTTTTTCTTCTCTCTTCCTTGACTAATTGTAAAAGTCTCCTTCAATTATCCTGAAATAGCCCATCCAGATTCTTGGACAAAACCTAAAGAAGTGCTCCAATATTGGAGGAATTCTAATGCACTTAGGATAACACAGGACAATTGCTGAAGTTGCACTTTGTGAATATTTATATAATAAAGACAATATCATTCCATTTCTACTTCACAACTCAAAGTGCAGAATTAAGATTTTAATTTTTAACAGATTTGCTTGTATTGCTATTTACTTTATGGTTGTCTCAAGTTACAACAGAGTAGTAAAGAAATACTGAGACGAAGCACATTTTGAAGAAAATCAAATAAATATCAGCAGATTTTCCGAGACTTCATGAGGAGCTTGAAACGTGGAGGGCTATTGTTTGCAAGTTTCTATTTGGTTGAAGATTTTACGTCAAACTAAATTACCTATGCTGCCCATGCACAGGCGTTGCTGGTACTTTAAAATAGAGTGCTAATTTCAAAAAATTCTGAAATTATTACTTTTAAAGGATTAAACACCTACTATCAGTTTTGAAACATTTTTCAGTAGTGCTTTCCCCCTTATAATTTTCAAGAACTTGCTATCTAGGTGATGCATAGTTCAACTATGATAATTACACTCAAAAGGGAAAAAATTAACATATTGCTGAAATTGTAGCTTGCAAACTCCCTATCTCCTTCAGGGTATACTTTTTTGGCATATTTACATATTTTCAAATTTTATCTTTTGACAGGGACTAAGAACTTCTGTATTCTGCTCTAAGCTCTGCCACCACCCACATGAATCTGCCAAAATCAAGCTTAATGGTTTTGGTTCCTTGTGTAAAATGGATCTTTTAATATTTTTCTTGCAATTTTGCAAAGAGAGCAAGTTCATATCTCCCAATTGAAGTATTTTGATGTAGACAATTAGACTCAAGATGAAAGCCACAGTTTAAATTCGTAGGTGGAATTTATTGTGAGATATATACAAAATTAAATGAGTTCATTTTAGCTTGAAGAAAATTCTTTGCCACAAGTGACACAATTGTAAAGGGCACTATCATATAATTTAATAACTCTGAATCCCAAAATGCCTCAGTCACAGCAGGCACCCATACATGAAATCTTTGCAAAGAGCTTTTAGTGGTAGCTTCACACTCTCATACAGGTTTGAATAATTTTTATCCTTTGCTTTTAAAATAATTTCTGAAAAACAAGCAATTGCAGTTGAGAATGCATCAGAGTGGATGTATAATCTGTAATGAAACAGCATGAAAATCTTGCTCATTGGATTCTAAACCTCAACAGGTTTTATGGAAAATGTGAGATTTAGTTATTTATTTACAGGAAAAATGTTTGTTTGGGCTTTACTAAAATACAGAAAGTGAATAATAGCACATGCTACCACATAATGCACTTGGAAAGGTTTTCTTCACCATTAAGCTGCAAGTCAAAATGCCAAAATTAAGTCTTTTTTCCCCACCACAGTATGTTATCACATTTAGCAACAGAAAAGAAGAACTTACAGGTAAAGCAATCTTTTAGAAAATTTCTGCCATGACAGAGCTTCACATGACCTTTCACATTATTTCCTGGGTTCATTTCCTAGAAGAAACAGAAACAAGACACACGTGAAACCAGTTGCAATGCTAAAATAGCATCTATTTCATTGCCTTAAAGCAGGTTGTGAAGCAAGGTTTGGGAAAACTTTTTAGGCTGGTGTCTTCCAAAAGGCATGACCTAAAGTAAAAACTCTGGACTTGAGAGGTAATCTTGAATAATTTCCATCAAATCCTATACCAGATACTGATATCCATTGTCTTTCTGTAGACTTTCAGACTGATTTGAGATTACTCCTTGACCTTCCTGAGCACAAGGAAACCATACATGATCTTCCCTCTTTTAATCACACTGGTACAAAAAGCCTTTGCATAGCCACCCAACCCATACGGCGCTGGCAGGATAACATTCAAAAATAAATAAAGCTTAATAAAACAAAACAACAACAAAAAAACCCCACAAAAACCCACCAAAATATATAATTAGTTCTCCAGCAACGTTTTTATACATATTTGTTCACAAAACAAAGTGTAAAATACATAAAACACTTAACTGAAATAGTTATGTCATTAGAAGAGCAAATACAAGGGACTCGAGCCAGCAAAAGAACAAGGTGCACAGGCACCTGTGGTGGGCACTGGCAGCAGGAAGCTCCCTGCTGGCAGGCAGGGAATCCCACAGCTGCTGCTTGGGGAGGTTTGCAGCCTGCTGGAGACTCAGGTCAGGACATGGCAAAACACTGCTGCAGACTGTGGCCCTCTGCTGCTCTTCCATACGAGCACCAAAGATGATGCCAGAGGCAATAAAGAAAGCACAGAGCATTGATTA
>LTAT01000006.1:31518788-31591012 GCA_003286495.1 Chlorodrepanis virens
TCAGTTTGTGCGTGGAATCAAGGGGAGGCAAGGGGCTTATTTGCGTGTTTATTTCTCTCCGCATTAAAAAGCGGAGTGGTCACTCGGATTCTCCCGTTCCCTTCGGAGAGCTGTGCAGAAATGGCATCCCTCAGCTTAGTTCAGCGCGGAGAATGGGGCGGGGGACGGGAGGGGACGCAGGACAACATGTATCTCCATGGCTTAGAATCCACGTTGTGCCCTGATTCTCATTTCACGTTTGAAAATAAGTCTGAGTTTGAAAGCCTTAGCTTAACAAACTAAGGTGCTGAGGCAGCGGTCCAGAGTGGGGTTGTCAAAATAAAACAAAATGAAACAATCGGCATAGATTTCCACAGTACATCTGGCTATTTACCTGTCTTGATACAGACTTCATCACCTCATTGTCTTAGGAGACTGAGCAGAAAGAGGATACAAAGACTTTTTTTTTTTTTTTTTTTTTTTTTTTTTTTAACTAGTTGTACTCAATTGACACATCTTGAAATGAAAGAAAACCTCAGCCTGAGCTGCAGTGTGGAGGGAGTGGTAGTACAAGCCTCAGGCTTCTCCAGACAGGTCCACTGTGAAGATTGAAGACGATCGAGTCTTTCCGTAAGGGCAAGTGTCTAAACACGCATCACCTTCATCAAGATCAAAACATTAAGCAGATACCTCTGTATTATGGAGCTCACTCAAGAAGATTAAACTACTTTTTCTCTTTTTCTAGGTCATGATGTATGACCTGCAGATCAAAACGTGAGAGGTTTTCTAAAGTTATATCTGCTTGTTATGTATTTCGTCTTTTCTGATAAATAATTAAAAGGAAAAAAAGCTTTTCAAAATTCTGTCACCTTCAGGCACTAGTTTAAAAATTCTCTTAATTCTCAGCTATACACAGGTACATTCGCTGGTTGCAATTTTTATCTTGTCTTATTCATCTTTTTTTTTTTTCTTTTTGAGATTTCACCTATTCAGGCTTCTAACAGCAATTTCTTTATCCTGAAAATAAAATTGAAAATGGAGGTACAGCATCCTCAATTACTGCTGTTTTGCCTCACCATCTTAACACACTTTCATGACTGCTCACCACATCAAAATTACATCCCTTCCTCCCTTCCAAAGAAAGTATTTGGGTGTTGTTTCTTGTCATCTGCAGAATGAATTTTCATAAAACTGTATCAGTAAGAACACACATGCAGGAATGAAGACTTTCCTTTCCACAAAAGACTTCCTCCCACCTAGGACCCTGAATTCCCAGGCAGGGGCAGTATTTTGAAACCTTTGCTCATTGCTCTGCCTAAGTAGATTTGTCACCAGGGTCTAGTAAAGGCTACTGATCTCATGAGTCCAGTGGAACACAAAATTCAAAAGACAAAATACACCTCAAACTTACATAGATAATTGATACTGAGTGAATAATGAGGCTGCTACCAACAAACACCAAGGGGCAGGCTGACATTTGAGCAGTACTGTTTAACTGGAAAGAAGATGTGCACCAAAGAGAAGATGCATAGTAGGCAATTAATTCAGAGAAGTTAATATAAAAAGATGAGCTCAGTTTGCCATTGCAGAGCAATTTCTTCAGAGTGAATGCCTCAGGAGAGCAGAGCATCAGTCTGTCAGTTAGAAAGGCAAGTTGCAATTGCTGCTCCTGTATCACTTAACACCAGTGGAAATACTTGTTTACAGGGCACTGCAGCTTTCTCTAGCAAAATTTTTAGCTTCTTTCACATCTTAAGCACATTAGCAACTCTGTAACTACAGCTGCTATGATTCCATGTGGCTAAAACAACCAAGAACCAGAGTGATTTATTATGGCCAAACATGTCTGAGTTCTTTGCCTGCAATACCTGGAATTTTTTGCTCAGACATTAATATGCTGTCTATTTGAAGCCAGTATATTTAGAGTTTTAAAGATATATTAAAATTGAGGAAGAGTTTGTGCTGAAGAAGGTCCTGAAAGCAGTTCTGTGAGTTCAGAACCATAGAGTTTAATTACAAGCGTAAACTTTTCTGATTTAACCCTAGCAAATGTAAAAAATTAATATTGTATTTACAAACATTTTCTATGTTTCTATGAGGACATGGTAAGCAAAAGAGAAGGAAGAATAAATCATGGTGTGCACATTATTTAAGGCAAAATGTACAATTATGGAATTGAAATAGGAAAAGTTACAATGAGCAGTTAATTACATTTTTTGCAATAAAATTCAAATTTACATAACAATGTGACATCAGCTTTCCCAAAGACAGTAATAAATTTGAGTCAGATCTTGCAGGCTTGATTCATGAAATGAAAGACAGCAACAAAACCATTCTTCTATTAAAAAATAACAAGCTCCATGGTGTGAAAATAAAAAACATCACGGTGAGAGCTGTTGCCATACTCACAGAATGTGGTTCGCTGCCAGGTCACAGCTCAGTAAGATGTGCTCACCAAAAGTAACTCTTCTTTCAGGTATTCCCAAGTCTCCCAGCATTAATAAATATATGACTGACGTGGTGAGCAAGATCAGTTTGCTTATTGGAGTGACAACAAATCTGGATGTTCTATAAATTTATATGTATATCCCCTTCTCCAGCTGTCACCAATCAATGGTGTCCTCACAAGAGTAGCAGGGGCTCAGCTCAGTCTGGAGGAGAGAAAATGAAGGGGAAACCCTCCAGCAGAGATATGGCCACACCAACTCAAGCCAGCTGCAAAACACAGAGAGTGAAGCAGTTACCCCACAGGCAAAGATTTAGAGTCCTCTTGATTTCCATTTATTTTTGTTTCACTAAGTTGAAAAGAGCTGTCTTGGTAACCAGGTCTACTTTGCAGGAGAATGTCTCAAAATTGGAAGGAGCAAACTGATAGTTTCTCAGAGCTGACCACACCCTGGTATAGTTAGGCTAAAATGAGAAACACAGCTTTTAATCCCTTCAGGCAGAAAAAGGAATTGACGTTTAACGTTTAGACTGGACAAGCATGTTGGTCACAGAGATAACACATAAAAAGAGAGGACAAGTCATCCTGACATTTAGTGAATATACAACAACTTGGCAACATCATCGTTTTCATTACTTTTTAATTTTTAGAAAAATTTAGAAATTTGCTTTTAAATAAAGTCTCGTTTCCATTGCAATTACTTTTGCATTGAAGATTTTCTTCAAGATTAAATAAAAAATTTGTCATTTGTTCACTTTGAAGGTCTTACTGGACTTTGGATAAAAGCTGAACACGGTGAAACGGTGCTAGAAATACATATCCCCAAGACCAGGAAAAAGGTGTTTGTTAAACCAAAAACCCTCAACTTAGAAGCCACCCTCTTATTCCAGCTTTACTGGATTGCTCCCAGAGCCTGCTGTTTGCCATGCTGTGTGGTCTTTAAAGCATGAGTATTCATGTATTCAGAAGAAGGAGGTAAGAGAGAGGGCAGAAAGGAAGAGCTATTGCACATCCAAATTCATGTCATGTTTCCTGCTACACATCCACCAACAGAAAAGCATATTGCCCATGGCCTGAGGTCACCATGTTAACAGGGAATGTCCAATTACCTGGATGATAATATTAAGGCATAACTCTTGTTTCTCACTTTGGCCTTGATTACTGATCATTAATGAGCCAGTTTTACCTTGACAGATTATGCAAGTGCTGTCCTCATGTGTGTGATCACCATCATAGCCCTATGCCTGTGAGGGATTGATGGGATTCTTCACAATACTTCTTGAGATAGAGACATCTCTACACAATGTATTTTTAATACAAAGAATTAATTAATCATCTTTTTCATAAATAAACTTTCTAAATGTTATGCCCAGTTTTGCATTTTTTTTTCTATTTCATCTTAACACTAGCTCCTTCCTTTTCCTTCTTGAAATAATATAAACCAGTGCTCATGTTGGTACACGTAATAGTAGTACAGTGAGCTCTTAATAGCATCTGGTTTTATTAACTTTGTGTAACCCAGACATTTGTTTTCCCTCATTCTACAAATGTCTTCTGAGAGCCTAAGGGCCAAAATGCCAAAAACATTGCTCTGTTGTGAAATAAATCACTTCAAACTGAGGACTAGAGGATATGTGGCTGTAAGGAAATACTTGACGTGTAGTAATTCAAGGTCTGCTTTGAAGAGGACTGAGTCATCTTTGTTGTGCTAATATAAAACCTGTACCTTATGTAGTTCTATAGGTGAAGGTGTTACCTGCTGAGGTGTCCTTATTAGCAATTTGAAAAGCATTTCAATAAGAAGATACAATATGAATATTAACTGACTCCTGGAACACAGCACACATAAATCCACATGTGTAAGGATTTTCTAACAGGAAAACTGTCTTGGTAATGTAGAACCATGTGTGAAATATCAAGTCTCCTGCTAGCCACCCTCCTCTTTTATCCTTGAAATACCGTGCCTACAAGCACTGCATTTCAAATTGCCTCTCCTACAGTTTTAACTCAGACCTACATATCTTCATGTTCTACACATGATGTGAAGATGTTGCACTGGCTCCCCACTAACCAGCGTGTGGAATATCTGTTGCTCACATTTAAGAAAGCATGAGACTTCTTACCCCTCGAGCTGCTCCTGCCGCCAGTTTGTTCTCTGCTCTCCTACCAGAATTCTCATTACAAATATTACACCAAGTGTTTTCTCTGAGCTCTTACTCCCAGATTGCAAATATAATGGCATCTTGGTAGCTTGCTCAAGATGACCAATTCTATGAAAACACTGAACATTTCAGCAAAAAGGTATAAAAAAGCTGCCTACCACCAAAAACAAGCAATAAAATTTATTTTTTTTAAAAGAGACTGAACAAAACAATGCTCTGAGGTAAGCACACTTTGGTGTGCTGTTTTCCATCTTGTGAACTTTCACTCCATGATACACTTCCTAATGTGTCTTTTCATCACAAAGGAAATAAACAGCAAATAAAAGAACAAATTTTACAAGCCTGAAAAAAAAAATAGTTATCAAGACAATCCAGGATGAATGTTCTGCTCCTGAGCAACACTTATGATCTAATAGAAAGGGTAAGTTAGGTATTACCAAAGCTACTAGTAAGTGTTTTCATGTCTTGGTTTCTTGGTAAGGTAGATATCAAGTATGCTGTACTGATTTTTGCCCATGCAGTTTTTTGTCCTCTATATCATATTTAGCAACTTAAGGGGAAGAGTTGAACTATGATTCAGAAGAATGGCCTCAATTAATGCAACAGATTGAAGGGTATTGTCTAGTCAGTCATTTTATTTTTTGTAGAAGTAGAGAGTTTGAATTATCAAAATTTCTGAATGCACTGATGTAAAACAAAGGGTTAATGAAGTTCAGTAGTAAATGTGGCAGTGGTATAACAAGATTCAACAGTAAACTGGATTATTTACTGCATAGAGGATAGGGTTGGACAAAGCTGAGACCCTCCCATTGGGTCATGAGGTTCAGAAAGGACCCCCTTGAATTCCAAACTCCTTCTTAGGGAGGAGTCTCGGTGCAGGGGAATCCACTGCTAATCCCAGACTTGGTCAGTGGTTTATGACTAAAGGATTATATATGCACAATTGATCCTTTTATCACTTACCTAAGATTTCTAAGTTTAGCATGTTATTAATCACTTACGACTCTGTTGCAACAAGGAATCCCTCAGCCACAAGGAGCACCTTGGGAGTCATTCGTGCTCAAGGGGAGTTCCTGTTGTGCAACAGAACAGCTCAGAAGGCCCTGGGCTCCACTATTCATGGAGTGAAAGAGAATGATTTGCAATCATATATGCATACCAACAAGACATCCAGGTCCTCATTCCAGACAGCCCTTAGCCACCATGTTGCCATCCATGCCTGGGGAAGGAGGATGTATCCTCTAAGGAGGCACTGCCCCACACCCAAGCTATCAAGGATGTGGCTGCTTGTGTATTCTCTAATGCTTAACTGTAGACTACCACAGCAGCTCTATTGGTTTCATTCTTCATATTAAATCAGAGCAAACATTTCCAGTCCCTATAAAAAGTGCATTTTACAACCACATCTTATTCAAGAATTCATCAATAGTAGTTCTTTTGTTGAAACAATAAATTAATGCTCTACAGGACCTTCATAACTCATTATAGGGTGTCATTATGCTGGAGCTGCTTGCATGCCCAAATTTCATCTGCAAATGTCACATCTACCTTGTTCTCTCAGGCACTCTCATTATCAGGATTAAGTCTCTATTTGGCTACTCCAGTTTCCCATTCATTCAGATGTGGAAGACCAATTCCACGGTATAACTCTGGCCACTGAACTTCATTTAATTTGGAATCACTGTCCTGTGAACAGATGGGCTACACACCTCTGGATGTTGGTGCTCACTTGGTTGGTTTCTAGTTTTCACATTTTTACTTGAGCTGAAGATACATAAATATCCCACAAAGTAGATAGTTTAACTATCCTGGCAGTGGGCCATTCTTATTTAAACTGCTGAACGCTGCTCTGCATTCATAGATTGTGATGTTTTCCTTTCTCTTAACTTGAATACTAATAAATCTACAGGAGCCAGATTGTCTCTTTTACTGCATTTCATTATGATTCAATATTTGAAATTGCTGCATTCTCATTAGATTTGATTTCCTTAATTAAAAGGATCTTTTCAGCAACAGAAACCCCTTCAGTCTTTCTTGTATATAAGATAACTTAAATAATATTTTCCTTTATGCCTTGTTTTTGTTTCATTTTAAGAAAGGTAATAATTGAAACCTAATAACTTATATAACTTATTGAAGCCTAGTACCCTAATCACCCAGGATTCATAGGTCTCACTTGCTCACAACTCCAGAATTGAAAGATATAGCAGGAATCACTTTTTGTTTCATGTTACTATGACTATTTTAGTTATAATTATTACGATATTTTATGTTCCTGGGCCAGGAGCTGGACTCGATGATCTTTAGGATCCCTTCCAATTCAGCATATTCTATGGATGGGGGTCTCGGAAAATCAATTCATCAATTTATTCCGAATTGATTAAATATAATTGAGGTTCAAGTCTTAATTTTAAAAGCATGGCATCCATCTTTACATGCTGGTGAAAATGTAACTGAGCCCAATAACACAATACTACATGAAAAAGAACTCCCTGCCAAAGTTATCTGTTTTGATACAGAAAAGAAAGGAAAGGTCAGTCAATAACTCATTTAAATACGCTCAGATGTGTATTTTCATTGAGGTCTGCCTGTAGTGAGCATTAATGTGTAAAGATCTGGTTTTTTCCCACACTTGACAAGACTCATCCACTGTTTAGGCAGTGGAAGACAATAATTTTCAAACCACAATGAAACCTATAAAAAAATCTATAATAACAATTTATCTGAAGAGTGAATCTGCCACACATTCATTGCTTTGATTGCTGCAATATCACTCACACAAGTAACTCTATGAAACTACATATGCTCATGCTAAAGAACAAATGCTATTGGATCACCCTGTAAATCAAAACAAAAGCCGTGAGTGAGTTGTGCTGGTTATTAAGACTGATGAAATGCAGCTTTATTTTACACAGAATGCACTGACAGAGGAGGTATTTCATTAAGTCTAAATACAGCATCTGTGGCTTTGGATACCCACAAACCAACATTCATATATCAGGCTTTGCTTATAGGGACAAGCATGTACTAGCCTACATTACCTAGTTCAAAACAGGTTAGCTCTCAAAACAATTTTGCTGTAGCTATCACTTCTGATGCTCTTAATGACTCCATAATTGCTATTATCATTACCTTAGAGTTTTCAGGAATAAGTTAATAACTGTTTTTTTTCATGTAAAATAGATAAAACATAGATCTCCAATCTTTTGCATTCTTCCTTCTCTCCAAAGTCCTGAAAACAAAGCTAAAGCTTGGAGGGTGTTTGTACTCAGGAGAAACCTTTGTTCACTAAGTCCCCAAGATATCTAGAGTCTTATTAAGATTTAGGTACATGGCTGACAAAAAAAAAAAAAAAATCTCTTCCTGGTTTTAGGCCTAATTTTGTGCAGACACACAGCATCTAATGCAAATATCACATACAGGTTTTAGAAAAGAAGCCGTGTGAATGTTCTTTCTCACAGACCCACTGTTAGCCACTTCAAATACATATTATTTCAATACACACTGACAGTTAAATCAAAGACGAAGTCAAAACCCTCAGGAAAATTACTGCCCGGTAGTGTCCAGCATTGCTGACTTAACAAGTCATTAAAAATAAACAAACCAACCAAAACCATCTTCTCAAGTAGAGCACATCAATCCTTACTCCATTTCCATGTCCACATGGAAACAGATAACCTCAGTAGCTAAGAGAAAGGTTGTTCAGTGGCACATGGTGTTCCAGCAGTGGTGAAAGTCCTTAGGGTTTGAGGGGCAAGCAAAAGTTTTTGGTAGAAAAAGGTGAACAGACCCATTTGGGGAATGGCTATTGTATTTTACTCTTTCAAAGGTGTTTTTTGACCCTGTAGATCAAAGACTGGGAGAATGCAATAGTTCTGGGCATAGAATGCTCAAACAGAATGGAATAAAGATTATGTGAGCAGCATCCTCATGCTTCAATTTGTTGGTCTACCACACCTGAATTTTATTGAAGACCACTGGGAGGATGTTGAATTTTTCACATACTTAAATTGGTTTTCATTCAAGCCTTTGAAAGCTACAACAACAATCCTCAGATAAATATTTCACTGTCCAATTTGGTAGCTTCTTTGATAAAGCATTTTTATTGTTATTGTGGCAACGTTGTAGGTATTCTTAGAAATATCATTATATTTAATAATTCATGCAGAGAACACAAAATAATTCATGCAGAGAACACAAAAAATATCCTCACTGTATACAAGTCCATTTTCATCTTCATTCCAATCATTAGAAATTACTAAAGGATGTGAGTTACTGCTTTTGAGGAAACATTTTCTTCAACCTTTCCTTTCCTCCCCAAGTCATAAACCTGTTGGAGTACACTGAGATCTTTTAACTTAATTACTCACCACGGGAAGGCTCCTTAGAAGGGAACCTGCTCCAGAATCCAGGTCCCAAAAAGTTGTTGAGATTAATGATGTGACAGGCATTGTGCACAGCAGGTTACAAAAAAGGTGATGTAAGAGCAGAGCTGTTACACATCTTGCACAATTGTGGGAAAGAGCAGTAACTCTTACATTTTCTAGGAAATAAGGCTCAGACAGAAAGATATGGTTTTTAAGGGATCCAAAGTTAGACTCAGTTTAAAGTTTGACAGTTTTTCTTAATGCACTAATTATAATGCAAAAAGTATCAAAAGATACATTGTATAAAGAAACAGCAAAGTCAAGTCAAAAGATGCAGATACATAATTTATGCTTCTTGGAACCAGAACTTTTCTTTTTCTCCAGTTGATTCAAAGGGAACTGTTATTCATGTGTATCAATTAAAATATGTATCACTGCATACAAACTTTTCCATAAGTATTTTCTCTTTTGTGTTTTTGGGGTTGGTTTTTCTTTTTTTTTGGCTTAATTTGACAGCAAATTGGATCCAGTTCATCCATCATGGTTCTGTGTTCCTCACTACAAAGTTAAAACTTTTTAAAACTGCATAGAGTGTTTACTTGTTAATTCTCATTGCATTTCTGTTCACTGTGGTGGCATGCTTACATATAATTACTCTTGGGCATGCAAAATTATGCCTATGCCCAACAGAACTCTAATTTAGAAGACATGCCAAGACATCACCTATGTGTGTAGGGGAAATTTTGAATCTTCTTCCCTGCAAATATATTACCGATGAACAGAAATATAGCTGCACTCTGACAGTAAGTGTCCTCCATGTAGGTAATGCATACCATTCTCACCAAAAAGACCTAAGTTGAGAAATCTAATTTAATAATATTTAATATAATGTTCAATTAATATATTTAACTTTAATATATTTAATTTTATTATTGCCTGAGGCATATACAACAAAGTAAAGCTCCACCTTGGAGAATTACTGAAAATATATGGAGGAAACAACTGATATGCCAATAACATTATGACAAAAGGTATAAAGAGCAAATGACAGGAGGATTAATAAAGTCAGTTTTTCTCTGAAAAGGGCTGTGTAGAAACAACCCTGAACGAGTTAGTCATGGTGTGAATTAAAGCATTTTTCTTTCTCTGGACTAGTAGACCTTTCAAAGCTTGTTTTCTATTACATAGCACATGCTGTTTTGAATGTTTTGTAGCCAGTTTTCTTCCTATCCTTGTGCTTCATACTTATTGAGAAACAAACACTAATTAGTTAATTGCTTGTTGATTTTGTCAGAGTACAATAGTACTAGTTTGCATGGCAACTGATATGCACAGATACTGTTTTTCAGAAACTGTCTCATGTTCCCAGGAGTATTTCCTTTGTTTTGATTTGGGGAAATCAGTTGTCTAACAGACCCCATAATTAATGTAACAAGCATTTTATAGGGAGTGGGAAGCTTCTACAGTCATTGAAAAAAACCAAACAAACTGTGGTAAACTATGTGGGAACTTTTCAGATAAACTATATTCCAATGTTAAAGCATTTTCTCAAATCTGTATTTACCTTGGGTAACATTTAATACCACAGTCCTTTTGCAGAAAACACTCTACAAAATCAAAACAATGCACACAGATAAAAAAGAAAATAAGAATTATGCATGCAGTACTGTACTTTTAGTCAATATCATTTGCTTTCTATAAGATGCAAAAGTAAAACTGCTCTCCATGTGTCCAGTAAAGGCTGGTAGAGAATGCATTTCCATGCTTAACACATGTTGTATGTAGTAGCCCAAGAAGATGAGAGCTTCTTGTTCAGATAATGAGCAGAGGGAGAACTTCATTTTCACAAGCAAAGATGAACCACATGCCTTTTTTTCATGCTCCAAATAAGTTCCTGAGGACAGAGTTCATTCTGTCTTTGGAAACCACTTGATGAGGAACTCCAGCATGAGAACTATGGTTTAAATCCAAACAGGAGTAGGACGGTTGTTGTGCAGCCTGGCCAGAACATAGCTTCTTCAAACAAAATTCCTGCATCTCCTGTCAGCAGAGGCAGTTTTATTGTTGATGTTAAAATGGCCTGTAACAAAACTGAGACTTGGATGAAAAACTTAATACCAAAACTCAACAGATCTACAATTAAACTGAAACAACAGAGATTTAGAAACAAAACAAATGCTGACATGAGTCATCTGATTACCAAACTGCTATAAACCACACAGTCCTGGTGCCAGGCTCAAGCACACATTTTATTCACGTGTCTGATACACAGAACAGCTCTAGAGGCAGAAGTCACAGTCTGGGATTTCACTGTCCCCCAACAAGAGACTGGAGAATTGCTGTACTTCAAATCCAGTGCTAAGAAGTGTCTCAGCCCAAAGTTGCCTCTGACCGTGTTGAAAAGCAAGTTTGAGTTGTTGTACCTGGGGGAAAGCCTTGAACCCCAGGCCCTCCTTTCCACTTAAAATAATTCCCCACTCCTAGCATTTGTGTTGAAAAGGTGACCTGTATCAACACTCAAGTAAGAGGGTCACTTACTATCGTGATCTTTGCTGGAGGTAAGGCAAACTGTTTTCAGTGGGGTGATATTCTTTATAGCCTGTGATCTTAAAAGTAGGAAAAAAAGGCAAGCATTTAAAGAATCAGAATTTAAGGGGCATGAGAAGAAGAGAAGAGTTTTGATTTACAGTTCCAGACTTTATTCTGTATGTTTGTCTTTGTTCTTTATGCTGAACTTTGCTTCAAGCGTGTTCATGCTCCTCTATTCTATGATAAGGAAAAAATTAATGTCAGAAGTGCCAGTTAACTTCACATTTGGAAAATGTATAGCTGATCTCTTGGCATGCCAGCAATATACAGCCCTTCATTTCCAGCCCCCACTTGATATGCTGTCTTACAAGCCTAACAGAAACTCTCTCTTGCCCCCTTATGGAAAACAATACCAAAATAAATGGCTTTTCATTAATCTACATCTAAAATCAAGAGCTGGTTTTTTACTTATAATACTTTTTCAGTTTTCAAAATTCAGGAATGATAGTACAGATACCACAAAACTTCAGAGCACAGTTCTTTTATACTCAACTAGGGACCAGCACTGCATTCTTGTTAGAAATAACTTAAAACTCTTGGTAAAGCTCTTATTAAACTGATTGTATTTTAACCCAGGAGCTTTATTGAGTTTCCTCTTCCTTCTTCCTCCCCACCCACTGCTGGGGCTGGGGGAGTGAACAGCTGTGTGGGTGCCCAGCTGCTGGCTGGGATCAACTCACAACAGTTCTTTGCAGCTGAAATTGGCCATTTTTATGTCAAAACCCTGGGTCAATTCCAAAGTCTGCTCAAAAAGAAAGTAAGAAAAAACAAAGTTCCTATGTTTGCTTTGTATTTTGACTATGAATAAGGGATATTATAGTGTGGAGAAAAATACTCTTATCTCCTTCCAACCAATTTATATTTAAATAAAACTATTTTAAGATATATGACTTAAAGCCACCCCCTGAAATTACTAATTGCTAAGATAAATTAGTTCTTTCATGAATAAAGTGATAAAGTGATACGTTTTCCCTGTTTATTGCCATCTATTTCCAGTATCAGCTTGAACACTAGCTTCAAAGCAAATAAATGATTTTCATTAGAACATCTTCCTTTTAATGTACTATAAATTCAATTAATAATATGGAAGATTTTCTGTATTTCATCACAGAAAATCTTTTTCCCTTTTGTGTAAAACTGATTAATAGAAAACAGTTGTTTTTTTTAAAAATATAAAAACAGGTTCAAACCTGTTTCAAACCCAAGCTGAACATTTTTTTATTTTGAAAAGTTAACATTATCTGTCTTCTTTTCTTAGCCAATTTATTTCTTTACCTTCCAACTAAATTGTTATTAACTTACAATGTTATTATCCATTTGCACCACCTACGTTTTGTCAAGAACAGCACTGAGATACCATAATATAACATGAGCACTAATATTAAAAAGAAACACCAGATGTTTAACAAACCCTTCATTACAAAATATCAAGGGCATTTTCAGGCAGTGGACTGTCTGAGATGATTGAATTTGTTTTCTGAATCTTAAATGAATTTAATTTCTGGTTACACTTCCCATATTGGTCAATCAGATTCCTTCATTTACAAGAAAGGATCCTTTTGGATCCTGTCCTCTCCACATACTGGATTGTTCATTTTTTTTCTCTTCTTTCTGTTTTTTTTAAACAAAGACTGGGTTTTTTGACTAATTGGACTGATGAAATAGTCCTTAGATTAGGCATAGCAGTTTTCCTAATGCTTTGCATTTCACATTTCATATCAAAATTTCCGAATAACTGAAGCCATTAACCCTGGGGAAAAGACATTTAGCTGATGGGAAACATCAGCATTCCCACTGTGCAGGGTGGCCACAGCAGTTTATGTAGCTCAGTAGTCCCCTGCTACAACAGACCCTAAAGTGCACCCAGGGGAGCTGTTGCATTAAGGCTACTGAATTCTGCCAGAAAATAACCCCCTGAGCATTCCAGCTGTGCTCAGACATGAGAAGGGCTGCGTGTGGCTTGGCTTCGTTTCTGTTTACAGCCAATTCTGCTTTATCAGCCTGGTTGAGTTCAGTAAGAAGTTGCACAAGTGCTGATTGACAAACTGTGTGGTGCTGTGGCTCAACCCCAGTAGGCAAACAAGCACCACACAGCCCCTTGCTCACTCCTTCACCAGTGGGATAGGAGAGAGACCTGGGAAGCAGGAAAACCCGTGGGTTGAGATAAAGGCAATTTAACAGGCAAAGCAAAAGCTGGCATGTAAGCAAAACAAGCAATTCATTTTCCCTTTGTGTAATGATTACTGGAGAGGACAAACACCATCATTTTGAACATCTCCCTCTTCTTCTTTCTTTTCCTGTGTTTATATCCTGAGCATGATGCCATTTGGCATGGAGTGTCCCTTTGGTCAGATGGGGTCAGCTGTTCCAAATGTGTCCTCTCCCATCATCTTTTGCACACCAAGTCCCTGCAGGCGGACAGTACAAGGGAAAAGCAGAAAGGACCATGGATCTGTGCAAGCCCTGCTCTGAAAAACCAAAAATATCTGTATACTATCAACAGTGTTTCTAGCACAAACCCAAAACAAAGCCTCTCACCACCTACTGGGAAGAAAATTAACCCTACCCCAGCCAAAACCTGCACATGGATCTTAGCAATCTGGCACTGGTCTGGCTAGGTTCAGCAAGAACTTACACCCTCTAGGTTCATAAAAAGGATGGTTTATTGAAGAAACAGGAAAGCAGATTCAGGATTGCTAGAGATAAATGTGCTAATTAGAGAGTGTTAATATGTATTGCAGCAGGAGGTATAGTAACAGACATCTATTGTGCTATATATGTATAAATTAATATTCCCAGGCCTACTCCAATGCCATTGGATATGCAAAGCTCACCTAAAGGTGTTCCCACAGTGGAGAAGGACAGACACAATCCACCTGCTGATCCTGAGAAAACAAACATGTTTCCTCATCTCTCTTTTTGCCCTGCAATCTCCCTTCTTTTTCTACTACAGATTTTTTTGGCCCTTCCCAACTGGATGGAACAACAATATATTATAGGTGGGGTTTGGTGACTTTGGTCAAACATGTTTTACATGTCTCATTTTATTCCTTGTTTGCATTGGGGAGAGTGTGAAATTTAATATGCAAATAGGTCTTAATGATGGTCTTGGTTACTTTCAGTCTGAATTTATTGCTGACATAAGAGGTAAAAATAAACACTTTGGTCCTCCTACACCCACTGAGACAGTAGTAAAGACTGCCTCACCAGATTCTTTGTGCACATCCCTGTCTTCTTAAAGGACCAGATTTGGAACAAGTCTTGCTTTTCAGGATGAAGGAAGG
The DNA here is from genome assembly GCA_003286495.1 of Chlorodrepanis virens. NCBI lineage: Eukaryota > Metazoa > Chordata > Aves > Passeriformes > Fringillidae > Chlorodrepanis > Chlorodrepanis virens. Next base: position 31,533,616 of record LTAT01000006.1, read on the forward strand.
GCAAGGCCAGTGGCTGGTACAGAGCCATGGGTGCTCCTCTGAACCAACACTGGGCTGTGAGACCTCCACTTCCCTCTAGACATCATTCCATTGTCCAGCCTTTCTTGAGCCAGGTGCAAGATAACTGAGGGGTCCAGCTCATGGTTTTCTGAATCAGCCTGATCAATTCACCACCAGCTCAAGGCACTCTGTAGCAAGTATGAAAATTTACCGCGGGAGGTCCAGAAAACAGCTGTACTTACTCTGCTGAGAGACACCTTATGTGCTCCACACGTTTCTCACTTTGCCAAATGCTACATAAATGTGCCTGAGTAAACCAGAATTATCACAAGTGGTAGATATAAAAAGCTGGACTGCAAATCTAAATCAAGAAATCTCCAAATGGCCATGCCACGTATTGATTAAAAAAGCCAGGGGGTTATACAAATAGGAGAATGCACAGCATGAAATTTCTATCTTGTAAACATTTAGGTCAATCATTTATTAAATATGGATATTATGCTATTTCTCTTCTAGTGAAGAAGCCTAAGGAAAAAAATCTGATCATATGCTACTCTAACTGGACACTTTTCTCTATTTTTAGAGTGGAACATATAATCTATTAAATGAGCTAAGAAATGATTGATGCTGAAAAGTAACACTGCCTCATAAAATACATCTTTTTGAAAGGAACTGGCATGTAATTGTATGTGAATAACATTCTTCGTTAAAAATATTTGCACTTTTGTTTGTTTGAAACTTTTTTGTAGCATTATTTCTTGTAAATATAAACAATAAAATCTACAGAAAACAACTACTTGTTGCTTTCAGTGTATTGCACAAAGAGATTTCACCACAGGGAACAATCCAAGTTAGTATATTTCTGAATCAAAATGTGCATAACTCAAGGCCACATTTTGAAAAACATGAGCTTCCTTTTTGCAGATCTAAAAAGAAAACAGTTAAAAGCATGAAAACTGGCAACTACTATATTGGTTCAATTACAGAGGCAGCAACTGTCTTTTCACTCATCTATGTAATTGCCATACCATGGTTGTTTTATAGGAAGTGATTTCAAATGCCTCATGTTAAATTAAAGCAAAGCTGCCACCTCCTGAAGATCTGAATTAAATCTTATCAATAAAGAAAGCATCATCTATGGTCAGAGGAGCATAATGCTTTGCCTGTGAAGAAAAACTTCCTTGCCCCTTACAATCCACTGTAGCAATGTGTCTTCTTATTGTAGAACACATATTGTAGTGACAAAAGCCAATTAATTCCCTTAGTGCAACTGCTTTTTGCAGGGCCTCTGTTTTGAGAAACTCTTGCTTAGTGTGCTTTCGGTGCATTATTTTTAATGCAAATACTTGCAACTTAAGAGCAGTGGAAAACTGTATAAATCTCCCAACATGTGAGAAATTAGCAAGTGTTACATTGCTGTTTGATATGCAGCACATAGTCAAATTTACATTCCTAAGTTTTACTTTGAAATAAAAAGCATACTCATGATCTTTGAAAATAAGACAGTTAAACATTTAGAGAGAAAACCAGAGGCACCTCACATTCTTTTTGAGCTACATTTTACCTTAAAATGTTTTCTGAAGATTAGATTATTCTACTTAGATGCTGTGTCTATAAGTGAACTGATATGTGAGCTTTGTAGGAGCCCAGTTTTCAATGGTGTTAAATGTAAATGCCTTTAATTGTTACAAATTTGCCAATTTTTGTTTATAAGGCTGTATAATGGTATGCATATAATACTGTAAATGCCATTTGCCAAAGAGGATTGTATACTTACAGGAAGAAAATAAGGTATCTAGGAAAATTGGGAAGACACAGCTCAGAGAATGAGAATACAACCAGGAGTATTGCAGCATAGTCTCAAAAAGGAGGGTGAATTCCTGAAAAGTAGCATTTTCTTGGCACAGGAAATAGTCTGAAGTGCCAGTTACCCCACATACATTATATATATGTAATAATTTGATTCTGTTTCAATTTTTTTGTAAGGTACTACTACCTTTTTGTAGGTACTACTGCTAATGATAAACACAGGAGAAGCAGGAGCTGAGGCCAAAAAGAGAGATAAAATCTGTGGTAAAAAGGGGGCTGGGAGAAGGCAAAGAAAATCTTCAGCGTGGTCTGAAGCCATTGCTCACAGAAAATTGAAGAGGTTGATACTTAGTCTTGAATTCTGCCTGTGCTCTGAGTTGGCCTGGCATCAGGAACACAAGTGCAGGTGCCTGGCTGTTAAAAGGCTCCAGAGCATCAATCTCACTGTAGGAAGCTTAGGAATAAGGGCAGCATCTTGAGGTTTGGGAAGTTAAGCAGTATAGCACAACTAATTCTGACGCCAGTTTCCAGTGTGGTATATATTTACTTTGCATGATGCAGATGGGGATACTTAAACAGCATGCAGCTGGAATTACTCCCATAATATAGATTGGAAAATGCATTATTTTACAGAACATTTCACACCTGCAGTAGTCTGTTAAAACACTATTATATGTTCATTAATTGGTTGACAGGCATAGGTAGGTAAGCAACTGTATTCTACAGTCAACAGCACAGGCCTGCCAAATGTGACCCATCTCACCAAGAAAACAGACATTATCCAGAATTACAGTATCTAAACTATCAATATTGTTAGCTTCTGAATAGAAAACAGCAAAATAAGTAAGAAAACCTCCTGCCAACGGGAAGTGAAATCTTCACCCATAAAACAAAAACCTGGGGTGTGCATGTGTGTTTGTTTAAAGACAAATTTAATTTTACCTTTGGCTGTAATCTTACAGGCGCTTTCAGCAAAATCAAAAGATGTGGTGAAAACTCATCTGGAACAAAATGTTGTACCTTTACTGGCTAAAAAGGTAAGCTCAGGAGGTTAAAATGAGCATCATCATAAAAAAAATCTCTGACAGAATAGGCAAAACACATATGAATGGATAAGGTTTAGAAGCCTGTATGTTGGCAGTGAGAGACAAAACCCACATCAAAAGAAGCAGAAGGCTGTTACACTGTATGCTAACTATTTCTATGAAAACTTGGGGGTTTCTGTGTTGTTCATAATTTTTCCAGTGGAACTCAGTCAAAGAGGTGAACTGCAGTGAAGTAAAGGGAGCAACTTTTCATCCATTGTGAGAAAATATCAGAGCAATGTTATTTTGATCTGCCACCAGAATGATCTTCACTCTGTAGATGCAAAGATGAATTTACAGCACTTTGTGATACCTCTTGGTATCCGTGAGGGGTTCTTCATAGTTGGCCAAATAAAGAGAGCATCTTTCTGAAATAGTCACATCACTGTTTCAGAGCAAAGTCCATGAAACAAAATGGAAATTATAGTTGACATTTATACTCGAGTCATGGTGAAATATTTCTGACATGATTAGCTGTCAGAAAAATGCTGTACCCAGACATGACTAATCATCATGATTATCTTTCTCCTATTTGATAGAATATACTGTGAGGCATGTGTGCAAAACCCTTACTCCCTTATTTAAATATTTCAGCACTATGTCAGTGACAATTTAAGTAAACCTAAGCAAAAAATTAAAGATTATATTTTTCAGAGAGACAATACCATTTAATTATGCTTGCAAAATTAAGGTGAATTTTAAGGGCAAAAAAAAATGCTAGGGATGCACTGGGTGGAAACTGCTGTTCTTCAGAGTTTTTACTCTGATATTTGGATTTCAGAGCAGAACTCAATATTTAAAGCCTTTAAAATTTTTGCCTGGTTTTCTTTCACAATTTTCTGTAGAATGAAGGAAATTGCTAGTCCAGGTTTTCTTGTTCCAAAGCATTGGAAAAAAAATAGGGAAAGGGGACCTCAGAATGGTTATTTCCTGTTCAAAATTACTTTTAACAAATGGTAGTGGACTTTGTCACGTACTTAGGAGTTGGGGGGAGGCAGTGCCTATTCAGAGGCCGAAAGACTCTGAGCCAGAGTTCTTTCTAAGACCTGTAGACCTGTACAGCTCCTCTCAGGTGACTGAGCAGTCAAGGGGGATCCCACTCTACTCAGCAATAATGACACCACATCTGGAGTGCTGTGTGCACTTCTGGGCTCCTCAGTCGCAGACAGACATGGAGCTTCTGGAGCAGGTCCAGGGAGGGCAACAGAGATGATTGCAGAACTGGAGCATCTCTCTTAGGAGGAAAGCCTGAGAGAACTGGGCCTGTTCAGCCTCAGGAAGAGACAGCTGAGGGGAGACCTCATTGATGCCCATCAGAGTCTGGAGAGAGGCTAGCAAGACATTGGAGCCAGGCTCTGCTCAGTGGTGCTGAGCAATAGCACAAGAGGCAATGGGCAGGAACTGATGCACAAGAAGTTCCCCCTGAACATAAGGAAGAACTTCTTTACTGTGGGGGTGAATGAGCACTGAGCAGGTTGCCCAGAGAGGTTGTGGAGTCTCCCTCACTGGAGATACTCAAAAAATGTCTGGATGCAGTGCTGTGCTTTGTGCTCTGGGATGACCCTGCTGGACTAGATGACCCACTGTGGTCCCTTCCAAGTCAGAAAAGGAATTCCTCCTCTCACCATTCCTCCTCTCCTGTCCCATCTTGTCCAAGCAGCACGTACTGCTGTCCTGGTACTGCCAGTGCTGCTGGCACCTCAGCCTTGCAGGAGCTCCCAGTATGATCAACACCACCAAGCTCTTGCACAAGGCCAGATAACAGGGTATTGAGACTGGAGAGGAAGTGCAGAGCAGGCCAGAGGTAGAGAAAAGGGAAGCAGGGAGGACCATGCACCCCATGGTAGTGTGCTGAAGGGGAGTCATCCATTTCCTTTCCAATCAAAGTGTGTGCAGTGCTCACAGACAGTGAGCATCTCACTTGTGAATGTTTTCTCAGTAAGCTGTAATACCATTAACTGTGCACCAAGAATAGTGACTTTTATAATGCCACTCACACTTCTGCATGTAAGTTTGTCTTTGATACTTTCAAATCAACATCTCAGTTATGTGAATGCCCATTATATTTAAGGCCATAATGTGGACATGTAGAATTCCAGCCAGCCACAATTTTCTGTACGTTTCAGTCAGAAGATAATATGCTATTGAAAAAAAAAAAAATTACAACCTTGTAAAGATAAGAGGATTTTTTCTTTCACTACTCAAGAGAGAATAAGGGTGGTTTTTTTGTTTTTGTTTTTTTGTAAAAGTAAGCATGAGGCTGAAAGGTGGCCTTTAGACTAACAAAGAACTGATATAACTCCTGGAAGAGTTCCCAGTGCTTCCTTATTGGCTACTACAGTATATAAAAGTCTAATGAACCACAAAATGATGATGGATAAATCAAGTCTGCTCAGACTGGCTTCTGGACCCTGCAATATTATAAGTGCTCATCACAGTCATTATGGAGAGCAAATAGGTGGAAAATAGCACAATTATGAGATTATTAAATTCCACTTTTCTTTACTGTTTCTAGATTCAACAAAAGCACTTTTTTGGCATGTTTCATTTTCAGATGTTTTCCTTTATTACAGATTTTAATTAAAGTATTCTCATCTTAATATAAAAATTAATTATTACTATAAATACATTATTGGTAAATATGTATAAATATCAGTATATAGATGTATTAATTGATTTTTATCTAATTAATGTAATAAAATAAATTACACTGTTATGTTTCTGGGATTTCTATTACATAGTATCTGGATTGCTAATGCTACAGGCACTTTATTTTTGCTCACTACATCAAATGCTGATATCATACCATCTTGAACTCAATTTGCTGGATTTTTATCTTTCTTTCAGTGTTACAGACATCTTTAACACTGCCAGATATTTGGTACCAATACAAATAACATTTTATTTCACTACAGATCAGAAAGTTGGACTGCAAGGTTTTGCTATATGCAAAGCTTTATACCTCAGCTATTGCAGAGATTACTCTTCCAACACTGTGGCTCTCTACCCAACATTTTGAAGGAGTGTGGGATGGGAGATATGAATGTTAAAATAGTCTTTTGAGATTTTTTTTCCTTGGCTGCTTCTACCCAGATGAAAATATGTCAAGAGTTAGAGCATTTTTGCCTCTGTCTTCCACACTGTGCTTCAGTTCCGCGGTGCAATGACTGCCATCATAAAACAGCACAGTCCCCTTGGTACCTAAACCATGTGTGCACACGCTAACATGAATTTTCAGCCTCAACATGGATTTGTAGCTAATCTGTATCACAGCATAACACAGGCAGTGGCAAGAGAAAAGGATTAAAGACCAGCAGAAATGTTATCATGTTCTCCAGCTGTATCCTTCATTGAGTACCCTGTAGGTGTTCAACCGAAGCTAGAGTTCACCTTCTCCCTCAGAAAAAGTCGTTTCATATTTTTACATGGCATCCATTTGGTAATTAGCACATTTTTAGTTATACTTCTTAACCTAATTTTTAGACATTGATTGAAGTTTTCTAAACACAGAATGAGGTTGCGATGTTTCCCATATTCAAAAAGTATTTATGTTTTGGAGAGACTGAAGTGAATCAGATCCTCCTGTAAACAGCAGAATATTCTCTCAGTCGTCAAAAGAATCTGGAGCATTTACCAGTTACATTTTTAGCAGCTGAACCAGATGTGAATAAATTTAGTCTTTTGTATTAAACTGCCTAATTAGGATAGTAGCATCTTGCAGGGAAACTGGGGATGAATTATCACATTATAAAAAAATTTAGAACACGTCAAACTTCTGATTAGTCTTTAGCACCCTTCTGGTGTATATTACAGCCTATGACATCCAGAGTTGGCATCTACCTACCTATCTGCTAAATACCTTTTCATAAAGGTACACCATGTATTGCAGAGGGAACATTTCAAAGTGTTACTTTAGGAACAATATTCTATATACTCCGTTTCCCTTACTTACTACAGACCATGATATGTAGGAGATCACTGTATAGAGGATTATAGAGGGCCCTATGTCAAACTAGTCTCTTTTCTTTAGTCATTCTCTTTAGATAACAGATTTTCTAACTCTGAGTTTCTTAGGGAAAATTTTATAGGCTTTTTTTTCCTTCTTGGACTATACAGTCTAGGACTGATAGTTACTGCCACATGGACAGAAATATCTCTGCTTCCAGATACATCTGAAACAGAGATATTTTAAGGACTACCATTGCCTATGCAGAGATTTAAGAGCACCTTTTGCATTCAGTAATGTGAAAAGCAACCATTACTTTCAAATTCTTATCAGTGATCAGTACCACTGCCATTATAAACATCACTTATATTCATTAATGCTCTACTTGGATTCTGCTGGCCACTGTCATGGGCACTCATATTCTGTTTAAAACACAATTCCTTGTTATATTCAAATCTCTGCAACATATGACACCAAACTAAATGTGTGTTCTCTTATTGGAGTAATCATGACTTTATGAAATTCCACAAGTACAGGAGGACACCTGCCAAAAGTTCTTGTCTGAAAGCTCATCCTGTGATAATACCCCAAAATATTTTCCACCACAAGATAATTGCTAAGATTGGAACTGGGCAAGATAAAACCTTTTAAAAATACTTATTTTAATGGCATTTTTCAGGGAAAAAAAAATCAGGAAGAAATTTCACAGTACCATTTCACAGACCCATGGCTTCATTTTTTTGTACGTGTGTGTGATGTGTATATATATATATATATATATATATATATATGTAAAACATACATAAAAATGCAATGAATGGCATTGAGCCTGTGGGGGGGAGGGGGACAGGCAATGCTGTGTGGAGGGAAGGAGGGAGAGCATTCCCCAAGGCTGTAAATAACCACAACAGCCCCAACACCCAAAAAGAAGCCCCAGTCAAGCCAGCTAGTATAAACATCCAGCGATACAAAAACAAACAAACCAGAAAAAAACCCAAAAACCCAAACCCACAATAAATGTGTTAAAATGTGTAGCCATCTTTTCTTTTTTTAAAGGAGGAACACACATGCATACAGGTACCTACTGCTGGTAGTTAACTCAAAAGATTACTCTACATTAAGTAAATATTATCCCCATCTGGGCAAATGACTTCATATCATCTTGTTTACTTTTACTAGAAAGAGCTGAGTGAGACAAATACATGGGCTGTGAGAAAAAATTCCTACCAAAAATATTGACTACTCCAATGAATTTACTATTTCCATTTCAACCAACTGAAATCTTAGCAGGGTATTTGCTCCCTCTCTTTGACATTTTGGAAGCCAGATATTTGTGCTTCTTTTTATCATTTTTGCCTGCTAAAGTGAGAAATTTTGTCACAATTTAGAAGGCTCAAAACAAGTACTATCTGAGATAGTTAATTCAAATTTCTGTAACTGAAAACAGCCTGGCTCTCAGATGATGCAGATGGTATGGAGGAGGAGAAGGATCGTTTTGGCTACAGAATCACATTTAATCCTTTTTTTCCCCTCTAGCATAATCACATAATCAAGTGATAGCACAAGACTCTTGAGGCTACTGCTCTGTCCCCATTCTTCCCTTTTTATGCTCACTATAGCGTGGGTGTGAGTGTGCAAGGGTTTTCCCTTGGGAATGACTCTAGCAGAGAGGATGAGCAAAGGGCTGTCATTCAGAGAGAAGGCAGAAGGTCACAGAATGACAGACGGACACTCCATCAGTCTCCACAGGGAAATCATTACTGGATTTCTTGCTGAAGTACAGCCAGCTTTATCCCCAAAGCACAGGCATACAAGCTTAGCATCCAGTGCTTTTGATACAGCCAGAATTAGGATTTCAGGCAATAATGAAAGGAATAGAGAGGATATCAAGGTAACTAGAAAAATCCTAAACCAACTCATCAGATTGTCAGCCCTGTGACAGTCATTCAGCTGTATTTTATGTTGACCACAACCCCACCACTCCTCAACGTGCTTCTCTGTTCTCCCTGTCATAATGTTACCCGAGCTTTGAAAACTCAGTGGACACCATGGCAAAAGTTTTGTACTACCTTCTTTTCCCTTGAAACTGATGATCGTTTGTTTTCATTTATTAGTCTTGGATCTAATAAAAGTGATAGATATCTTAGAGAATTATTAATTGCTTGATGGTTAATCCACAGATCAATTTAAAACCACAGAGTGACACCAGCCACTACTGCAGTAGCCAATAAAAGTATTTGTATTTTCATCAAATCTATTAATCATAATAATTATTCACAAACTGCATTGCCATGGAGACAATCCTCCTAAAATCACCTGAATTAATGAGGTTGGTAATTAACTTTATTTATCTCATTTCAAACTGGTCCTTAGGTTTTGACATTTACTGATTGGATTCTGCAACCTTTATATCATTTACTTTTGAGTAAGTTGTAACCAATTTGGCACAACCCTCTGACAATTTTGCTGAGCAACCACAGATGATGGAAAATCTTTTTCTTGCAAGACATTCCTGGGAGAAATAGATGCATAGGTGCATATACTCATATAGCCAGCTTACTCAGGTATATGCATCGCTATTGACATTTTATCAGAGTTTAAAAAAAAAAGCCACCAACATAACAAACCCCACCAGAATTATGATCAATGCTGACAGTTGGTTTTCTGATGGCACAGCCCATCTTGGGAAATACAAACTATCTTTAACTACCCCTCCTAAAAAAACAATACATGGCATACATAACTAGAAAACTCAGTTGTTGAAAGCTTTTATCCAAGGCAAGGGAAGGCAGCATCTGTTAAATGCAATAGTCAAACTGGCATAAAGTTGCCAGGATTTTATAGCCACCCCCATGAATCTTTATGAGAAGAAAAATTCTTTAACCCAATGCACATTGCAGCTGGTGGAAGAGAAGCTGTTTAGGAACTTTTCCAGGGGTTCTCTTTATGCAAATTGACAGAAAATTTGCAGGCCAGAACACTGACAGTAGTGGTACTGAGTGCCAAATTATTAATATACACCCAAGCAAAGAAGAGTACTATTATGACTTTCTAACCCACAGAAACAGATTATTTCTGTCCAACAACTTCAGACCTTCAGCTCTTGACCTATATGTTAAATCCTCTAAAAGCAAACTTTTGTACCTTGTACCTTTATTTTGTGTCTCATGAACCCATGATGGGCTGGAACCTAAGTTCAATCTTGATCTTGATTGTTAAATCAAGTGAGGTATTTTCAAAACACTTTGATAGTAGAGCTGTTAATAAGCTGAGTGATAACTTTGGTTTTCAAGCACTTTTATAACTCCATACTACTAGTGTAGAAGGTTTTAAAAATGCTACGTGTAAAACCAAATGCTACGTGTGAAACCAAATGGAACTTTCTTGCAGCAGATGTTCTACCCGACCTCAAAATAAAAGTCACTCCTGAATGAATATCACATAATTTTAATGCAATAACATAAATTTATACAAAATAACTATTTTTTCTCTAGTTCACTTCTCTTGAAACATTTCAGAAATTTGAATTCTGTATTCTTTTGATAAGTAGGGAAGAGCTTTCTACTTCAGCTGTATGAAAAATACAAGAAATAGCAAATGTTGGAAGGTACTCCTTGTCTCCTATGGTCACTCCTAAAGAACTAATAAAATGTATATTTGCATGGTTTCAAATGTATATTTGAATGGTTTGTTTTATAGGAGTCTGCATATAACCCAAGAGGGTGTATTTCTGGTTATCAACTTCAAACTTAATCTTCAGTGACTGCAATATTAAATTGGAATGCTACCATGCATGTCTGCTACAATGCAAAACCAAATGTGCATTTGGTTAAAAATTTGACATCTTCTAGTAAAAAGCAAAAACCAGCTTCCCCATTCCCAAAATCGTAGGAACTTTTTTGACCTATTGTTTGCTTCGAATTTCTCATTTTTTGCCAGACTGTTTTTGACAAATATTTGGTCAAGGATGAAATTCCCACAATGAGTATGTGCAGCAGAGTTGAGAATGCATCAGCTTCCATCTGCCAAAGTTGAACATGCTTCCAGATAGATTTGGCCAAAACAGCAGAGCAGATCTAAGCACTAGGATGTGGTAGTTGATAGCAAGCACTGCTAAGAACACCCTTCCCTCACTTCTGCCCAAGCCATGTAGACTAATATCTTAGCCCCCCAATCCAATATGTAGGAATAACTTCATGGAAGTTGAGACAAAAATGCTGTGTAATGAGGTGGTTACAAATTGGCTCATTGCAGCCAAAATTGTTTCATAATGATGCAGATCCTACCAGCCATTTGCACACAAAGAAGGGACCCCTGGATGGAACTCTCTGGCCCACTAGCTTCCAAAGTTGTTATTTATATATGCTGGAAGATGTGTATTTAAATATTAACTACTTGTAAGCACTTTGCCAGAAGGGACTTCTAGGTTAAATTGCTCATAATATGAAAAAACTCATAGCCCAAGAGTACCCAAGGATCTGGAAATTAACTTGATAACATCAGATTCTGGAAATTTTGTCCATCTCCAGATCAATAACTGAGACATGTTTATCTCCCCATTAACAACAAAATTAACAACAAAAGCATTTATAATATATTCATCCTACTCCAAAGTCTCTGGTAATACCATTTTAAGCCAGGAATGAAAACTGATCAAAGGTTTTTGAAGTGAACAACAGGTTTATCTGGATGAAACCCAATTGCATCATACATAGACTGTTCCTAAGGGCACTATCTGGTTTCTACCCAGTAAAGAGCTCTAAACTGTTTGGCAAGCCAAGTTATGCCTTCTCACATACATCTGCCAGTTCCCACATAGTAAGCATCATCTGCACTAAGCCAAGATGGTAAATCAAAATAATTCCCTTGCAAGATTCTGGAACATCCTTTAGGACAGCTGCCATCCAGTAAATTCCAAAATACAGGAATCAGTGGTATTAAAGCCCTGGCAAGGCTTTCATTACTGACACAAGCAATGATGGCAGGTTCATAGCTGATCAAGTCTGTCTGCCAAATAGCTAACTAAAATGAAAGTAGGATCATTTGGCAAGTTTAAAAAAAAAATTACCTAAGCACTAGCTGAAAATTGTTCACCCATGCTACATGGAACTTGGAGTGTAGATGCCAACAGTCCCGCTGTGGTTGTTCTAAAACACATTAACCTAAAAGAGCGATGAAAAGTAAGAGACATTAAACATAGTAGGTGCTTTCAAAAAAAAAAAAAAAAAAAGAAAGAAAAGAAAAAACCCACTGGCCATGTAATGTAATATTTCTGTGTTTTTCTTGCCATAAATCTACACACCAAGGGAATGCACTTTGTGATCTGTAATCTGTATGAATTTTAAAATTCTAAGAGTTTTTCTTGTCAGTGCCCCATGTCCATTAATATCCAAATAAATAAAGATAAATATTTTAATTTCTTCTCAAAGATAGGTGAAATATAACCCTGCTATTCAGCAGGCTGAAGAACCAAGTGAGGTTTCACTGTGAATTTCTAGAGGGTTTTAGTGTAGTATGCCTCTAGCTTTAATTGCTGAAATTTCCCTCTGGCTTTGTTACTAAATGACACTTGCTATAGTTTGTTGCTCTGATCTCTGCCTGTGATTTTCCTACTAAATATGGGTTGAGAAGGACTTGATTCAACGAATGAAAGCAAACTTGTTATCCCTCATGAGGTCACACAGGTGTCTTCAGATAACTGAATCAGTACAGGGATAGATAATCCCTTAAAAATGAGACCATGAAAATGAAGATTGAACTACGTTACATCTGTGCAAGAAAAAAATTTAGTTAACTGATTGCCATGTGTATGCCAGGGGTGTCATAAACCCAGTGTGACAAACAACAAACGTGCACAGAATCAAAACCGTGGCATTAGACTCTAAAGCCTTTGTTAGCAGACCAGATACAAAAAAATGTCAAGACATTATCTTCGATTAGTTTAAAAAATTATTCCAGTTCATCTTGTGTATTCAGTGCATGTGGATATCTACAGTACTTATTTTTCGTACAGACATTCAGATCACATCTCGAAAGCAGAAAACATACAGGAGATGGAATTCCTCACAGAAGAGTGTCCTATCCGTGAGAACAGAAAAACACAGGAAATGCCAGGTTTTGCCATCTCTTGCATTCTCAAGACACCAGGGCATTTAAGATTGAAGCCTGAATGCTGGCTCCCAGACAGCCTGACTCCTGTCAAGATGGAATGCTTCCTGCTTGTAAGCTTTTTCTCCCTCCTTTGTTTCTATCTCGTCCATCACATCACAGAGAGAAAAAAAAAAAAACTCATTCCTTTTTAGGATCCCTCTGAGCTGTCTCAATCAGTTCTACAGGATCCAGGGAATCCAGGTGTGGTTCAGTATGCTTTTAGTATGAACTTTTCATAAAGGTTGTTTTGAAAATTGTCTTGTTTTTAATATTCCCTACAAGTATTCTTTCTTACTGTGATGACTTGCTTTGCTAGTTTAAATAAACTTGACTTTTTATGTTATATGGTAATCTGGCAGCTGTTTTCAAAAGTACATATAGGACACCAGATAGTTGCCAAAAAAGAAATTTTTGTTCTTATTTATGAAAAAATAATAATATTTGTCTTGTAGAAAAAGAAGAACATGAGAATGTAAATATTTGTTTGATTTTTGCCCTGTTTTGGGCTATAAAGAAAAGGCTTGATCTTATTATTCCTGTTACAATACTTACTGCGTTACACAGCCTTATTATTTGCACAATTAATTTATTAATTGTACAAATAATGAGGCTGTATAACCTGTACAAATAATTATTTTTACAATTAATTTGTATCATTTAATACATAAAATATAAAAATAAAATATACCGCATTATCAAATATCCTAGATCTTTGTCAGAAGCTGTCACTTGTCTTTCATCCATATAGACTAATTGAAGTTTGTTCAGCAATACTTCTTTAAAGACTTTAAAGGCAAAGATTATAGCAGAGCCTGAGACTTTACAAGAATATTCTTCCCTCCAAACTGCAGGGGGAATCTGTGTAAAAATATAAGTTAGACAGAAATGCATACATGAAGTTTTGCTTCCAAAATTCCTACACAGTGCCAACAGTGGTAATAAATACGTCCAGTTGTTAATGTCTTTATAAAAGTCAAGTTACAAAACCTGTAAACTCACTCCATGTAAATGAAGAGGAGAAAAAACTGCTTTGAATAAATCTGAAAGTGATAGCCACACGGGGCAAAAAATAAACAGCACAAAGAATTAGCAAAAGTTCTGTCAAAGACAAACCTTCAGCAATCGCATTAGAACCTGTGAAATCAACCTAACGTGAAGTATCTTCAAATATCTTTGTATTGTCCGTGCCTTTTTTAATGCAAGAAATGCATAAAGGACTTGCATCTAACAAAATTTTGTGCTTTCACATGTGCAATATCATTTGTCTAGAAATCATTAGGATCTGAAACAAGAAAGGATACTATAATGAGCATCTTACTTTTTTCAAGCATTCATATCACAAGTAAGACCTAGGAGCTTCAGCCTGAAAAACTGATATTTGTCTACACATTAGAGCGCTACTTCAAAACATTCTAATTTTAGAATCTGTTTCTTTTGGTGTGATTTAGGGCAAAATAATACAGATCAGCAAGCTATGCTGATCCACAAAGTGCAGCAGGAGCTGCGCATTTTTGAATAAAAGGATTCGCACGATCACCCAAATTTGGAGTCCTCCAGATTCTGTGCTTGCATTCAGTGCTTTCCAATCTGTGCAATACCCCACTCACATTTTCCTTACAAGTTTTTATGCACTGTTTTGGAATTGATATTTATTTCCTCAACAAGAGGTTGAGTGAGACTTTGTGAATCACCTCAAAATCCCGGAGAGTTGTTTTAGGATATCGAGATTGGAACCAAACTTCTTTGGAGAAAACATCCTCTTGCCCAACACGAACACCAGCTTTTTAGCTCTCCAAATAAAGAACTTCCCTTTCATACTACAGATGTAGTAACTAAAATTGCCTTACCTCATGAATATTACACTATATTCAGGCACTTCCAAAGAACTTGTGAAAATTGGGACAGCTCTACGGAAGAAGGAAGCACAGCAATCATCATGTGTGGATTGCAATAATAAGGCCACTAATCTTACTGCAATACCTGTTCAGAATATATCCATGCAGGACCCAGAAAGAGAATTATCAGATGTTCTGCACTCCACTGAATGGCATGGCACACAGGGCATGAATTATTACCATTTTCTCAGAATTCATGGGCAAGGGACAAAGATTAAAATCTATGTAACTGTTTAATGCACAGAGTTCCATGTGAAGCTGGAAGTTTGTACAGTGTTTTAAGGTGCTTTTCAATTGTAGAAAAATTATTTTCTTCTTGCACCACAAAAGGAAGATGTTGCCTCACTAAGGGAGTTAGCAACAAGTTACAGCTATGAAAATAGACAGCAAAGTGAAAGAAATGCAAGTTTATAGTGATTCTCCTTGAGTAAACAAGCAATCAGAATTATTGACACAAGTATAGAATTTCTTTTTCAGGAATTTTTAGCTCCTTCTGTTGTCACATTCTTAAAAGGAAAGATTTCTAGAATCTTTTACTCCTTAAAATCTGGCTGTAAAAGTTATCGAGTAATCCTAACTCTGATTTCACCTATTTCAAATGAGGATCTAGGGAGAAAATACAAGAAAACCAAAAAAACCCAAAAGAACCAAAAACCTGTTTCGTCAGAATGATGGAATCTTTGGAGAGGAAAGTTCATAGATCCTTTCTCTGGAGGGTCCTTTCCATATTTGATACATACAGCTAATATATATCATCAAATTCACAGCAAAATCCTACTAGTGATTAACAGAATTTTTTTCACAAATAAGAGAGGTGATCTCCACAGTTCAGTAGATTAATAAAATTGGGTTTATATAATTTTAATATCAATATTGTTCAAATTCAAAAAATAGGGTGGCTCATAAAACTAATTTCAGTATTTCTGTGAAATAATTCTTTTTATGAAATAATAAACAAAAAATACCTGATGCTATTTCATGAGATCTCATGAAAACATTCATTGATCCATGGGAAATAATGTTTGAAGTTAGACATTAAAAAAAATCCTTCTTCTGAACACCACATTAATTTTGGTTCAGTAAGTTTATTTTTCAGCAGCGACTTTTAACTAGTTTCCTCACTTCATTTCTGCACACCCTTTAGATGACCCAGAACTGCATCTTTGTGACTGGAATATACCCCAGTGAATAATTTCTGAGAACACAGCTCTTGCTCAGCTAACACTAACTGCCAAAAGTGCTCTAACAAATTAGGAAAATCAGAAATATGCAATTACTTTTATCTCCAGCTACTGATTAATTGTACCACAGCCACAACTAGAATTTGGATTAATGAACAGTAACATTCTGCTACCATGGAAAGGAACCTAAATAGTGAAAATGAAAGCTCTAAACAAGTAAGAAAATGCAGTCATGACTTGAGTCTCATACTGTCCTTTGCTTTGAAAGAAAACTGGATGAGGTTTTCTTTTCCTCACAAGTTAGATCTCTATTCTGGTTTCTGGATCAATTTGATCTTTTGAAATAATCATGGCAAACTAGGGCTAGGAACAGGAGGTAGAGTGTATTGCTGTTTCTCTTGGCATACAATTTTCAGAGATGAGATTGGTGTTCTCTCTTCATATGTCAAGATGTAAAAAGTCTAGAAGGATAAAAATATATATTCATGGAAATTGCACATGTGATGGGGTGAAGGGAGGATTTACCTGTGTCTGTACTCTGGGGCACAATCCAGAGTTGATCACCTTCCATGATAAACCTGCCTCAGCCACTAACCACGTGAGGTTTGTGATTTAGTCATAGTAATCCAAACACACAGCTGGAAGTGGCCTCTAAATACACTTAGAGCAGTCTCAGTGGGGAGCTTTGCATGGCATGTTTGCTGAAGCTAAAACAATCCATTGTACCCTTTTGGTCCCAAGAAAGAGGTAGCACAGATAACTGTTTGGGGAAGGACTCTGAGTTACTTACAGCTGACCAGAGGCTATTCAGACCTACCCCATCTCTGTTCCTGTGTTTAATCACACACCTTGCCAGCCCGTCTTGTGTGCCTTGTCCCAAGTCTGTGTTTTCATCACAGCACGGTGAATAACCATGGTACCCTTTGTAGCTGGAGATTCCTTTGGATTTGAATACCAGGGTGATGCTAATGAAGATTGTCTCTGTGCTCTTAACAACTAATTTTTCCCCAAAGAACACAGTTTAAGACAAACAACTTTTCATTATACATAACATTAAAAAATGCTTACAAGCCAAAACCTGAAGTTATCCCTGTTCCTCTACCTCACAAAGTCTGGACAATTTGTCCTTATAAAGCCTACAAGGTGAGCCATTATTCAACATCTTTGTTTCACAGATAAAAAGCTTAAGCACAAAGCCCTGCCAGGGTAACATGAACACTTGCATTTATCTTGGTGGTATTAAAACAAGTCGTGGATTCAAAAGCAGCACTCAGGCACACAGATAATATATGAAATAGAAAACAAACAGAGAAACAAAAGCCCAGGCAAAAAACCCCCCAAGCTTACCTACATCTCCTGAATCCCTAGGCAAAAAAAGGAGCACCAAGCTTTTCAGTTTCCATTGGAATCTGTATCACACTATCCTGACATCTACTAACAATACATGTTATTTATTTTACACATCAAATGTTAAATATACTTTCTACACATTCTAAGCATGCAAAGTGCAGAAAAATGCTAGTTTTCTTGAAAGAACATATCCAGAAACACAAAATATTTTGTAAGCCCCAAGAGAGTCCCAGGTGTGTTACAATAAGCAGGCAGTATTCCTGCACAGGCAGGTCACTTTGCTATTACACACAGCACAACTCTGAACTGAATGTGATTTATTAAACCCAATTCAAAACACATTTAAACCACAACACAAACTTAACCATTTTACCCCTCAGATCAAGCTAAGAAAAAGCTTTGCCTTAGATATTCCTTTTTTCTATAGGAAACCACTCTCTTTTTCCTTATCAAATATTTTTCCTATATTCATGATCTAGAAAACATGGATAACACTTAACACAGAAAAATACATTTTTATTTATAATAAATTGCATGTGACAATCTATTTCCAAGTCATTATTAACATCAAGCAGAAAAGTAACTATGATCCATATTCCAAGTAACACCTCTGAGCAGTGGAACACAGGAAGGCTCTGTCAAGTGTAGTTACATTTTCCTGTCAGCCTCTTGGTTGTAAAGACATATATTGATTTAGGGAGTACACAGACAGAAGGTGTTGCCACTAACACTAGAACTGAAAGGGTGGGAGGAACATGGTGCAAGAATACCAAAGCCCACATGCAAAACAAGGATATACTGCTCCACCCAGTGCAAGCTGATACATGGAGATTTACAAACTGAGATTTACAAACTGAGATTTACAAACTGAGATAGCATGAGAGTCTCAAGCACCAAGCAGAAGAGACATGCTATGCTGCCTTTCACTACAGTGAAAGACACTAGGTACTGACAATTTCAAGCTGTTCATATTATTCATGTTTACTTCAAGGTCAGGCTGGATGGAGCTCTGAGCAACCTGTTCCAGTTGAAGATGTTCCTGCTCATTGTAGGGACATTGGACTAGAGATGGCCTTTAAAGGTCCCTTCCAAGCCAAAATGTTTTAAGATTATGTTTATACTGCGTGCAGTGATGTGTGGGTTTTTAAATATTTATTCTTCTTACTAGCATATCTCACAGAAGGTAATTCAGATCACCTTGGATTTCCCTAGCTATTGCCACTAGAAGAATGAGTGTCATTTTTGCCCTCTTCAGACTGAGTAATATGGCTTTAAAACTTACCCCACTTTCACATATGCATACTTAGTAATAACAAACTGCATCGGAGCCTTGCCCTCCCTTATTTTTGCCCCTCCATATTGCTCTCTGTTTTCTGAGATAGCCAGTCCATTCACAACGGTGTTTGAAGTACTGAAAAAGTATACTGGAAAATACCCAGGCCTGGCAAAGATCAGGAACAGGCTCAGCCACACAGATAGTTAAAATTCAGTCACAGCTCTTTTTTTTTTCTTTTCCAACCTGCTTTCATACCACCAGCAATGTTGAGAGAGCTGGGTTATTTGATGAAAGAGACAAACGCTCTGTGTCTCTCTTATATTTCATAAGCATGACAGTGACGTAGTGTGAACCCATTGCAGTGTTTGCACCTCAGAAGACATTAGGTTGTTTTTCATTTCTGCCTTGATAACTTCACTACAAGGACTTAAAGAGCCAGCAGACATGGCTCACTGCACAATTTTGGCAGCTTGTGTTGCAGTTTCTTACCTTACACAGCTATGAAGACTGAGAGAGTCACTCAAAGAATTAATTGCCAGTAAACATTTCTTCTCCTCACACAAGATGGAAAAGGGAAGAATAGAAATTACGACTATTTCACAGTAAAAATAATGGTTTATATTAGATAGCCGAATATAGGTTATTATTGACATCAGCTATATTGGTTAAAAATGTTTTCATTATTATTGTTCGTGTCCTGGACCTGTCATTTATGTGTCTGCCCAAAGACAGTCTTTATCACTTGCTGACAGACCAGGCTTACAAATTTACCTGCCTCTGTCAGTGAGGGAGGACTGCAGATAACAGTTCTGCACCACGTCTTCACCAGAGCCAGGAGGAATGAGAATAATAGAAAATACTTGAGAATTCAGGTACTTATCCTGTCCCTGCAGAGTGACCAAAGAAAGCCCAGCAGCACCGATGGCGACGCTGATGGGAGAGAGCATCACGGCTTTGAAGTGGTGTGGTCTACACTGCTGCACTGGCAGCTGTCAAAGCAGATTTGCTCCTTTTGTTCAGAGTCTCTCTCTCTCCCTCTTGCCTCTCTATGGGCAGCATTCAAAGAGCAGACAATTCTGTCAGGGAATTTTCCTCCCACTGCTGAAAACTACATTCTGTATCAGCAAGAAAGTATGGCTGGTGTTTGCTAATGACTAACCTTGACTTCCTTCTAATAAATCAACAGTGATAAATAACAATGAGCAGAAGATTCAGTGCATGCAGTTAGATAATGCAGAGGGGTACCAAATAGTGACTATGAAAAGAGCAAATTAAAATAAAACAATATATTCAGAATTTCATCCAATATTAATGTGAAATTTTCAGCTGAACTAGGGGAAAAAAAAAAAAAAAGCTTTCTTTTCCAGGAGAGCAGGTATTAGCTCTTAAAATTTTCTTAGGGCTGACACCAGTACGAAAAACTGAGAAACATTCATGAGCATGCACACACACACACTCAGACATGCAGAGAAATAAGGAAACATCTGAATAGAACTGCATGAGCAGACTCAGGTTACAGAAAACTCTGGAGCTTTTTGATATCACTCTGATGATACAAGAATAGGATATTTTGGTTCATGGTGTCAACATCAAGGTATGGGTTCTAATTTGATAGTACTTTAAAGGTAGTAAAGCTTAAAACAAGTTTTTCTAAGACTGTACCTAATCTCATGCCTTCTTTTTCTTTCCTATCCTTTCTCCTTCAACAGAAAAATATTTTGGTTTTATTAGTTATAATATATATAGCTTAATATTAGTTTTGATCTTTATGAATTATATATATTATATATTTAGTCTTTATAAAAAACTAGTTTTAGAGGGAAACTGCAAAATGAAAGAGAATTACAGGGTTTTATTGGTTTATAATATATTCCTCAATAGGTTTAGAATTTGACGGGTACATGCCTAAGGCAAAGTGGCAATTTTAAACACAGGCTTCAAAAACTTTCATTATCAGTAGCACTGTCTTCAACTATTTGCCTTTGAGTCAGTCTCTCAAGTTTCCATGCATTGTTATCTGGCAAAAGGAAAAAGAGTTGCACTATTTCTACAGCTGCCTTCTGCACTTACTTCCTTTTGTTAGTGCATTTTTAAGACAAGGTGATACATTCTGTATCACCATTCATATACTGAATGATCTTTGATGTTACTAGTTCTGGATATATATAAAATTCATTATATGCTTTTTAGGGTTATTCCAATAAACAGAGAAAAGTTGTTATTACCATTTAACTGTTGTTAAATGGTAATAACAGTCAGTTCTCCCTTATACTGATTGCAGTTTTATTTATGTTTTTAAATTTACGTTTAAAATTCCAAGAGTGATCTGTTGAAATCAATTCTTAGGTACAAAACCAGGTCCAATCACCATGCAATATTGTTTCACATCTTTCATAAGACAGGAGCACTACCAAAAAGATGCAATAATAAAAACAACCCAACTGCTTCCTCAAAGAACATTTTGGCCTCCCACAGATGCCTCCCCATTAAGCTGCTTTTGAAGTAAAGCTCAAAGGTCAAGGACTTAAAAAGAGCATACCTAAACCACAAGTTTGGGCATTAGAAGCAGTTAGTCTGTGGCAGATTAGGTCTCCATACAAGCTAATTTTCTATGCAATGCTTGTGGTCTCAAATATGCAGTGAATTGTCTCACACAAGCCGTGGCTAATTTGTGACTGAGAATACTTGTGGTAGCCAAGCTATCTTCTTTTTACAGATAACTCAACATATCATCAATGCTGCAGGTTGCCAGATCTTGAACAATTTCAGAACATGAGCCACCCTGATTCATGAACACATCCTTACTTCAAAAGGAAATTCTCCAATAAAATCCATGAAAGGTCAGTGCATAAATCAATGCTTTCTCAAAGATCTCAATTTAAGGACCATTATACACTTATTTTCCTCAGTCATCACCACAGAATATCCAGCCAGTTATTCATTAATTATACAACTGGCAGTACCACTGTGCATGGGGTTCCAGACCAAGATTTTTTTAGGATCAAAAATATTACTCTTAGCTTCGCTGGAAACCTTGTAATGAGGCAGACAAGGAGTCCTGAGCAAGGAGACCAGTGAGAAAGCCCACTAAATTAGGATTTTATCTGATGGATTTGAAATTATATGCATATGAAACTCAAAAATTATTTCCTCTTGCTTTGGTGGAAACAAGTGGGACATGAGGTAGAGCACTGAGAACATTGCACCAGCACAGCCCAAAGGAAACACAAGGGGCTGTAACTGAAAAGTGAAACAGGAGTGCAGAGCAAAGCTTGTAAAGACCTGGAAAAGATAAACCTCCTCCCTTTGGTTTTAAATTACCTTGACATTTTCCTTTCATGCGGCTTTTCCTTTCCTCTTGGAGCTGGATATTCAAACCTTGCAAGTAAATAAGGAAAACAGCAGTTTTAAAGATTGACACAATTTGTTTGATAAAGAGCAAGTTGTCAAAATTATGCATGGAAGCCCTAAGGAGAAAAGAAAGAGTTTTCAATCACAGTGGTAAATAAAATCCTTGACACAGTCTGACTAAAGGGTCCAGCTAGCAAATTCAAGATCTAAGTTCTTCATTGTGGCAGAAAAATCAAGGAAGACATACATAATTTTTATTTTTTTTATCAAAACCAAAGTGACAAAAGCCTTAAACCTGCTGGGGTTTAACTCTGTGTAAAATAGTTTATTCAGCATAGCCTCTCCAATGTATTACCATGCTCTATATCAAATCAAAATGTCTCATTCACATGCAATAAAAACCAAAGCCAGGTTAGGTCAAAAAGGAATCCGTAAATAATTTTGATGCTAAGAAAATGTGACTTGCATTACCACAATACACACTCAAATATATTGCAGCTTCCTGCAACAAAAACTCAAAATAAAAGCAGTATAATTATAGCTACTGTGGTCACAGGAGCTGTTACAGTCCCAAATTTGAAGCAAATTATCAAAAGGTGCCATGTTGGTGATCCTGTAGGACCATCCTGTCAGGCCCTGACATGCAGGTGGGACATGTGGAGAGTGGATTTGACTTCTATCACATGCAAGGCCACAGACCCTGTATGCATATGCTTTTTTAATAGCACAAAGCTTTCTATGCAGAATTTCTAATTCAGAAGGTATGGAGCTATCCCACAAGCTGGCACTTAGTCCATAAAATACTTGTATAGGAATTCCATTGTATTCCTTGTCAGTAACTCCCGTGTGGGAGTCTTCTATGCAATTGTAAGACAAATATCAGCTAAAATAATTAGTTGTCAACTTGCTGTGCGTGCCAATTCATGGTGTTTTTCAGATTCAAGGAGAACTTGGTATCCCTACTTGGTATGCACGTGAGTACACACAAACAGATTAGTTTGTTTATGACTTAGAATCCCATTTCAAGTTTGCTTTTTTTTTTTTTTGGGGGGCTGATTTATTTTTAACAGATGCTGACTGGTGAAGGAGCACAATCAGCAGAAGCTTTCTGCATGCCTCCCTGCCCATTTTCCTCTCCTATATATCCTGGAAGGTTTTGCAATCAACGTCACTGTCACACAGAGCATGTAAGGAGCAGCCAAAGCAAGTGAATTCACATTACATAAGCTCTAACAAACAAGGAAACACAGCCTGATATCCACCCCAGACATCTTTAGCCCTCAAAATCCTGCTTCACAGAACAAAAGGTGACCTTTTATTTCTGCTGAGAACTGAGATCTTACATTTCCAAATCAGCACTCCATACAGCTATCGCTTGAATGCATGAGTGGGGAATGCACCTTTCTGAAGGCAAAACATCTACATTTCCATGGAAGTAAAATAAAACCATAAATGAGATATTGCATAAGTATAGAAAAATGATCTGAAGCTAAAAGCTTTGCTGTATATTTACTTCAGATGCAAGATGAAAAATTCTGAAAGTTCAGGTTTTTTTACCTGCAACTAAAGGGGTTGATGTGGCATTCACATTCTCTGAAGAAATTCCTTCACCCAGAAATTCCCAGGAATTTCTCCTGGGAAGCTGAGAGGCCTCAGAGAAAAGGAAAACAGTTCTTATCTCATTTGCTTCTTCTGTGTTGTGCTGGTCTGTAATGTGTTTGGAAATTGTTTATCCACAGGTGATTTTTTCATTGGATTCTGGTGTGAGTTGTTTTGACTCATTGGCCAATCAGGGCCAAGCTGTGTCGAGACCCTGGAAAGAGTCACAAGTTTTCATTATTATCTTTTCAGAATTGCGTAAGTATCTTTTTTGGTATTCTTTAGTTAGTATAATATAGTATTCTTTAATATAATACAGTATAATAAAGTAATAAATTAGCCTTCTGAGAACATGGAGTCAGATGCATCATTCCTGCCTTCCTCGGGGGTGCCCTGCAAATACAATAGGTTTCCACCATTAAAAATATTCAATTGTTTTCCAATTCTTGATTACAGTAGAAACCATTGAAGAGTATTAGGAAAATAAAAAATGAAACAGAAACTAAGAATTTCAAACAGTGGTTGTTCTCTAGCTTGTTCATCACAGGGAACAAGCAAAATTTTCAGGTAGATTAGGCATAAATCACTGTATCTGATTTGGGGTTTTATTTTTTAAGCAATAAAATAATTAAATATTCCTGCTAAATATAAATTACTTTTGGATAATAAAGATTGTTGTGTGTAAAAGATTCTTTAACCCTAGGAGAATAAAAGATAAAAAATGTCTCATAAAAATAACAATCCTATCTCAAGGACTGTCTTTGGAGTGAAAAGGGGATGTTTCTATAGAGTCCAATTTTTTTTTTTCTTCACTGGTAATTGTCAGTATTAAATAAAATACAGAAGTGTTTTTGCTGATTACCTCCTGCGCAAAGCAGAAAACCCTAGAAATAGAATGTAAAAGAAATGGATTATCAGAACAAATACATTCAGAAAATTTCTGGTCTTTGTTCACACTACATTTACAACACCAGGAAAAATAAAACTACTTTCTGTTCATTCACTTCAAGGGTCCTTTTTTAATGACAGCTCTAGTAATCAGGAACAAGGCAGATTTTATGCAGGTTGGTTGCATGCATCAACAGTAATGTAATTTTCTTTTCATATGGCAGAGGATCATAAGGACAAATAAGGGCTTCACATTACAGAAGTCATGGACAATACTGAATGGTGGCTGCCACTAAGTGACATCCTGAGACAGCCTCACAAGGAGTCATGCACAGAGAAGCGGGTTGAGAAAATTACGAGTCAGATTCCTTTTTCAATTGCTTGACAGATTGAATGCAGATTCAGTTAATAACAGAGTCTGACTTAACAAATGCCAGAATATACATTGCTGGGAAAAGAGTGTTAGAGCTAGATTTATAAGATTAAAAATACATAATGTCCCTATATTTATATGATTGACTGTGTTTAAATACCAACACTAAAAACTTAATTTTGAAACATGAAATGAAATCTTCGTGTATTTAGCCAATGCATACAAATGTCCTGTATAATTTCATTCAGCTCTCACAGTTTTTAGAGCTACTGGTCCAGTGCAAAGGGGTTGCCATGGCTACTGCTCCAGAGAAAGTCCATTGAATCGCCCTTTACAATAAACTGTTGCTTTTCAGATGCCACAAGCCTACACATTGGAAAACACTATTTCTCTTTCCTCCTCCCAATACAGCAATCTTCCCATAAACTGAATGTTAGTGCACACGTGTGTGAAGAGCCGTGCCTGCTCTTTCATCAGTTCTTCAGCTGTGACCATTTCACATTTATTGTTAGCATAAACAGGAGGCAGGATTATGGAATCACAGAATGGCTCAGGTTGGCAGGGACCACAGTCTGGTCCAACCTCCCTGCTCAAGCTGGGTCATCCCAGAGCACAAGGCACAGGATTGCATCCAGACAGTTTTTGAGTATCTCCAGTGTGGGAGACTCCACACCCTCTCTGGGCAGCCTGCTCCAGTGCTCGGTCACCCACATAATAAAGTTTTTCCTTATGTTCAGGTGGAACTTTCTGTGCATCAGTTTCTACCAACTGTTTCTTGTCTTGTTGCTTGGCCCCACCAAGCAGAGCCTGGAAACCTCCTCTTGGCACCCACTTCAGACCCTGACAGACATTGATGAGGACCCCTCTCAGCTGTCTCTTTTTGACACTGAACAGGCCCAGCTTTCTCAGCCTGTCCTCTCAAGAGAGATGCTCCAGTCCCCTAATCATCTTCATTGGCAAAGATATCTTATTTGATCCCAAACATTTTGCTTAGAAACATCTCAGGAATGTTTTTCTTAAAAATCCACAAACCTGTTAAATCCACTGACCAGTCACATTCAAATTTCATCAGGTCTAGAGATCCCACCAAGTCTGGTTTCCACAAATTTCACCAAGTTCAGTTGCTGAATTGAGTACTGTCAGTGCTTCAACTACAAAAGATTGAAATTTGGGCACTTGCCATCAGGGCATGGCACAGCCTTCTGGGGAGGCACCGCCTGAGCCCTGAGATTGCAGCCACTGGCCTGATTGCCACTAGCCAGAGAAGAGCTTTCATCAGCCCAGGGAACATGGAGACAGGGGTCTCCCAGCATCTCAGGTGTGGGCTGAAGGGGAGAAGAAGGGTGCTGAAAACATCTGAGTCAAGGTGCACTGAAAGGCAGCCAGGGTGCACCGGGGCAGCCCAGGCACTGGGTGTTTTTCAGTGAGGAGCTACAGGCAAAGAACAGAGCTGTTTTCTTAAGTTCAGCTGAGTTGATTTACAGTTTGTTCCCCACCAAAATAAGAAATAATACCACTTCCAAAACTCCTTCATTAGGAAAAAAGCCAACTAGACAATATGATGACCACACTTATCTGAAAAATGGGAAAATTATTCTTAAAATGTTTATTCAGAATACCTTAACTCCGGTAATCCCTGCGTAGGCATCCTAGCAGTTATTTTTTCCCTTTGAGGTCCTTGTTCTGCTTTTAACTAAAAACTAAATCCTGAGAAATCCTTCATTTAAACACCCACAGATATTTTCAGATGTTTGTATTTCATAACAGGAAAAAAAAGCGAAGATGTCTTTTTGACAGGTTCTTTTGCAAAGACTTTTGGATTTTTGCAGTTAAATTGAGACTTCAGCCTTGTTTCTTTCTATCACACAGAGTCATCAAGAAGCAATGTAACTTTCTAGTTACAACTTATGAGGACTTAAAAGGGATCACAAATAAGCAAGAAATTAAAATATTTACTTAATTCGAAGTTAATATAGTGCTTTCATGAACTAAGAGCATTAGGAGTGGAAGAGTTGAGAAATACCATATTTTTAGTGTTGTAGAAAATATTTCAAACAATGACCTTCTACAAATGTCCCACAGTATTCTTGTCCTCCTGAATGACCCTCCTCTTCACAGTTTTAAGCTATATTGTTCAGGAATTTTAGTGATTAAAATCTCACACTCTCTTTCATAATAATTAAAACATTTACTGAAAAATCTTCATATACTGCCTCAAGAGTATGCAAAATTCTCCTCCCCTAATGCTTTCCAAATACAAACTTTAAGAATGGCCTTCAGTTTTCTTCAAGTTGTTAATAATCATATGGCTCTGCATGTATTCAGGAAGTTTTAGGAGCAAAAATGTAGAGATTTGAGAGACTTAAATTTCCCCTTCCAGTGTCATAACAACAGCATGTCCAAAGTTTTCAGGGTTCTTTGAAAGTATTTCTTCAGTGTTGTTTTAAACTGGCTTTAATCAGAACACTTTCTGTTCACTAATGTGAATACATTGTTTTGGAAAAATCTTTCCTGATTATATATTCTCAAAAAAATCTAGTGTTCATGACACTGCAAGCATGAAACCATTCCCCAGGTAATGTTAACATCGACAGACCAACTCCAGTATTTGCCAGGATTGACAGAGTGATTTAAAAGCATTCTGTTCTGGTCAGTACTAAAAGAGAGAGCGGGGATGAGAGGGAAAATTGATTATGCACCCTAGGGGAGA
The DNA here is from genome assembly GCA_003286495.1 of Chlorodrepanis virens. Lineage (NCBI taxonomy): Eukaryota > Metazoa > Chordata > Aves > Passeriformes > Fringillidae > Chlorodrepanis > Chlorodrepanis virens. Next base: position 31,561,229 of record LTAT01000006.1, read on the forward strand.
TTTGCTGCTTTATATCCCTGAAGCCTTGCACATTTTTCAGATCCCTATTTCTGTGCATCCCAGTGGAGGGCACAACTGTAGGACAACCATTTTTGCCTTGTTCTGTCCCAACAGGTTGGGCACTGACTGAGGCCCAATAGAGTTTTGAGGTTTCAGAGCACAGTCATGACCCTTTCACCAGCTGTCACAGGACAGAGCTGTTGCTCTAAATGAACAAGGGACTCCAGTAGAAATTCCCATAATGTTGCATACTCTTTTAGCCACAAGCTGCATCACATTCTGATTTTCCAAATGTTCAGCAGCATAGGACTGTCCATTGGAAACACCATTTTACCACAGGTGGAGCCACTCACTAAATAAAACACTTGGATGGCTAAACAGCATCCTGCATTTCTGATTTCATTATAACCAAAACATAACCAGTTGCTGACAAGGTAGTAAGTGTTTTCTTGGGATTAATTTTTGAGAGAATTTAACAATAAACAAATAAATAAATGAGATAGAGTTAAAAAAAATACTGTGGTGGGTGACTAATTCCTGGGTCATCCTATTTCCTTGACTACTCTGTTGCCATCCCATAGCACACAGTAAAAATGCCATAAACCCCAAGACAGTAATCCATGGAGCACTGGCATTTACGTGCTGGATACCAAATCCTTTGCCAGTACATCTTCTGGTTGCTGTGTGAAGTGCTGGCAAAAGCAATCCCATCTATGCCTTAGTAACTGTATCTGCCATAGTAATGTGTGTATGCATATGTCACCAGCCTTGCTATCTCTGAAATTGTCTGTCACATGCCCAGCATTAGGAAAATATTTTTAACCCAGCACTTCAAGTCCTGTGGAGGCTAACAAAAAAAAATTAAAGCAATTCCCTAAGTAACTTTTTTGATTGAGTAAAATGCAAAACAAATGCCAAGTTATCTGTTTCTATTAATAATATTATGTGAGCTTCTCTGGATATGTGTATAAATGTTAAAATAAGGTCTTGTAAATCAATAAGCATGTATAGTTTCTTAACCACTCTTTGAAAAATGAATGCACGTCTAACTGAAGGAGAAACATAAAAGTGGAGTCTATGGTCACCTTACATTTTATTAATGATCCAGTCAGCTTAGTCATTCAAGTCACAAAAATAGCTGGTCTTCCTAGCATGTTACACGTATCTAGGAAAGAGGCAAACATTGGCATTTCTGGTGATTACACTAAAGAACTGCTGGCTAATAATATTTTTTATTTATGTGGTTTTGTGAAAGGGGAGTGGGTGGTCTGAGATTGTCAAAGAATTATGTGATACTGCTGGAATTCTAATAAATAAGAAAAACATACATATCCCACACACCCATCATGCCTACATAATGTATGGCGTGTTCTTGCTAAATCCAGTCTGAATTTCTGAGTAAGGCGCTCCCTAGAAACTCAGAAATCAAAGGAGGTTAAATTACTACAAGTTCCTGGTTTGGGTGTTTAAAATATGTATAGTGGAATCAGTAAAGAATGAAAAAAATTCTGAGCACAAGTAGCTTTGAAAACTTCCAGGACTCTTCTGCCCATGTGTACAAGAAAATGAATGCATACACTAATTGTTTTAGCTAACACTGTGGACTAAACCTCTGAGTGCATGGTTACAGCATGCCTATATAGGGCCCTTGGATCCTCTGAATCATCAAAACTATTTCCTGAAGAAACAGATAAATCTGACTACTAATGACTAATATGCATAATCGTGTGTGGGTAATTTCTCTATTATATCTGAGTTATCATATGCAGGTGATGCATACATCCATCTACCATAACAAAAAAGGTGAAACTGACTGGGATAAGTTCCATGTTATCATAACTCATGGCAGCTTCAGTTAGCTTGTTCTACCATCTAGAAACACGCAAGACCTTGGAATATTTTGATTAGCCCTTTACTCATTCAAGAATGCACAAAAATTCAATTTCCATTGCCTAAAAGGGACAGGTACAGAAGATCTTTACATCTTTTAAATGCCAAAGTCTCTTCCATTCATTTAATGAAAAGAAGAGGGTGGGCATGCTGTGAGCATGCAGTGTAATGGCCAGTTGGTTTGTAGCTGTTGAATTCATCATTTAGGCAGATATGTGCACTCTGGTCTATCTAGAGGTAAGCTTAAATCATCCATATGTCAAAATTCCATGCCTTGGTCCTAAACTGGTCCTCACACATCCAAACAGTGACACACAGACTCCACTAGGTTGCTCAGGATTTCAGTTCCCCAAACAAAGCAAAACTAAACATTAATGTGGAACCTGACTTAATCTTCTTGACTTTTACTTAGTGCAAGAAAAGAATAATTTTTCAATACTAGACATTTATAATAAATTTCAGGTGGTGTACTGGGTCTGCTCTTTGCAACTCTGGTGACAGAGCAATGCTGATTCAACAGGAACACTAAAAGCAAATTATTGTGTGAAACCAGTGAAATTGGGTGGGGCGTTTTTCCCAGCAGGAGCCCAAATATTAACCTATGTAATGCTTTGTTCACAGAGTTGGGTGAAAGCTTTTACTTTGTGAGAAGTGTCTCTTTTTTCCTGTCAGAACAAAACATTCAGCTGAAAATATCCTTAGTAGCTGAGCAGAAATTTTGGTGACAGAAGGTCCCCAGTAGCTAAACCAGCCCTGTTACATTGGAGAGGGCTGCAACTTAAATCCTGCAGAAAAGGCTTACAGCCTTAACTCTTTATTACTCTTTATTATTATATTTATTAAAGTGTTTAGAATAGATGATGCTTTTTAAAGATGCTTTTCACTTTGCAGAAAACCAATCAGGTTTCAAACTTTCCTTCAAACCTGTCACCTTGGAGGGTGAATTGTGGGTACCTTTGGATTGCTTTAGTCATATTATGTTATGGCTCATTGTGATATGACAACACACGACAGATTAAGCTAACAGCACTTGGCATGCCAGATCATTTCTCTCCTGTTGCATTTCAGAGATTTTATTTTAGCTTTTACTCCTACACAGTGCATAGGACCATGATTCAATCCTTGCAAGGTTGGAAGGAACCTCAGGACCTCTCCAGTCCAACCTTCTGCTCAGAAAGGGTGAACTACATGGTCAGACAACTTTGCTCAGGGCTTTCTTTACACATTCAGGTCTTGAAAACTTCTAAGAGCAGAGACTGCACAGCCTCTGTGGGCAACTGATTCCGGTCTTTGACTTTTCACCATGAGGGGATAGGTTTTCTATCTATTCCACCCAAGTTCAACTTACAGTCCTATCTCACATCCTCCCACCTTGCCCAGCTGTGAGGGACCTGGCTCCACCTTGATGGCCTCCTTGTGGGTACCAGGCAATTGTTATTAGGTGTTATCCTCTCCCCAAAGCCTCCTCTTCTTCAGGCTGAACAAAAGAGATTCCACCCAACCTCTCTGCGCTCCCCAGACCTGTACAGTCACTCTTGGTAAGCCTGAGCTCTCCCCAGGCTCTATCCCTGGTGCCCACACGGACGCAGAGGAGAATGAACAGTCTGAGGGCCCCACAAACCTTTGCAGCTCTGTTCACAGTCCTGGGTCTGAGCCCCTGGCCAGAAAAAGGATGTGGATGAGGATGACGTGGTCAGGGCTGCAGAGAACCATGCAGGTCCAAGTCCCAGCCCCACAACCAGGAGCGAGGGCTCCTTGTGCTGGTGCACGGCTCCCATCTGGACCTGCCTTTCCTGCACCCTGGCCCTTGGCTGTCCCCAAGCCCACCCTGCAGCCCCAGGTCTCTAATAAATAATACACTATGTGTAAATTTGAACAATTGAAGACTTTGTAAATAATCACTGAAGATTTTATGTTGTAAATAATTGCTGCAACTTCACAAGGTTTTTTTGTACACTTTTTTCAACCATTACTGGTAAACCTAAGAAACCCCTGGCAGAAAGAAAAGCACAACTCTCAATCAAAGGGCCAATTATTCTGAAGAATTAAAAGCCTCAATCAGAATATAACTGTTAAGTTGCTTTGATCTTGCAGTACATTTCTCAGTAGTCCTACAGAAGGTCAGTCAATAATGTCATAGAATTTCCCCAAAATACTGCATCTCAAAAATTCAGAAAGCAATCTATTCCCTGCAACAGGTCACAGCTCTAGTCTGTGGAGATTCTTTTTTCTCACAGCATGCATGCCACTGATACAGACATAGGTGAATAATGTGGACAAGATAGCAATATAATCAAGATATTACCTAGGCTATGAAAGAATCTGTGTACTCTTTCAAGTTCAGGCAATATTCTCCAGCTGCCAGTCCTTCATTTGGAAAAGAATAAAGCTGGTGATCTAGAAAAGATATTATATTAAAAAAAAATAAATCTTTCTGTTCCTGACCATGCTTTCACTGGTTTTTTGTACTTATCTCACACTTCAGTTAATACAGAACTGCAAACATTTGTATTCAGGCTTCAAATGTCTTTCAGAGAGGATGGTGTTGGTCTGCATCCATTTATAGCTAGTCTAGAATGCAATTTAATTTAATTAAATAACTTAATTTGGTTATTTAAAAGTTTCCTGGATTCCATTTTCAAAGTAATACGTTGCTACAGAGATTTTAGAATCTCTGGGGATTGTTTTAAACATAACATATCACTTACAGATTTTGTTTCCCTTCCTGCACGTACCTTCTTCTACTCACTCCTACACTTTCTCTGACCTGAAGAGTTTGAAAGAAACTTTAAGAACTGAAAGAAACTTTTAAAAACATTTTTACTTTAAGAACATAAAATTAAATACTGGTGTCCATTAAGTCTAATGTTGAAAATACTACAGATATCAGCTAAGTATTTCACTTGTCATTGTTTTTATTCAACTAAATAGGGAAAGTCCCATTTTTTTCAAACAAGACCAGAATTAAAGTAATGATTCTGAAAGCCCTATAGCACTTTTTAGGAAACAGTTTAGTGTTCTGGAAGAACAGAAATATGGTCACGAGGTTAACACTGAGTATTTTAGTCTCCTATGAAACATCTCCTTCATGATTTTTTTGAAATAAGCCTTGTACTTCTGATTTCCAAAGGATCAGCAGCTCTGCCTGCCTTAGTTGGTAATACAGGCCAGTAGGAAGAGAGCAATGGAGCTGGAGAGCTGAGGTCTGTGCTCTGCACACCAGAGCTGCTTTATCTTGGACATCATGCAATGAATTGCATGCCCATTTGTAGCTGGAGTGCACTGTATGGGCTCACAGATCACAACTTCCAGTCTAATTTTGTCCCAAAGAGGTTCTCTGCATGTGGTCCAAGACTGCAGTGAGATGTGAGCCAAGGCTTAACAGGGGAGAATGAGCAAGAGATGTGTTTCAAAAGCACACTCCTGATCCAAGCCCAGACATTAATACTAAAAATTCCCTGGTGCACCTCCATTATCTTTATTTCAGTGGCAAGTGATTAAGTAATTTCATTACATTATTTGTAAGTTATTTGGACCTAGGGGAGGTAAAAGATTCCTAGTGTCAACGTTCAGAGTAATAATAGTACACAGTGTTAATATTTTCAGGGTACTTGTAGAACAGAACAAATTTTATAGATCTACAGCATTTGAATTTTCTCTCCCATGATGGTGTCAAGTATCATCAATATATTATTCATGGGGGGGAAAAAAGCAAACAGTTACTGAAGTAATGAAGAAAAAGTGATTTTTTGATCATTTTAATCTTTTTTTACCATCTACTATGCATCTGGAAAATACACATTCTCAGTTATTTGTTTATATTCCTACTACACCTGCAAATATACAAACATATGTATTGCTCCTTGAATTATATTGACATCCTGTTTTGCCATTAAGCCATGGAGGAAGAGAGAGCAAACACATTATTTCAAGAAAGTAGGTAGTCAAAGAGAACTTTGCAATATATTGAAAAGATGTGTGTGGTCATCCACACCAGTAAAGAGGGAAAAAATTTTACCAAATAAACTTTTACATTTGCAAAATATAAATTTTAAAAACCAAAATTTGTTTAAATGAAGACTGAAAATATCAACAAACGGACAGTGAAATATATTGTAAAGGAAAAAAGAATACTAAAAAACAATAAAAAGGGGTGTGCCATGAAGGCTGAGCATGAAAAGGGAAAGTAACTATAGAAAAAGCTCAGTTGGACTCTGTGAGAGAAACTAAAAGAAAGTGGTGGTTAATTTACTAAAGAAAATAATAAGAAAAAAAGTACTGGGGCATTTTATCAGTAAAGACAGCCTAGAACCTGAAGTTAATTGAGGTTTATGATTTGGATTGAAATGAAAACTTTGCATCAGTTTTTCATAAGGATTTTGGTGTCCAATGAGGTGTCAAAGGTGTAAGGGCAAATAGTTTAATAACACTGAAAACAAAATTATCATACAGTAAAATCAAACTGAAGAGGATTTTATGTCTCCTGGCTATACCATAGACTCTCCATCTCAAGACAATAAATGAATCCAATATCATTTTAAATCCCCTACTAAGGCTAATAATAAATCTACCAAATTAGGAACTAGGTATAGAACTAATGAACAACAGGCATAGAAATTACAGCTGGAAAAAGGAAATGTAATCCAGACAGCTGCATGTCTTGTAATGTGACCTTAGGAGTAGGCAACTCTCAGATATATTGTGTGCAGTAACATTAATTTTAGATATAAAAGTAAATAGGAAAAAAGGATTAAATATTATAGCACTTTTTCATTACTATATTATGACAGACTAATCAAGCATCTTTGTTTGATAAATCAATCCTCTAAACCAAGAAAGTTCATCACCATCCTGACTGTTCTTTTGTTGTGATATGGTGTGGGAATTCCTAGCTGCATACAGGAAGGTGGAATTGCTACCCAAATAGAAACAGAGGTCATGCCTGGGATAGAATTGGCATTAATTTGGTGGAAAAGGCAAGTAAGGGGGAAAATGTGCATTTGGAAGAGGAAAAGCATGAGAGATCAAAAAGAGATTACTTGCAAGTAATTGGTTGTAAGTAAAGCCACCATTGCACCTGGTTTGTGCTATAAAATTAAGACATTGGTAAATTAAAACATCAGTAATACCTCAGGTTGCTTTGAGCAAACCTGTATTAATTACCTCTGTCAGCCAGAGCCTCTTTTGTGACACAGTAAAAAAAAATACTGCAGCCTCAGTTTTACTAGAAGTACTAAAATCTATTAATGTTTTGATTATAAGATCTTTAAAAGGCCAGGTAGGAATTTTTTTCAAGGGCTATTTCACATGATTCTTCAAGCAATAACTTGCTTGTAAAATCTATCTTTGACTTCATCTCCCTATGTTGGAGTAATGGATGTAGAGCGTAGTTTTTAGTAAATATGAAGAAATTATTTAATCATCTAAATTTTTATTTGCTTTTTCTTGGACTGTGTCTGAAATTTAAAAAGCTACATTCTTATCAACCATATTTATAAAAATGAATTCTAGAGAATTCTGTAGCCTGCCTACTAGCACCCTACTCCCCAAATCATAAAGCTGCAACCAAGCAGAGATTACTCCCTGAAATGCAGCATTTGGTGAAAAGCAGCTGCCTCAAGGAAAATGCATTTTGTTGATGTATTGAAGAAAGACCTCATCGGGGCAAAACTATTCAAGAATAATTCTCCAGGCAGCTATTCCAGATGGACTTTTTCTTACTGCTGTTTAACATTGTCATTTTCTAGAAGAGAGGTAGATGGAAAAATACAGAAAGCACATTTTTCTAGCTAAAAAACTGTCACCCCTTCAAGATCATTTTGGCATTTAGCTTTTTTAAGTATTTCCTATGAAATTGTGCTTCAGATAACAAAATATGTATTTTAGCAATGAGAGGAAGCAGGTGTTGAAGAGGGCATAAAAATTAAAATGCTCCCCAACAACTGAGTGATTTTTTGGGGTGTGTGCAGAGGAAAAACAAACAAAATATTTTTTGAAAGAAGTTCTACTCCACCGTAGGATCATTTAGGTTTGAAAAGACCCTGGAATTCAAGTACAACCATAAACAACACTGCCAAGACCACCACTATGTTGTCACTAAGCACCAGCTCTCCACAACTTTTAAATACTTCCAGAGATGCTGACAGATCTACATTAGTAGTTAAGACAACTGTAGTAAAGCTAAAATAAAATAAAAAAAAAAAATCTTTATTTTCTTGGTCAATGACTTTTGTCTAACTTTTTTTTAGTTTATGCTAAATAGCTGCAACACAAGAGGATTTGCTCCTAGACAAGAGATGTATATTTGCTTGGAAATGACAGTAGGAAAACTTGAAAAATGTGGGGAAATATTTCCTCACTTTTTCAAATAAAACAGTTTAATCAAAAAAGTCACAGTTCTTATTTATCATTTAACTGTGTTAACCACCTCAATGCCAACACAAGCTATAAGCAGTACATTTTAATCATAAGTTAGTCCTTGTTATTTTTACCTCCCAAGATGTATTGTTATAGTCACCTTTATTGGGACAGGAAAAGGGTACAGCTGTGAACAATAATTTTATTCACAGCACATTGTAATGCACAAGGGGATTAACCAGTTCTTTCCTAGAAACTTCTCTTGGTGCAGATTATTGTCATCAAAATTATGATTATCCAAGGTATATCTCCCTGGTAATATTCTAAGGCATTGTGGTCCTGAATGTTTCCAGACCCTCTGGCAAAATATCACAACACTGTAAATTTAGGGAAAAATATGTAGGATTTTTTTACCTCTTCTTGTGGTGCATGGATTATCTTGCCATTAGCAGTCAGTCTCCAAAACTGCTTTATACCTGCAAAAAATGTGTATTATTTATAGAATCCTGAAACCACCTGCTAAAAAAATATTAGAGCCTTGCGGGGAAAATGCATTTCCCAGTTCATTATTCCTGAGAACTTTCAAAAATTTATCACTCCAGTCAGGACAAAATACACTGTATAAGCCTCCTGCAAAAATATAAACTGCTTTAGATAGGACACATATATAGTAAGTGTATTCTGTATTCTTTCAGTAAGGATACAATGCTTTTCACGTCAGTAAATCTTCTTGGGTAGCAACAAGATATAACAGATAAAGTTATTCTGTCAGACATAAAAATGGTGTGAGAACTGAAAATCTATGCCTTCTGCAATTTATGATTGCTGCCTAGCAGCAGCATGGATACTTCAAGAAGATATTCTTTCTCAAAGTACTTTGGAACTTTAGAAAGTTTCCTTGCACTTCATAAGATCCCTCAGAAAAAAGTCGTTTCTTTAGGGTATTTGCATGTTCTCATCCTTGGGAATTTTGTCCTCTTGTTTAACAGCTAGTTAGCAGAAGATCTATAGAAAACTGCTCATACATAATGTTTTTGCTGGGATTTCATAGCAAATGGAGGAGGAAAATAAGCCTTGGGTATGTTATTTAAATTGGCTTTTTTTCTTCTTCTTGGTGAGTTTTTTAAAGCTTGCGTGGGATCTTGTGAGATATGGGGAAAAAAACTGCAAAGCAACATTATGATTCATCATGGAAAGCAGAGTTCATCCTGCATAGATGAAAAAAACAGTAGATGACTTTTTACACACATATTTCCTAATTAGTGTTACTTAAGCCAACCATCCTAATTCTTAATCACTCTAAATATGTACAAACAAAAGTAGTGCTCCGAGGATATCTGGGTTTTGGTTCTTTGTGTGTTCAAAGAGAATGCAGCAGTGACATTTGTACATTCACTGAGGTGCCAATAATAACTTCAACTTCAGCTGACAATAAGTCAGAAAAACATGAAAACAGTTCTGTCTCCTATCTCAAGCAGAACAGAATGGTAGGAAGAAGCCATTGAGTTCAAAATGATTGCCTTTAATGCTGCGTGTTATCTAGTGCATAGCAGAAGGCACTTGAAAAACACCAGGGCAGCATTGCAAAAGAAGGTGAAAATGTGAGGTGATGAGTTTTTACTGACAAGGAACTGACTGACACCACAACCTTGTTCCACAGGGAGCATGGGAACTCTTACAGGCATCTGGGTAAAGCAAGAAATATGGTGCCTAAAGCGGCCCCTTTGTGCAAAGCAGATGCTAACCCAGAAAATCCCATGCTAAGTTTTTTCCTTCAGGTTCATTTCTCACAGGATGCACCTACACACATGCATGCATATATTCACACACATAAGAACCATTTCTGAGCTCACAGGAAACTCCTTATGGTTTTAAATCTCGATATTGAACCTCAGGGCGTTTTGCATCTTTGTAACAGATGAAAGGAGAAATAGATGTAGTTCTCCATTTCAGAGCAGGGAAAGCAGAGAAACATTTTGTGACAGTTTAATTTTGCTGCATGAGTGTGAAAATGGTGTGAGAAAGAACTGACTCACATATTTTTTTGAAAAAGCCCATCTTGTAAAAATTAAAACAATGACACACAAACTTACAGTAGTTATCTACCGAAGTATTCTCATGGAGTTTTGTTGGACTGGAGGCAAAAAAAGACACAAGAATCTTAAAGGGAAAGAAGAATGACCCTGTGCACTCTGCAAGTTCCTCACTGTCTTGGGCCATGCAGGATTGCATACCTACAGGAAAAGGATTACACACCTACTCAAAAGAAGGCAGGCTAGAATCGAGACTAGACCTTGGGAAGCAAAATACTAATTCAAAAAAATAAATTTTTTTGTACAGTTCTATTGAAATGAGTTGTACTTCTCTTGTTTGTTCACAAGCTACCCTCCCACTAAAGAACCAAATGTGTTTTAGTACATTCCATAAATCTTTTCTCTGCTCTACCTGATTCTTCTATAGGTAGCTGAGATAGTGGGAACTTGCCATACCACTAATTTCTTTCATCTAAAATTACATTCTTATCTCTCTTGAGAAAGAGCATGAAGGCAAATCAACAAGTTTTCAAAATCTCAAAAATGCTTCGCATATCAGAAAACTTCATTTTAATACACCTCTGTAGGGGGCTGGCACAAGTTCCATTCCCATTATAATAGAAATTATAAGTGTAAGAGAAAATTTTTTGTTGAATAATTTTTGCACTGTAAATATTTCAACTTTTCTAAGTAAAAGCCACAAACAAGCTTAGAAGTGTATTTCAAAATAAGGAGTGTGGATTAAATTGTCTTACTGAAGCCAACAATTTCTGTTGCTGTTCAGGAGAATTATCATTTCAATATCTTGTCTGTCTATTATCTTTTTCCAGGTTAGATTCTTTGGTTTGATTATACTTATAGCACTGTAGTTGGAGGGATGGGAGAAATCCAATCAGGATGCTTGAAATACTGTATAATTACTTTGTGTAAAGTTCTTCCCTCTATTAATCAGTGTTAAAATGTACCTAAAAAACCTCACAGGATTTAGAGCATTTTGGACCAGCTCCATCCTGGTTCCCTGGGATATGTGGCATTTCCAAGAGTCTGTATGTATGCCATATATTCCCTGAGATATACAACATTCCTAACATTCTGTGTCAATTGTATGGCATTTAGACATTTCTAAATGGACAGCTAAAATGGGCAGTGCAAGAAGAGATAACCTGCACCAGATGACAATTTATGGGAATTCCTGCCTGCTGTTACACTCATCATTTTAGCCTACTGTTAAATTTTAGCAGAAATCTGCAGCCCTGATGTTGCATTACCTCTTCACATCCTGATCAGTCTTTTACTTATGGGTGCATGTTGGAGAAAAGTAACTGCATCCAGCAAGTGTGGAGCAGAGGAAATGTGGAGAAGGCTTTGCAGCTCGTGCCAGCAAGTGGATGTGGAATCCATCCAGGCACATCCCTCCACAGCACAAACTGCTCTCCTGATTACCTCATCTCATGTGGAAAGGCAAAATGAGCCAAGATAGCCTGTATCCTTTGCACAGGCTGACATAAAGATCTCTTCCTGCATATGCAGTCACAGTTTGAAAGTTGATATTATCATTTTCCATGACCTGTTTAACAGAAATTTCCCAGTGCTTCCTAGTGTAGACAACTTTTGTAATGAAATGGACATGGGAAAGAAGAAAACCAGGGGCAGACGATAAAACTGTTTGAGCATATGTTCCAAGAATGCAGGAACCTCCTAGTCTCTGCAAACATATAAAATGAGTCAGAATGTCTAGATTAGGGTGGGTTTTTTAAATAGAAGGTAAGAAAATGTAGTTACAAAAAATATTTAGCAAACTGCTGCAATATACTTATCATTCTCCGAATGCTCAGTTTTAAAGCACACGAAGAACACCTGCAACCAGCTGGGTACAGGCTGGTTACCTGTAATCAATTCCAAAACACTGAAGACATTTTTTCCTTCTCATTTTCAGATGCTTACAGAAACAAGGCTCTGAAACAAGGCTGGGTAGACTCTCCCATGCACAACATCCTTCAAATTTTGTGTTAATCACAAGATCTGCATCAGTTGTGAGGCTTTGTTCTCAGCACTTTCAGCTCCATTAAAGTGAAAAACGATGTGAGTATGCTCAGTTCCTGACACTGATAATGTTTTACAGTTATCACACATCAAAATACATACCAGGCACAATTGTGTATAAGAACTACTGAATTATTTTCTAGATAAGGTAGAGTGACAGGTAGTACAAATAATTCATTATTTACATACCTGACATTGTGATGTTGATTTAGAGAGTTAAAATTTCATTACAGATAGGTTTTTTCCCCCACAATGCATTACTCCAATATTTTAGCAGAACAATAGATTTCACACTTCAAAGGAATTAGTAGTAAAAGGCTACATACACTGAAATGGAAATTACTATATAACAGAGGGGACCAGGTCTGCAACATAACTGTGCTGATAAAATCTGCCCTATATTTCAATGGTGTTTTCTACTCAAGAATGAAGATAATGGAAAAGAGGAAAACAAGCAGCATGGTTATTGGTAGAGAATGGTAGGGCAACAGGGAATAAAAATAAAAAGGGTTGATAGAGGAGGTAAAAGGAAGATAGCAGGCAGAAACTTGATGAAGAAGTTAGACAAGCACTAAAGACACAATAAAAAAAACAGAGAATGAAAAATCAGAGTGAGGAAGAAAGCCAAAAGTCCAGGAAGAAAAGGAAATGAGAAAACTTGAGAGGCAACAGAAAAGAGCAGTTGGAAATAGAGTGGGCAGCATGGGTTGGTGATACCAGGAAATCAGGGAAAGATTGGTGTGAAAAAGAAACAGGAAGGAATGAGGGGAGTGGACAGGGCAATGGGCTATAAGTATGAATGAGAGAAGAGCAAGAACCAAGATGGGTACAGGAGGCGGGATAGAGATGCAGAGACTATGGAAGGGTAATAGATACCTAAAGGAGCAGTCAAGAAAAAAGAGAGAGAGGAAGAGTGTGTAGGGGACTACTAAAAATGCTAGTGGTAAGAGATAAAGCAGGATGGTCCTCAGCTCAGTTTCAGATCTTGCTTTAGACTTCTGTACCTTCTCTGTTGCCTTCTTTTTTTTCTTTTTGTTGTCACCTTTTTCTTGTCTAGCGGGATAGATGCAGACTAAACCAATGTGTTTATATCTGAGTGGATATAAGGGATTTCACACAAAAGATAACAGGAGGGCTACTTCTATCAAATGCACAGTGAATGATTCCTTTTTCTCCATCAGCGTGCCAAGATTTAGATGTTTCAAGTTTTGTAAGAACAGACTGTTCTCTACATTCAAAAGAAGAGGAAATAGACAAGGCAGATTCTCCTCTGCTTACCAAACCATGCTTCTGTTAAATACTCTGTTAATGTCTCCTGGGGTTGTTCAGGTAATGTGTTCAGTATTTAAACCAAACTCACCTTCTGTGACTTTTACATAAATTAAATTCACTAGCACAGATCTGCACATTCAAAGTCTGTATGTGTCAAATTTGAATGCTACTTGGGAAAATTATAATCAAAATGAAGGCATAATACAACTCCAAAGGAATGACCACATACATCTTCATCAATTTAATGTCATGAGCATAAACATACTGTGTTCCTATGGTGACATTATGGGTTGTCCAAACAATTAGTTATGATTATACAGGTCAAACCATAAGTTTATTCATTTCTCAAGATAGCCAAGTGTTCTTTTAATTTTAATTAAAATAATTAAAATGTTGTCCCTGAGATTGACTTAAATAGTGTTGTATTATTGATAGGATTTGTAATAAGTCATCTCTTTTCATTTGTATTCTAAGATATGCCTGGTCAAGTTATATAATTCTTCATTGCTCTGGCATTATAGCTAACATTTTTGTATGCAACACTGTGGTGTTTTCAGCATTATATAATCCATTAAATACACTGTAATGGTTTGTGGGTCTTTTGTTATTTGTCAACTAAATATAATGTGAAAATGAGCTACACACTGACATAAGAGCAATCCACAGCAGGTGCCCTTTTGAATAATATTGGCTTCCCTACATTGCTTTGCTTTACAGCCATATGGAAGAGCAACATTTATTTTCTTGTCATTAACTCCTCAGTTGAAGTGCTTCAATTTGTTTAACCTTTGTTGGTCTGTCTTCCACCTGTGTTTTTAAGCCAAATGCTGCTGAAGTGTGTGTTGAACTCAACACACTTAAGTGTTGGGCTTGCAGAGAAAGACCTCTACTGACTATTGATCAGTGTATGCCTACACTTAGAATTAACCTACTCATCAAGGCTGCTCTTCATTACAAACTAATTTTTATGGATTTTGATGGCAATTTATTGCTGGATAGGTTAAATATAAAAGGTAGGCTCATGTTACACGTAACAAAATTATTCTATCCTAGTTTATAGTTAATATGGTAAAAACATATTTCTATTTTAAATTTAGGGATGAAAATATAGCTCATTACAGTAATACAGTAAAAAGTAAAGGACATCCACTCTTCAAATTTGCTTTGGTTCTGGTCACAGAATATGCTGAGTTGGAAGGGACCCACATCAAGTCCAGCTCTTGGCCCTGCACAGGACACCCCAAGAGTCATACCATGTGACTGAAAGCATTTTCCAAACATTTCTGGTATTCCATTTTAAAAATGGGAATTTCATCTCAAATATTAGATGTACTTGTATAAGCATTAATTTAAGACTGAGGAGAAATTAACCCAATTCTTTCAGAAAGCTAGTTATAGAGAAATAATTACTCAGAATTCAACTGCTTGTCATGGTGCAGAGCCCTGCAAAATTCCCAGCTGCATAAATCTGTGTATAAATCAATTTCAGAATAATTAAACAGCTCTGTTATTTTAGCCAGAGCCCTCTGGGACAAATTTGAGCCAACAGCAATATTTGCTTTTCCAGTAAGTTTCTCTCAGGCTTTTTCTAAGGAAAATTTTAACTGATGCTTTACTACTCTGTTGTTAGTTGTGGCTTTTGCATGCTAGGGATTCTCTCTCCAAAAAAAAAGCATATAAAAATTGTTTGCCTTGCCTAGGTGATTTCAAGTCAACCTGTGAACTAAATGTCTTACTATTCAGTCATTAATAAGACTTTGATACTAAAACCCATTAAGATATGAGACTTATTTTGTCCAAAGTAATTTCTTACTTTAAAGCTGATGTGTCTGCCTCCTCCTTAGGCTCAGAAATGTGCTGCTACAGTGAAATGTTGTTCCCAGCTTCCTAAGGAAAGGAAGCAGGATGCAAAGCCAGGCTGCAATGCCATTAGTTAGACAGTCTGGTCCCATGAAGACAACGGATTCAGAGGGATCCACCAAAGCAATAACACAAACATGTCTTCTCCACTTGTGTTCTATGAAGACTTTTCTCAGAGCTGTGTCTCAGCCCAGTGAGGAACAGGATTAGGACTCTGAGTGAATGATTGTTACTATTTTTTCTATAAGATGGTTTGAATTCAAACTGGTGTGATGAATGTCTCTGTTCAGCTAGCTCTGTGAATCCAAATGTTGCATTCCAGAATTTATCTGAAGATTATATTATGCAGAAAACTAGCAGTGACTACTTAAAGTGTGTGCTATCCAAATTGTCAAAAAGAAGACTTACCATGAGATTTTTATATCCTGTCTGGATCAACTGTGTAAAACAGTCTGATCAGCTTTAAAGTTCCTCATCAGGATCTTAAAAAACCTTCTGGAAAAAACTTTGAGATAGATAAAACATGTTCAAAAGATATGGATTTATACAAAGTTCCAAACAGGAAATCAGTCTTGAAAAGAATGTGCAGCAGAAAAATAATGTCTCTAAGTCCCACTGTTGGTTGCTCAAATATATTTAATATTAGCCATTCTGCTGCAATTTAATTCAGACAACTCATACATCAGCTTTTGTTACTTAACCATCTTCCAGACTTATTATGTTCCCAAAGATCAATAAATAATCCTTTGTTTTGAAAACTCTATCCAAAGTCCCTGCTGTTTCAAAGTCATTACAACTCCCTGAAAGAGAGCCTGCAGTGGAAACTGAAACAGGTTTTATCTGTCAGGTTCATCCCATGGAAAATCCCTGTGTCTATTCCTTGATAGGTCCAAGTCATCAGTATAGACAATCATCAATTTCTGTTTCCATGCTCTGGATTTGGAAAATCTGCTATGGAACAACACAAATGAGGGCAGAGGACCCCTAATCTGACTACAGAAATTTCAGCCCTGAATGTGTTTTCATGGATAATGTAAACAACCAAAGTCATTAAATAAATATTTTGACCAGTTACTCTCCATTTTGTCTCTTATTTATGATTTCACACTATATCAAACTTTAACTTAATACTTGGCCTGTGAAATATTCTGATGAGATATTGTTGGGACTGGCTTCATTATTAGTCATCAAGTAATCATTAATTCACCTTGTGTAAGCAAATTATACTTATAAAACTGACTTAAATAGATATATACTTTTTATTTTTATATGTATACACACACTTATGAAGTGACTGGGTTAGCATAACTGTATTTCCTCTCTTCATGTGGTGGAGAAAAAAAGATATATAGAAAACAATTTGAGTGTTAATATACTAGAAAGTTTAAGAAATTCACACTTCCCTTCTCCAATATCCCCAAAATTCTATTTATAGTGAAAAACTATATAAACTTTGGGGATTTCTTCTATAAGATTTTTCCATTACTTTTCACCATTTTATTTTAGCTGAGATACTACACCTCTCCCAGTGAAAGTTATCACATCCATATTCCTCAAAGTTTTGCAGAGCATAAGGAATTTTCATCTCCTCCAAATATATTGTGCCACAAACCCATGATCCTTCCAACGTGCTGTGGTTCCTGAGGAGATGGTGGCAGGTGTAGATGGATGATCCTGGCTGAGAGGCAATGCCCCTGCTCACAGCACGGTAACCGAGGTACCTGGGGCTCCTGGCTTTGTTCAGTGGCAGCATCCCTGCATCTTGCAGGAGGGCTGTGAGGCAGCCTCCTGTTCTGTGCTGGTGCTGTGCTCTCTGAAGAGAAAAGCACTGTTCCTTTATTGGAGTAGCAGTATCTGACACAAATTGCAAGCTGTGAGCACCATTATACTGGCATGACCACATGAAGTTCTGTTCTATTCAGCTCTGCAGGTTATGTATCTTATGGTCCTGTTCACACTTGTATTTAAAAACAGGGTTTTTTTCAGAAAAGCTCTGTGGGGCCTGGGGAATCTTTATGCCATGTAAGTTCAAGATAGTACTAATATGGTTTTAAAAGCCACATTCAGATCTTACTCTAGATGATGCTGAAGTCGTTGAGATTTTGCCATGCTTTGATGGGATAGAATGGAGCTCGTGCCAAACAGAGGAAAGTTATTTTAAATGTTTTAAGGTTATTTCAAATTTACACTGTGATATTTTATGGCAAATTTTAACTACAAGACAGCCTGTGTACCTCACATTCTGAAACAGTGGAGTCAGACAGCAGTACCTGGAGGAATCCTTTCTTGCAGAGGGTGAGGTAAATAAGGAACTCATTCATCTGGATAACAGGGGGTCAGGAAGGTTTGGTTTCTGTGTCAGCCTCAGAACATGAAGGCTTTGAATGTAGGCTAGGTCTCTGAATAATCATATTGGTTGAAATCAGGAAAACTATCCAGAGACATCTCTTTAGATATGTAACTCGTGTTCACTGACATGGCCTTCTCAAGACATTGCAGTCTGTGCCTTCCATCCGATCCAAGTGATGAACTACTTAAGACACAGCTGGAATATATTAGTCACTTAAACGTGGCACTGGCTGTCCTGAATGAGGAGGAACACAGTTTGCTGAATCAGAAAAACTGTTTTTCCCCCCCCACCCACATATTTTCTGTCTCCTCATTATTAGTAAAGTTGGTAAGTATTAAGGGAGGGAGCTCTTGCCTACCTTTTCTGCAATAAATGTGTGATTCAAGGCACGTTTTCTTTTCACAAAGGCAGTTATGAATTATAATCAGACCCAATCTTCCTACCAGTAAAGGAGGGAAGGAAGCCTGAGGAGGAGCTATGTAATTATAATTGAAGTGGGAGAGGAAAATAAAGATTCATGCTGGGTTCAGCATTTCATATCTTTCCAATGTTTGACTTTGCAGTCTTGATGTGTTCTTTAAATGAAGTTTGTCTTCAGTCATGTATGTTACAAAGCACTATACTGAAAGTTCAGATTCTTTCATGCACCACATTGACACCTATATGTTTCATTACTATTATTTTGTAACTTTTAAAACACTGCACAGATCTTTCCTCCTTGATGAGCTAAAACAACTTGTAACAGTAGTAAATTTTATTTGTTTTACAGTAGCAGACTATTTACTATAAACCAGTCATAAAAAGGAGATGGGGAACTACTTCTCCATATAATAAAATACTCTCCTGGAGCAAATAAATAACAACTGAAAATTTAGGGTATATACAGGTTTTGGGTGTGAATACTGAATGCAGTAATGAGCCTTTCTGCTGGTTTAAGCCCAGACTCTGGCCTTTCTGAACATTCTTTCCTTTGCTGATTCCTTACTCCAGTCTCAGCACCTCTCCTTTCCATCTCTAAATCTGGGCATATAGCCTCTCCTATTCATGCTTCCAAACCTAAGCATCTCATGCTCTTCTCCTCCTGGTGCAGGCTACTTCCAGGACCTGTTTTGCACTAAACCACTAACATACCATGGTGTTTTGTCAATATAAACCTCTCTTTCTCACCTGTTTTGCTCTTTTCTTCCTTTTGGCAGCATGATAAGAGGGCCTTTTCTTTAGTGAAACTTAAGGAGATGAGTAAAAGCGGGAAACACACCTCCCTATTTTCAATAACACGATTTGCTACAGCTCTCAGAAGAAACAACTTTGATAGAAATCTTGTTCAGCACCTACAAGAGCTTGTTCACTATTGGCAATCATTCATCTAACATTCAACACATCTTTAATGAATATGTTTCAAGAAGGTTATTTTTAGACTGAAAGGCTATTTTTGAAAGATTTAACATTACAAGGAAGAAAGTAAGTTGCAGAATAATCTTTTAAATGCCAGGCTTGTGAAATACAGCAGAGCAGTAGTTTTACAGCAAAGAAATGATCTTTCACCAAAAATATACACAGACAGATGGAAGCTAGGTGGATTAAAATAAAAACAAGTTCTCCAATCCATTCTCTACTTAAATCTTTGAAAGAAAGGAGCCATAAGTATATATTAAGACACTTCCCAAAGGGTTTATAATTGATTTCCAGTTCACTCTGACCTCTATTTTTCAGCTCTCCAGTTGACTATTTACTAACAGAAGTATTTTCTTTTACCTACAGGGAGACTATCCCTGTAGGGACACTATCACTCAAGATTAGCAGAAATAGTTCACAACATCTCAGAAACTGGAATTTATATATTTAAGGAATATTTGCCAATTTTCAGGACAAAGAGAGTCTGTCATTATTTTTACAAAATGCACATATTTGCCTGTCCTATACTTCAAGCTTATAAAATAATTTTGACAGCCCATGTCTAAACATGAGGGTAAAACCTGGATAATGCAAAAAACACATGACACTGTGCTATTAAGCATCCAGAGGAGGTTTTTTCCCTACCTGAAGAGCAGCTACAGGAAGCAAAATGTTCTTCTCACATCCCAGGTGAGATGATTTGTCTTTAATCACCTAAGACATGGCATAGGAAGATTCAAATGGGATTTTGCTGGTTTTTTCACACCTCCAGCTAATTTCATGGCAGGTGTATTTAATAAGGCCAAATTTCATAGTCTCCAAGAAATTGCACCTCTAGAGAGATGAACATGATTGCAGATCTACCACAATTAACAGAAAGAGTTTCAGGCTGAAAACATCTCCCGCAGTCACATTTTCCAGAACTCTGTGGTAACACCAATAATTCACCTAGATTAAGCCTCATTATATCAAACTTTGAATAAAAATGGCTCTGATATCACAGCTTTCATATTGCTGGAACAGAGGACAGGACCACCTCTGGCTGTGACAATCTACGTATCAGAAATTGATTGACAGCGCTCATCAGAAAAATATAAATATACTTAGAAAAAGGGCAAGGAGTTAAAATGTGGTTTTCACTTGTACCTATGTAGTCAGGTGCCCTCATGGGTAACAGCTGTAAAGATATACCTTGGAATTCACCTAGGAAAATGTAGGGAATTCTGTTCTGCTGTGTCAGTAAGGAAGCTGAATGCTTTCTATGAAGAAATGACCAATGTCAGCCTTTTGTCACAAGGTCCAAAGGAACTCGTGGCTGCAGAAACAAAGAGTTTTCAAAATGCTCAAAAATGGATTTTGCAAGTCATGCTCTGAACCTGAAAGAGTGTGGGAATCTGAAAAAAAAAAAATTATAGAATCACATAATGGTTTGGTTTTAAGGTGACTTAAAGATCCTCTAGTTCCAGCCCTGCCATGGGCAGGGACACCCTTTACTAGACTGGGTTGCTCAGAGACTCATCCAGCTTGGCCTTGAACATCTCCAGGGATGGGGAGTCCACAACGTCTCTGGGCAACCTCTCTGGCAAAATAGGAGATGCAAATTGTAGAAGTTGAATTCTTATATACTGAACAACAGAGTTGTACTGATAATGAACCCTTCAAAATTAACTTTATATATATGTATATATATGTTGATTCAGCAGAGGGTACAGGAAAAAAGCAGGGAAATTACAGTGACAGGCTAAAATTTACAATATCAGATGCTAAGCATTTGTAGTAAAAGCTATAAATTAGTTGGGAAAGCAGATGTGACAGGTGTGTTTCAAAGATTTTCCCCTTTAAAGAAAATAAAAAGGTATTTCCTTGGTTTAGTGAAATAAATACAAATGCATAATGATTTTAGTAACTATTTTTACAAACTTCCCACTCCCTGAAAAAAATTTCTACCACCCTCTGCATCATACTTGGTTGTTTCTTGGAGGTTTTGTTTGGATTTTGTTTCTATTTTTCCCTTATGGATCCTAATATCATAATATCATGTTTGTATGGATTCATCAGGCATTATTTCCTCACTCTACCAAATAAATCTGAGTAAAACAAGGAGCCTGTCTAATGCAGCTGTAACACAGAATATTTCTTCTGACTGCATCTTCCTTTCTTATAAACAGAATCAGTAATTTGTCACAGAAAAAGAGTTTATCTTCCTAGCACATGGAACAAATCTGACCATGAATTCTCTTGAGAAATCAGAAAGTAACTTCCTTGGGCTTATTTCCCTCATGGTGTCGCTCAGATAAAAAAATTTAAATATTGTAGAATTATTCTGTCCATTTTTGTGGTCACATTCTGTTACTTTATCTTCCACACTGCAGCCATCTTTTGTATCAGCTTGAACCTCTCTAGCAAAATGGAGCTGGTTCCTTAGATTTGCCTTCTACTTATTCTTGCAATACAGACAGTGAACAGAAAAAACATGTGCTGTTTCATTCTCACACTGACTTTCTTACTAGGCACGTTTTTTCTTTATCTCTGTTCTGATACTCTGATATCTTAAAAGATACTAATTTATTTTCAATTCACCAATTTGATTTTTTTTCCCACTCATACATCACTGCTTGCATCATTGCCATGTGCAAGCACAGTAAGAAAAATGTGAGCCAAACAGGTTTTTTAGCCAACACAGCACAATTTATTCTAAATATTTTATTAACCTATGAAGTACCTTACATATTATTTTCTGTTTATTGTGAAAACAATTATTTTATTGTTTTCTGTACCTTACACATTATGTTCTAACACCATAAAGATAATCTTGTTTACCCATTTTTTTGATCATTGTAAAACTATATTTTTTATTTTTTCTTCCCAACTGGAACAGCAAAAACTTTGAATTATTGAGATACCCCTGGAAAAAGAATATTCAGTGCATGATGGGTGGAGGCCATTTTCCATCACTGAGAGGAGAAACAGCCTCTAGATACCAGGAGTATCTCCTGATCTTTTCTGTTGGACAAACTGTTGCTGAGCTGGAACACTGTTCCTGAAGAAAAAGTTATGCTAATTAAATAGTGTTCTCTGTTTTCTTCTAACAGTCTCATTTTCATTAAGCTAGTGCTGATGTCAGAGGATTTCTCCCTGTTTAACATTGATATCAAAAACCTTTCATTGACTCCAGAGAACAGTAGGTGTTATTTCCTGAAATAAACTAAAAAAAATTTATTAATCTTAATATGTTTGAATTTGCTGGGACAAACATGTAGTTATAAAAACAGAAAATAAAGTATTTAGGCATAGTAGAACAAATGTGTTATATTTCCCTATTTGCAGAAAATATAGAAAAATTTAGGAGTAAAATACCCACTGATTACCAGGCATATTCCACTTTGTTTTCACTTACTCTTACGGAATTAAAAATATTTTTAAAAAATTCATAATGAAAGTAGAGAAGTCAAGTCCTAGTGACAATATTCAGATTAAATTATTGAGAAAGAAAATTTTATAGTCCTGACTTGCTACCTGCACTATAGACATTACTGTCCATGGTGAAACATCTCCTTATGAAAACAGGGTAGAATAACTGCATTTTAGTTACATGATAGATAATCAGTTCTTCTCCAGAGGCAGACACAACAGGGTGCACACCTGAATGCTTAGTGTCACATTTTTTGTGCCTTTGTTATTTTAGAAGAGAATTTAAATGACTGATTTACAATGTTTACCAATGGCCTCCATGGTCTGGTGAAGGACATACAAATTTATTTATTAAAATAATACCACTTTTTCAAATAGCACACTACCATACTCTGCATTCAATAAGGTGACACAATTCTGTCACCTTAAAAAAAATAAACAAAAATTATTGAGAAAATGGTATTGCTAAATAAAGTTTTAGCTCCAACATAGCTCATCATTTCTTCTACACACTCCTGTGAAACTAATTTCTTTATTGTTTGACAATTCTGGTAAATTCTGCTCAAGTATTAAAAAAAAAATCCCCCAGGATAACACAGCACTGTATATGAGATGACTTATTCTTTGAGTCGGCATCTGATAATTGAGATTGATCTTGTTCATCCTTTACTCTTTGTTAAAGGATGGTGCAGTAACAGCTTGCTCGCCTACTATTTAAGCCAGAAAATATGGTTCTGCCAAAATGTGCCAGAAGCAGACCTTGAGCCAAATCATGAGAAACCAGAGACAAATTCATGAAACTCATCCCTCTAGGTATCCAGAACACAGCTTGTCTGTGTGCTGCCACAGGATGTCACTGACGTTCCACTTGCACGTCACAAACATTAAAAGAGATCTCGGGACAGAATCTCCCACCGGTGTTGAGACACCATTAATAAAATCCAGCTTAATGAGAAACCTAACGGCTAAAGAGGCATCACTGGCTAGTTTAAAACCAAAAGAGTTGCATGGGGTTTATGTGGCAGGAGTTTGGTAGCAGGGGGGCTACAAGGGTGAGAAGCTGCCGGAAGCTTCCCCTTGGAATGGCAGCTAGGATGGACCCGCTGCTGGCCAAGGAGCCCATCCACAATGGGATAACAGATCTAAGAAGGGGCAGGCAAGCTGCACAAACGGCACTTTGAGCCAGTGAAGAGAGGAGTGAGAGAGAATGTGTGAGAGAAACGGCCCTGCAGACACTGAGGTCAGCGAATAAGGAGAGGCAGGAGCAGTTCCAGGTGCCAGAGCAGAGGTTCCTCTGCAGCCCGTTGGGTTACACGCTGGAGCCTGTTCCTGTGGAAGAGACCTTGTGGAAGAGACCAATGCTGGAGCAATCTGTGGAGAATCCTCTGGGAAGGACTTGTGTTTGAGGGGTTTGTAGGTGTCTATCTCCTTTGGGAGGGACCCCATACTGGAACAGGGTAGGAGTGTGAGGAGTCCTTTCCTTGAGGAGGAAGGAGCGGGGGAGACGATGTGTGATGAACTGACTGCAGCCCCCATTCCCTTTCCCCCTGCACCACTGATGAGGAGGAGATGGAGAAATTGTGAATGAAGTCAGGTCTTGGAAGAAGACAAGGCTGGGGGGAAGGCGTTTGCCAGATTTGGTTTCTTTTCTCATTACTCTACTCTGATTTGGTTGGTAATAAATTCACCTTATTTCCTCAAGTCAAGTCTGCTTTGCTCCTATTATTGGTGAGTGCCCTTATCTCAACTCATGAGCCTTTCATTGTATTTTTATTCCCTTGTCCAACAGGCAAGGGGAGCAACAGAACAGACTTGGTGGGCATCCTGGCATCCAGCTGTGTTCCAGCCCAGCACAAGGGTCAGCTCAGCTGGAGAATAATTTACAGGTTGAATCTGCAGCTGGGGGAAATCTCATTTTACACTGTACCATTACCATGTTAGCAGAATGTTGTGATATGAAATCCTGACCTGCCCAGGTCACTGAATTCCCATTTCCAAAAGCTGCCCATTGGTAAAAGGTAGCAGCTTTTCTGAACCTTACTACTGGAGGCTACGGGAGAAATTGTCAAAAAATAGCTATAAGATCACATGCAGAGTAAAAACTGGGCTGTTAGAGCCAAAATAAATATTTTAAATAAATAATTCTCTTCATAAATGTGTCAAGGAGTTTATAACAGTCCTATTTTATGGGCTCTGAGCAGTTTCTGATTTTTCTTGACATTTTTATAACTTCTATGGGAAAGAAAGAACATTTTGTCTTTAAGGGAAAGTTTTGACATCTCCATTATCTTACAAACAAGAAATGAGAAGCTAAGACAGCAGTATGAGAGTCTGTCTTTATTTAAAATTCAAACTTCTTTTCTTCTACTTACTTCAATTTCCTCTTTCCATTATTACTTTCCTCAGAGATCTTTTTACTGATAAATTTTGAATTAACCTTTCAAGACATCAAAGTCATACTAAAACATAAGTTATGGAGCACCATAATGACCTCCTATCACTAACCTCACTCAGGGTTTAATGCAGAAATCCAGATGTGCCTACCTTGGATTCCTGCCCTGAAAAACCCTGAAAACCATCAATAATCTTAATAAAATATTTTCACCTCTCAAGACCAGGTGCTTATATTAACCATAGTGTCTGTGTGGCTTGGGTCATGTTTGCCTGTGCATGTGCACAATATGATCTAAAACTATTTTGTTACAATATATGTATTTACCTATCCTCAGATGTCTCAACCCCAACACCTCACACATCTGTTTTGTTTAGCACTTCAGTATTGACAAGAACCCAAGAAGGATTCTGGTGGTGCCTATATGGTACAGTAGCAACATCTTCACTGCTCCTTTAATCTGACCTCAGATTACATAATCCAGGCTACCATCAAGAATTAGGAGCTTTTATGGAAGACAGAAGCATTTGTCCTCAGAAGCAAAGGGCCACTGCTTACAACAACTGACTTTGCAAGAGATTATTTTTCAGTTTGAGAAAACTCCCTGAAACCTGCTACAGCAGCTGAGACAAAGGGGGAAAATCAGATACCAGTTATTGCAGCAGCATTGCTGTTTGCTTTTACTGGCTGCTTTATCTGTCTTGTTGGGCTGGTAGTTGCACTGGTAGCTGCTGATATTCTCAGTCAATGCTTTTATGTGCTCCCATGGTAACAACGAGCATCCATGTGCATTAGAGTTAGAAATGTTTCCAAAGTTGACCTCTTACATGCTAGGATTGTCTCAAACCTTTACAGGCAGATGGGAAAACTAAATCGAGGAAAACAATCAGCACAATACAAGGTTTAAAGTAACTTTTCTTCTGATGATGTTTCATGTGGTTTTTTTCTGTTTCTTTGAATGATTTGACACAAACAACAAAGAAAATGGTGAGAGAGGAAGGTCATACATAGCCCCTATCCCTTATGTTAGGTAGAAAGAGAATACAATGCTGAAAGTTTCTCTCTTACAGAGATATTATTTTTTTTTCCTTTTTTTAAATGGTTGGAAGGAATCTGGACTATGTTCTGTATTTGTCTCTCAGAAGCCCTTTGTCGTCTATTGAAAAGCATTATTTTCTGCTATGATTTGGCTGTTAAGGAAGAGATAACTCTTCAATTGCCAAAAGTGCTACATTTGTCCTTCCTTGTACATTTAAAACAGTGGCTAAGATATTATCTCAGTTAAGGGATTAAATACTTTCACCATTCATTTGGCCTTAACCTACCTAATCTTTGTACCTTCCTTTCTAGGTAAGCACAGCGTATGGAATAATTGAATTTACAGTTTTCTAAATGTCTTTTTCAAATCTCACATCAGTACCTACAGAATCCATCTTGTTGTGCAATAATTCAATTGATTCCTGTGTAGTACCCAATGTAGTAACAGGGTTACTCAACAAGACAACCAAACAAAAAGTACACACAGCTTGGAGACACTTCTGACATGTGGAGCAGAGAAGAATGGGTACCTGCAACAAGATTTGGGCCTGGGATCCTCCTGACAGGAAATAGGCTTAATTTTGACATGGGAAAGACTCACAAACCAGAATAAGTGTAAAGAAGCTCTTTGTAACCCCTAGAGATCATAGTGTGAGGGCTGTGCAGCTCATGAAGCCACTGAAAAGCTGCTGGAGTGAGGACAAGTACCAACTTGCAAGGACTCAGTAGGCAGGGTAATTTTTCCTCAATCATTTTTTGATTAAAGATCAACACATCTTTATTCCTTTTTTCCCCCTTACTATTTATTTTTAAAACAATGCTTTGGAAACTGGAAACATTTGAGCATGCTCACTGGAAGGAAAAGCTCTGAATTGCTACCAGTCACAATTTGGGGAGAATCAAATGAAAGAACTTACTTTCTGTTCTATTGTGTGCATTCTTTTTGATAACTAAGCCTAGCTATACAATGTATTTCTGTTCCACTAGTACATGGTGGGTACAGTCAGATGTTCATGCTGTTTTGAGGGAGATTTAGAGACTCATATATAATTTAGAGACTCATATTTTAGTGCCTGAGGAGGGTTTTAAGATCATGCCTTAAAGTTCTATTTACCCTGGGGTATAAGAGTCACCTGGCAATGTGCACTGCCATTTAGACCCAACATGTAACATACATTTATCATTGGAGATTAGCGTAAAAGCTTGGGTACCACTTCTTAAGATTCATTTTTGTAATATTCTCTAAATATACAATTTTTTTTAAGTTAAAAATTATACAGTAAACACCATTTTGACTTCCCATTTTTCAAGAAACAAAAGGACTTTTCTATAGGCTTGCCTCATGCTGACCTGAAATGGCAGCCATTATCTTCATTGTGATGAAAATTGTCTGCTTTGCTATAGTTGGAATCTACAGTGAAAATACAACTGAACATGGTGGCATGAAAAATTTTAAATTTACTTTTCTATTTCCAAAGTTCAGAGATTCATCCTCAACTACTAGAATCCCCCTTTGGTAATTAATTAGATAATCGGAGCTACAGTAATATGGGATGTGAATAGTATTGCAGTGGCAGAGGCCATAAAACCAAATACAACTAAGCATCTAAAGAGTTTGAGAGATTGAAATCTCTCTCTGGTGCCTAAGGTGCTTGTAATCCTTCAATTAAATTCATCAGTGTTAGAGAAGTTTCGTGTCTTGGCGTAATAGTAAAAATTAGGTAGGTTGAAAAATCTGTATTAGTAAAACCAAGGACAAATTTAAGCAAAGTAAAAACTTAATTCAATCTGAGTTGTTTTACAGGCTACCATAGGCAACCAAATGATAGAATTTAGTGGCATGGCCTTCTGATTTACATAGGAATACTGAGACACTATTCAGGCTCTTCTGTTGGAGTTGATGTGCTTATAAAACTGGAAACAATTTTCCAAAACTAAACTGAAACCTGTGGCTTATATGTATTTTGGAAGAGTTTTAATCAACAGCTTTTGGGAAAAATCCAATTTACTCCATTTTAGGTAAATACACAGCATGGAATTCACAAACAAAATCAAATGGAAGAGATGGCCCACAATGTTGCTAATTCTGCCTTTTTCTGACAAGTACTTTGTAAGCCTGATCAAGCCATCTCATTTAAAATTTTAACTAAGTCTTTTTCCAAATAAAAATTAAGTTTTCTAAAGGGATGTTTTTCACAGTATTACTTTGAACTAGCATACAAAAAGATAGCTGAATTAATCCTAGCTTGCAAAAAAGCAACTCCCACTTGATCTTCCCAGAAGTCATTCTTTTGGAAAATAATTTTGTGCAGAGCACAAACAAGAAGCAAGTTTATAGGAGATATACTGGCTGGATCTGAAGTTGATAAAAAGAACATTTTATCCAGTGTGACAGTGGCTAGGGAATGAGTTACCATCCCTGTCTTCAGAAAAGAGAAACCTGAGAGAAAAATGTTTCATGTTTAACTATAATAACAATAGTTAGACCTTTCCATCCTTCTGCTACTATTAATCTTTGTATTTTATTTCTGTGATGTTCCTTTTGTTTGGTCATGGCCCTTCAGCTGAACATCTATATTATACTTCTGTCATCTCCCACACATGCAAAATTCCTTCACAGAGGCACAGATATAAAGAAGAAATAAAAAATATTTCTGTTAGGAACCTTACCACTTTTCCTTCTCTTTTTTCTTGTGCACATAAGATAGCATAGTATGGTTTCATTACTCCAGCAATTGCAGCAAATGAAAAATTTGTACCCTTCACGAAAAATATTGGTAACTTTTAAGAACACAGTGTAGACCTCTGTTCCTTTAAATACTATCATGTCATGTGGGAGTAAAGAGATAAGCAGAGAGCTTAGGCAGCTTAGAAGTTATCAACTCAACCCCTTGATTCCCACTGCTCAAGTGGAGCTGAGTCAGTGGCGCAGACTGTGTGAGTCCTCCTGCCCTTCTGCATGGCTCCCATCAAGTCCTGTGAGCCAAGGCAAACAGCTCTCCTCTGCCACACTGCATAGCCCATGAGCTCGATTTGAGCACACACAGCCAGTTTCCCTCATATATATTCTTCAGTCATAAACCTCCAGACAAGAAGGCCGCCGGGCCAGTCTTGTTTCTAAGCAGGACATTGAGCCAAACTGAGGATGGCTGAGACCCGCTTCCTCAGTGAGCCCCCCCCAGCCACTACTTTGCTTGGTGACAGAGCTGCTCCCAGTGGCCTGGTGCTGTGGAAAGGAGGACTTGCCCTGTTCCATGCAGCCTTTGCTATGAACAAACCATGTCTGATGGATATGGCCCTCCAATGGAGTTAGGGCAGTCTCTGTCCTTCCGGGTAAGAAGACATGAAATACAGCTAAAAGCCAGCCTGTGTGTCACAGACATGTTTTATGAAAAATCCTTTCCTTAGGATTTTTTTCTCCTGAGAAGCTGAGAGGCCTCAGGAACAAAATGTAAACAATAACTGCTTGCTGCTGTGGAATGTAACAGGTGGATCTGTGATTGGTCTCATCTGGTTGTTTCTAATTAATGGCCAGTCGCAGTCAGCTGGCTCAGACTGTCTGAGAGTCACAAGCTTTTGTCACCATTCCATTCTCTTCCTTCTTTGCAAGCCTCCTGATGAAATCCTTTCTTCTATTATTTTAGTATACTTCTAATATAATATATATATCATAAAATAATAAATCAAGCCTTCTGAAACATGGAGTCAGATCCTTGTCTCTTCCCTCTTCCTGGGACCCCTGT
>LTAT01000006.1:31591025-31601802 GCA_003286495.1 Chlorodrepanis virens
AGCCTTCTGAAACATGGAGTCAGATCCTTGTCTCTTCCCTCTTCCTGGGACCCCTGTGAACACCACCACACCTGTTCTCTCCTGAATCTGCTGGTGCGGTTTAATCCAGCAGGGAATCAATCACCACACAGCTGCTCACTCACTCCCCACAGTGCAAGGCAGGAAAGAATTGGGACAAAAAAGGTAAAACTTGTGTATTGAGAGAAAGGCAACATAGCGGGACAGAAAAGGATACGAAAATAATGCAAGTGATGAAAGAATACACAAAATTAGTGATGCACAACACAATTCCTCACCACCTGCTGACCAATGTGCAGGCAGCCCCCCCACCCCTGGCCAATTCCCCCCAGTTTTATCATTCAGAACAATGACATATGATGTAGAATATCCCTTTGGTCAGTGGGGGTCTTGGCTGTGCCCCCTCCTTGTGTCCCCCACTCTCTCTGCTGGCAGGGCAGTGTGAAAAGCTGAAAAATCCTGGACTTAGAGTAAGCACTGCTCAGTGCCAACTAGAACAGCAGTGTGTTATCAACATTATTCTCATCCTATATCCAAAACACAGAACTGTGCCAGCTACTAGAAAGAAAATCAGCTTTATCCCATCTGAAACCAGGGCAATGTTTGGGTTCCAAAGCATGCAAATCTTCAGTGTAAAAGCCATGCACATTGTAAAATCCATGCCTGGGAAAGGGAGGGAAGAAGCAAAAGATTTACCAGTAACATTTGCCTATTCCATATCTGTGCTTTATATCTCTGTAATCTGCATATTTCTGTGCTTTATACCTTTGTAATAAATTTGCCATTGAGGAGAATTCAAAAAAATTAGGTGAAAGAAATTTGTTGCTATTCAACCTCAAAAGATCACCTAAAAGAATCAGATTCTACATCCAAACAGTCCTACCTTAAAAAACTGGTGAGGAAATGCACATATTTTCTGGAAAAGAAGGAGAAAATTGCACACAAGAAGCTTAGCTAAAATGGTCTATTTTTTCATATTTACTTGGCTTCAGCATTTCCTTGAGAATGTCAAAACAATTTTTTTCTTCTCTCAAAGTGTTTTTTTCATCCCTAAGTGAAGTCACCTGTAATTCCTTTTCTTTTCAATTCAATGAATTGTAATCTTTAACTCTCCTAGAATAAAAATTATCCTTTCAGAAAGACAAAAGTGAATTAATCGTGACACCTGGACAGGGGTTAACCACATAATCTCCCATAAATAACAAAAGAAATTCTATCTCCCATAAATAACAAAACAAATTCTATCACTAAATCTCATTGCCTCAGAATGAATATTTAATACTAAAGTCAACACTCTAAACTTGCTTGTATTGTGTGAAAGTGTGAAAAGAAAAATGAAGTTGCTATGTCATCAATGTTTTAAAACTAAATTTTCTACTGTATATACAGAGTAACACTTCAATTTATTTAAATTTATATTGTAGGTTGTAACCATATTAACATCGTCATTTCCTCAAACGGAGGAAAAAGCAACATAATATCTTCTCAGGAGTTGCTGCAATGCATCAGTTTCAGACTGTGCCAGTGTGATCCATTATCAATGACTTTTGCTCCAACATTTTGGTCCATTCACCATTACAGTGATTTTGAAGCATGTCTAGGTGAGAAAATCATTCCATCAGATACTTTAAATGAAACATTATTAAAAACAAACAGACAAACAAGCAACAACAACAACAACAACTCTGGACTTATGGAGAATATTTTCTTTTTTTTTCCTTTCATTCTGTTCATTTTTACACAGACAGTGCATTAAAATATTCAAAAAGATAAAACATTATTTCCTTTAGAAATCTCACCTTAACTTCCTGTACAAAAATAGCCTTCAGTGGTGAAGAAACATTACTGACAGAGAGGATACACAGAATTTTTACTAATTTAGCCTGGAAATGCTCTGACTTTCAGTAAAATACTTGGGTTCTACCTGAAATCTTTTATATAAGACCTCTTTTATTAAAGTGGTTATATACACATGTTTAAGAAACCTGCATATTAAAACTATCTTTTTCTATTTTCAGGTTATTCTCCAGTCAACATCATCTAGAATTTCACCATGATAGCACTGTAAGACCTATAGTTTTTTCAATCAAAGCAAAACAATTAGACTTAAACCAGACTGAATACTTTCCCCTGCAAAAAAGTGCCTGAAATAGGAAAAAAAAAATTGAAGAATTTTTTTAAGAAACATAATTCAGAATGTATTAATCCCTTAAACTGACAGATTAGATTTCCATTGATAGTTTGCAACTGACATGAGAGGAATATTGAATTTTCACAAGAATAAAAGTAACAGTCTTTAAAAATAAATCTGTGATAATGCTCTAGCTTCATATCCATTGCTATCCAAAAATAGAAAATGCAGTAATTTAAAAATCACAATTCAAACCTATTCATATGCTCAACCATCATTTCCTGGCTTTTTTTCCTATGTAAAAAATCAGTTTGTATATAACTTGTCTTAGAAGGTTCTTCTAGTGATAGTTTCATTGCAAGTGAACAGAGCCCACATTTCTCTTGGAAAGTGATTCATGCAGCTCTGCAAAATCAGGTAGAGAATTTTTTGGGTTAACAAGGGCTCCCTCTTGTGATGCTGTACTGAATTTGGATTCATTCTGAGGCATTAGACTGGACCATTACTTTATTAGTGCAAATGTTTCACTAAGCAGTTAGGGAATGTAAAGGGGATTGTGTCCTGGAAGTTGGAAATGTGTACAATTGTCCTAACTATTCAAAAAATGCAGAGAACCTGGAAGCTGGGAGGAAAAACACATGCAATGACATGACTGTTCACATAAATATGGATTTTTACAAGAATTTATGAGAGTCCTCTACCTTTATTAAATAATTATCCAATATAAATAAAAATCTGATCATTAAAGTCAGAAGGTTGTAAAGTAAAACAGCCTGCTATTAATAACATGAATGTTTTAATAAATATGTAAAATTGTAGTTATGAAGGTTTATAAATGACAATATCTTTCTTTGGAGTTTTTCCAAAGTGCCTATGTATGGACAGAGGTCTGCTGCTTCTATTTAAATTCAATTATCATTGAATTCAACTATCATTATAATTCAATTCTATTTAAATTCAATTAAAACAACTGCTTCTATTTAAATTCAATTATCTTTTCGTGCACTTACCAAAATTCTTTCTACGAAGTTTTCAATAAATACATCCTTTAATTAATACCAAATTGTCTCTTTCCTCTTTAAAAATAATTAAAATACCATTTTCTGATTTCCGCAAATAGAAAAATATTGCTATATTTGTTCAAGTTAATTTAATTCCCTAAGTACATATCATGGAAAACAAAGTCAGTAATGTCCGTGGGCATTAGGAAACTTGAGACTTCTAAATAAACATTCTTCTAGTATTACATACTTTCTCCCCTCGGAGGTCAAAACCAAGGACCAAAACTAGATCTCTAGTAGACATCTGCAAAACCAAATTTCACCCAGTGGCTGAAATGTAAACTGATTGAAAATGGAAATGACACACTGCAGGCAGAAGGTTACTCGAATACACGCTGCCCTTTCAGCTGATTAGGGCCTGTCAGTACTGTAGGAATACAAAGTTTATTATCCCTTTCAATTTTGGTTTGGTCACTTGCAATTATAGGTACTGCATATGAAATAAACTCTAAGGTATTAGCATAAAAGCCAAACTGAAAAGCTGCATTCAGGCAGCTCAGAGTAACTTGAATGAATTAGTCAGTGTCAAAAAGCTTTGCATACCATTGTGTGTTTTTAAAATTATATCTAAATCTAATAGCTGGCTGCATGAAATGTAGGTGTCCTTACATTGTGTCATTATTGATTTGCCTCCCTCAAATGAGCTAACATTGGGACTACGCTGTCTTCAAGGAAAAGAACAGCTTTCATCAGATCCAGATAGTTATTTATCACAACAGAAATATGAAGGTGTTTATTCCCCCAACATATATATACTACTACTACTCCTTCTTGTAGCTTATTTGGTATCACTTTCTATAGTAATAGCTGAAAAATTATGACTGCACACAGAATTATCCATAAACTGGGTCAAATGGAAACAGATTTTTCTAAAAAATACCTTGGAAGTGTTCTACTTGGCTGTAGTAATTTTTCCATAAAACATCACCAACTATGTATTTTTGTACAAGGTATGTAGGATCTGTTCAGTCAGATGCAAAAGAGGGCAACTACCTCCAAACAAATTTGGCATCTGAGATGCAGCAGCAGAGCTAAGACAGGAGCCAATCTGAAGCCCCAGCTATCTCAATCAAGTTTCTTATGGCTGCAAAGTTTCAGTCCAGAAAGACCTTGGACAAGCATTTTGGTCACAACAGGCTCTATGCAACATAAAGAGGTAAGAAAGGGAAACTGGAATATGAAAATAATTAGTGCTGCTTTTCTTTTTACTTCACTGATTTCAATGTGCATTTTAACCTTAGGATGCCTAGTTCAGCAAGGAGCCCAAAGTGATAGGCTGTCCCAAACTCCTTAAAAACAAATACAGTGTATTTGTATTAAAGTGCCATAGACTGATATACGAGGGAATTTTTAAAACACTCAGCTGGGGAAATGGCAGACTGACTTCCTTTTGAGATACCAAAATATATATAAAAACACAAGACTGAGTTATACCAGGAGTTACAGACTTCTTTAACATTCTGAGAAAACTATAAAGTACGTGTTTATGTCAGCTATTACTTTACCTATTGTTCCTAGGATAATGGCAATAAATGAAGGAGAGTAGATAATCCGGCATGTTAATTCACATTCTTGTATATTTTAAGGACCCAGAGAAGCAGATAAATTGCAATGTCCCCTTCATATTTATTTACCAGCAAAACACCACCATTAAAATAGTCAGAAAGGTGAAATCTACAGAATTCAAATGGTACAAGGCATAAAAAAATTTCCAAAATTTCTCCTTTAAACTTTAAAGAACTGGAGCTAGTTATAAGATATCAAAGTGTTGACAGGTATAACAATGTTTTATAAAAGCAGGGATTCAACTGAATAAATACATAAATAAATATACAAAAATAAAAAATAAATAAATAAGATCAAATCAGCATGAATATCCCATTATTGGTTATTCAAATAATGGAAGCATATATGTTATTTCCACTGCCTTTTGACAGCATGGAAGGGTTCACTACTGGCCATATCCAGCTACTTTACACCTTCTCCACACCCTTGAGATAAGCAGATGAGTCAAACTGACTCATCTGCTTATCAGCCATTTGCCTCTAATTCTAAAGAAAATTCACCTTTAAGGCTTTTTTTTTTTCCTACATCATCATTTTAGTGATACAATGAGCTTGAAAGCTGACACACATCTTCTTAAGAACTCATTTACTCTTTTAATGTACTTCACATCACACCCATCACTTGCTTTACATATGGATATGCTTGTGAATATGAAAATGGATCTGTAAATGTGTATTCCAAGTGGTTAAATACTTGCAGAGCTCTCCTTGCTGTGAAGTGTTCTCAGTTCCAAATCTTAGTGAGACAAAATCAAATTTTAGGCAACTGTGAGAAAACAGAGAAGGGGAAAAAGGAACCCAAGTGCAACCTGCTGTTACCAAGTCCGAACTTCATTTTAGCTGTGGCTTTTAACAGGACACCACTGAACAGACAAGATGTGCTGCACAAATAAATAATCTGGCCATGGAGAATTAAACATAATCTTTCTAGTCATGTCAGTAGAGAGGCAATCACCTGGTTTGGCAAAGTAAAGATTGTCTGTTGATAGTACAGGCCATAAAACTTCATATCCAAATGAGTTGTGTTGAAAAAAATTGTTTACTGGAAAGTGAGTCATGCTTTCCATAAAATGATGAACACCAGCTCTTGTTATAGATTCACAAAATCACTGTGGTTGAAAGACCTCCAAGGTCATTGGGTCCGCCCTTTACCAAACAGCACCATGGCCACTAAACCATGTAATCGAGTGCTATGTCTACTCACAGTTTTGGGCACTTCCAGAGATGGTCACTCCACCACTTCCCTGGAGAGCTTTTTTCAATGTTTAATCACTCTTCCAGCGAAAACATTTTTCCTAATAACTAACTTGAACTTCCCCTGGTGCAACTTGAAGCCATTTCCCCTTGGCCTACTGCTAGCTGCCCAGGAGACAAAGCCAATTGCCCACCTCCCCACAACCTCATTTCATACAACTTAAGCTGGAAGTGTCCTGTACTGAGAAATGAGGTAATAATTCTATCATCTTTAACTTTTATATTGAAAGGATTGAGTAATTAGCGGTGACTTGGAACGGAAAATTTTGTAGTTCCCCTTTTTGGCTTCTAATATCTCACAAAGATAGGATGTGCATACTTTCTGATATAGTCTCAGTTTGCTATTAAAAAAGAAAATAAAAACCTAAAAACCTAACAAAAAGGATCTTGAAGGGAATTCAGAAAGCTGTCCCTATGCAGTTGCAAAATTTTCAGTTCAGTCTCTCTACTGAAGTCCAAGAGATCGTGTGTACTATCCCAAAGCATATCAATTTTTGCCCAAGGAACAACCTAGAATCACCTATTTAATACAAATTTTCTAAAGAGAAATGTGCAACAATGTGTCTCCAGAGAAAAGGGACAAACCAAAGCCCTACCCAGGCTCTGCTGCACATGCAATTCACCTTTAATCAAGGGAGGGGCAGAGGGTGAGCTGCAGTCCTGCTGTTCAATGGAAAGCACATGACTAATGTAGTGGGATAACGATGATACATACACCCTAAAAAAAGCTGGCCCAAGGAAATGGACACTGGAGAAAGGATGTTTCAGCAATAACACTATTGTAAATATCACAATTGGCAAATTGCTGGGTTTCAGTTGTTGGTGTATCCTGCATCCCACAATTTAGCTTATTAAAAATCATCAATCTTCTCTTAGAAGGCTGTCTGAGTCACTAAGAACCTCCACTGAAGTAGAGCCATCCAGATGCTTGGACACACAGGCAGAGAGTTTTTTTAATCATTGCTAAAAGGGAAAAAGAAACAACATAAAACCAAGAGATTTTAAAAACATTTTAGCCACTTTTTTTCATTTCAAGTTGAGATTCTGAGTGAAGGCAAAATATTGTATTTTAATTAGCATTTTGATTAATATTTTGAATCCTTTCTTTCCTAATAGTTCACTTAAAGTTATTATTTTGCCAAATAACAACATATTTATATGTCCTTATTACTAGTGCCAATAAAAAAAAATAAAAAAAGGGAAAACTCTGACAATTTAACCCTAGTTAAGTTTGAAAGATTTCAGTTTCCCTGAAAGAGATGTCTTCTGTCTGCTTTTGTTCATAGTATTTTAAAGGAAAGAATATTTGGTATACATACTTTTGGAAACACCACTCCATACGAACTCAAGATAACAGCACACAAAATAACAGTCCCACTGTTCACTTTGGTTAAAACATATACTACTACAATATTACAATTTTATTTTTTACAGAGGACAAAGAAACCCTTCTCTTCCCCCAGCAGACATATTTGTTGCAGAGCTTGACAGACTGACTCTTCCTGGAGTAAAACCAGCTGAACATCCCAGGCTGTGATGGCAGTCTCAACTCGGCACTGGTTTACCGCAAGGTGCTCTGGAAAGAAATGCACAGGGATGGGCTGCACCCTCCCGGCCTCTGGAGCTGAGGTGCCCTGAGCTGATCCATCCTCTGTGTGTACAAGCCCCTCTCAAATCTTTATGTGATATGTGACTGTCAGTGGGATATGGAAAATGCCATTTTGACAAATCTTTTCTTTCAAATGGCTTAAACCCCAACAATTTCAAGCCTATGTTGGTTAAAGGAAAGCCCTGCTCCTGCTTCAGAAGTTTTGCCACATGTTCACATTTCACACTGAACGTGTCTTTCCTTTGTAATAGAGTAAGTATCAATTATTCATCGTTATATTCTTGCACAGAAAATGTCTTCGAGCATTATGAAAGAAATTATAAAGATGTTCTTAGCACTACAAGTACAGCTGTCATATGAGACAGAACAAAAGTAATCAAATTTTACGTTGAACTCATCTGCATTCTGACCTTTGAGGGTTTCAAGCTGTTATTAACAAAAAATAATAAAAATAATCACTCATATTTAGAATGTTCCTGTAAATCAGCAGCGTTAGGTTCAGTTTTACAAGCAAAATTTCATTCCACTGCTGTTATGAAGTCATCAATATCACAGAAATAAATACAAAATACAGCAGGATCTTTCACCTTTTAAACTGTGCTAGTTCCTTAGGCAGGCCAAAACATGGAACACGTGGACAGCAAAGTTAAAGTCACACAGGTTCATTTAATATTAAAGACATTGGCCACAACATCCGGAGAACAAAAAACCCAAACCAACAAAACAACCTAAACAACAACAACAAAAACCCACCAAACCAAAAGAAAACCAGCAAACCAACCCAACAAAAAACCACAAAAGGGTAGCTAGAAAAACTACCTTTCACTGCCAATTTCTGCAAATAGAAAATGCCTCTGAACTGAACACAGTCTAGCTGCAAACATAGGTAAGAAAAAGGCAGACTTAGAGAAACATCAACATTATTTTTGTAATAGCATTATGACTGTACGACTGCCTTTTTTATTATTATTATTTGCCAAGGGCTTTTTTATGTTCCTTGCTGACTCACTCAGATTGTGGGCTCACTTCTTTACTGAGATAACAAAGAAGGATGTATGCTCTCAGTGGAGCTTTCCCCAGTCATAAACCATAGGAGCAGCAAGGCCTAGGGAGAAAGCCAAATTTATCTCTATAATACCATTTATACATTATTGTTA
Source organism: Chlorodrepanis virens (assembly GCA_003286495.1). NCBI lineage: Eukaryota > Metazoa > Chordata > Aves > Passeriformes > Fringillidae > Chlorodrepanis > Chlorodrepanis virens. The sequence goes on from LTAT01000006.1 coordinate 31,599,821, forward strand.
ATAAAGATAGATCCTATGAAGTGAATAAATGTCTTACTTTGCATGGGACTGGTTATGTTTCAGTATACCATATTAAAGTTATATCTTACTGCATTCCTCACAGCTAACATAACTGACTTAAGTCGTGCCTTGATAAGATTAAAACACAAGGAAACAAAATGAGCAGAGTCAACAAATGAGAATCTAGGACATACCCATTATACTTAGATAACTAGGAAGCTACAGGTATGTAAGTCCAAAGGCTGTGTTCTCTTTGATATGTACACTCCATACATGTTGTCATTTGTTCATTTGACAACTTTTTTCTACTGGTACTTCTCTGGCTGTTTCTTCCACAGCCCTTCTCTTACCTTTCTCACACTATCTTTCTAATTTATTTTTTTTCTGTTTCAGTTCATTCTGGAGCCAATGAGCAGGCACATACCTATGCTGCACAAATAGCTAAGAAGTTTCAAATAAAATATCTCCTTTATTTCCACAGCACATGATTGATCTGGTTATCATTCCCTGAGGAAGCAGCTCCTCAGGTCCTCTAGCAGCTTTAGGTTAGCAAACGATGCTAATTTGCAACAGCCAGGATGGGTGACCCCAGCTGACCAAAGGGACATTCCCACACCATGTGGCATCATGCTCAGTACATAAAAGGGGGGGGAAGGGGGAAGGAAAGGGTATTTGGAGTGGTGGCATCTGTCTCCTCAGGTCACCCTTACCTGTGGTGGGGCCCTGCTCTCCTGGAGATGGCTGAACAACTGTCTGCCATGGGAAGCAGTGAATTCATTCCTTGTTTTCTTTGCTTGTGTGTGCAGCTTTTGCTTTTCTGTGTGCAGCTTTTGCTTTTCCTTTTAGACCGTCGTAATCTCAGGGAGTTTTCTACCTTTTAGCCTTCTGTCTGTTTTCCCAATCCCACTGGTGGTAAAGTGAGGAATCAACTGCTTGAGGCTTGGCTGCTGGCGGGGTTGACCCACAACAGACTGATATTTAACTATTTAATGATGTACTGGCAAAATATTCATTTATCTAAATGAATTACACATACCCCCAGCAATACAAAATATATCAGTTTTGCTTAAAGAAATTGCAGGCTATTATATAAAAAAACCTCTCATCAACTGTAGCGTGATTTCAGGAAACAGGCCCCGTCTTTAACTGCACATAAATTTATTTCTATCAGTTAAGCAGAGCAGGAAAGATTCAGCAGCTTTATTGAGGTAAGGGAAGTGGAAGAATTTAACTCTCTTTCTAGGAAAAGCTGTAAGTTTTGAATTTAGATCTAACTTCAGGCAGATATTTATATATCTGTTGCAAAGAGCGAGAAAGCATAAATAGAGCCAATCAAAGATTTTTCAGTGTATACACAGGTGTAAGTTATCCTCTGGCTGAAATAGCTAATCCTTTGTTTATTTAATAAAATGGGGCAACCAATCCATCATGTAGACAATGAAGCTGAGTATGTGTAACTGCTACTTCACTACTAAAAATAATAATGAGAGAATTATAATAGTTGCTAATGAAATATTTGTTGCAAAGGTGGTCCAACAAAAGATACATTGGATGTAACAGTGTTCAAATCATGTCCACATTCTCCTAATTTAAGAGTAGTTCTATTTTATGTGTTCTATTCTTATGTATTGACATGGGTTTTCATAAGCATCATTCCTTTGCCTGCTGTGGAAATATTCCTGCTTAGATCACTATGCAAAAGATCAGAAATAGCAATGTCAAGCTATTTTATATTTTTAAATAATAGAATAATCAGAATATTTAAAAACATAGTTTAGAGATCCCTTTTAATGAACATGTAGTTAATGCAATCCAAGGTGGCTGATGCTTCAGTTTGTATAAATGGTGTTTGTGGTTTTCAAACCAAGGCTCAACACAAAAAACCTCACAAATTTATCAGAAAGGTCCTTCAAAGGGATCTGTTTTATGTAAGTTGAACCAATGCAGTTTTTTGTTTTTTTTTTTTTTTTTTTTGCTGACAC